>JAJEOU010002506.1:1057958-1181588 GCA_021534815.1 Acrocephalus arundinaceus | reverse complement strand
TGTCCATACCTGTTATTGAGTGCAGGAAGAGCCCAGAGCATCTCACTGACAAAGGTAAGGCAAGGCAGATTTTGGGAAAACACGTCTCTGATACGCTGGGGAAGCAGCAGCCCAGGAAGGCACTTCTGATGGCTCAGAAATCTCCTGCAAGACCAGCAAGAACAAAGTGACCCAAGACTTTGCAGTGCTGGTGTGCTTGAGCAGAGATTGACTAATGAAACCCCAAAAGAGGCAATGCACATCAGAGAGCACCTCAGAGCAAACAAGAACTTTCTGGCACTCACTGATAACTTTGTTGAAGGAATTTTGGAATGAATGATTTGATGCAGGCAGTATAGAGTAAGCACTAGAACAAATGGAACAAACCTTGAGTTTGAGAAGAGTTTAGAGCATAAATCGACATTATTGTGCACCTGCAAAACGACATCTATCTTGTATAATGGTTACTGACTGAGCTTTTACTCTATTGAGAGAAAGCATTACCTGTAGTACTCAAACATTTAGATCCCAGAAAAACAGGGCTGGAACTTAATCAGGACAAATCCATAAAGAAGTCACATTATTTTAAAAGCCACCTAAAGTCTATTCAAATTTGTTACTAATGAAGCACCACAGTTAACTACTTCCCACCAGTACAACTGCATCACTCTTGCTGACCAAACAGCTTGAATTTAAAACAAGCACTTGCTAGACCTCCAGAAATTTTTCAGGAAATGTATACACTCAAGACATATATAACACTAAGAGGACACTGACAGCATATGTCTTGTCTAGTCTATAATTTAAGTAAAATAAAAGCCATCATTTTTCAAAGACAATGAAAATCTATTTGGAGAAAGGCAGCACAATCTTCAGTGGAGTAAGGTGCCTCACTGATAAATGCATTGTTATTTCCTTCGAGATTAAAGCTATTCATTTCTGACTTTGGTTTTCCAACAGTCAAGCTTTGCAGGCAAACAAGGGAAAGAGAACTATTTCTAATACACACAATAAAAGCAAGATGAAGTCTCCATTATATCTTATTGTGAAAATCTTAAAACTCAACTATTCTTTCCACTTTACCATCCAAAATTCTATTATTGTTCTTATTAGTAGTATTATATGTATTTGTGTAACAGCAGGGCCCATAGGTCTGAAACACTGACACTGCTATTTAGGCACTTACAAGAAAGGCTCAGCTCCATATACGGTGAATTATTTCTGCCCTACACTGTTTGACACAAGTGACAAGCGGCCCAGAGAGGCACACCCAAGTGCAGTAACTTGCTCAAGGTTATCGAGCAGGTCCCTAGTAGAGCTGAGAACAGGAACTGGGTATCTTGGTATCAACTGCACAACTGGAGTTACTAAAATAAGCTGATCACCTGTGATAAAAAAGGCGTGTCCTTTTCAGAATGAAATGTTTGATAAGCAAAGAAATATTTCAACACCGTGTTTAGGATTAGCAGTCATCATCTTTCACCAGCCTTAGAAAGCTGATGGTACAATGACAGCTCCGCTAGATAGGATCTCTTTCATGAAGGATGTACAAAAATGCACGGGAAAGGCCACTGACTTCTAAAATAATGACATTGAGGAAGATTACTAATTTGTAACCTTGGCCAAAAAACCCATACACTCAAGGGCATTCCTAAATTTTCAGGATTTATATCTCCCTATATACTAAAATTATAGGGGAGACTGCTTTGATGAGCTTACATTTCTATTGCTTTTCTTTAGAGGCTATGACCTGATTATAAGAACAATTAAAAAAAATTAAAGTGCCTTCATTTTTAACTAGGTGCTCTTTTAAAAAAGAAAACAACCACTCCAAACCAACATCCAAAAAAAAAAAAAAAAAAAAACAACCTTGCAAGCCACAGCCACGAGAAAACACTGAGAACCAGAAAACACTGACAACTGAATTGTCAAGCAACTGGAATGTTTATAATTCTCAAGTTCCATACGCAGCTATTCTTTCCCTCTCCCTCAAATATTACTACTACTGTTCATGAAAATCCTGTCTGACAAGGATCAAGGTTTCCCAAGAGGCTACACTAATACCTAAGAGAACAGCTACCTCACTGAGATCACAAGCAAAATAGAAGAAATGACATCAATGGCACAGTTGCATCTACCTGAAAGCTACATCCATAGAATTAATTACTGAGATTTTCTGGGAGATGGGAAAGTTGAGACAAATGAGGGGAAGGGAGATAAAGACAATCCAGGCAAGCTTTCTGGAAGCACAGATCACCTATCTTGCTGCAGTAGAAATAAGGTGTGGTATCTGAGCCAGCACAGCTCCTTGCTCAGTACAGGTTTCTCAGTTTAAGAGATTTCTCAGAGAAATCCTCTACACCAGCAGAAAACTGGAGTTTACACATTACAAGTCCAGCTTCATATCTAAGAGGACACATTTCTGCACTAGGGCAAACTGTGCTTTTACATCCTCAGGATCTACCCTGACAGAGATTCTGTGCTCCAGCTTTACTGATACCCAAGCGCCTTCTGCACAGGAGACGCTTTGAGCTTTTATGGGGAGTATAACCCAGGAGCAATGGAGGTACTGATAACTGCTTCGGAGCCATCTCAAAACAGAGCGAGAAATTCTGAGCATTTCTGAGAATGCTCCTTCTAGGCTTGATTTATAGCCCTAGCTACTGCACAGCTCTGTGAATCCAATCCCCTGCTGAGATTAAAACAGAAAATGCAAAACAGATGTGCAAGCACTATGAAGAGGTTTTTACATTACCGTCTTTTAGCTGTGATTTGCACTTGTAAAGGCATTCCTCTCGTGGCAAAATTTGGTCGATGTCAAATTTTCTTAAGAAACGACGATTTTGGTATTTGTTCTTTGTGTACTTTTCAGGCCTCACCCACAAGAAGGGAGATGTAATCCACGGAACAGAGAGCACCTAACAAGATGTTACAAAGGCAAATTACTTCTTGTTGGCAGAATTACTTCCGCTCCTTCACTCCCCCCACCCTCCAAACCTCCCCCCAAACCCCTCAACCCCACCCAAAAACCCGGCCAAATTCGCGCCCCTTCCTCACCGCTCCCACGCGTGACACAACCCGCTGCCGCCGCAGAGACGCCGGAAATGAGGCGGGAAGTAGGGCCAGAGCGGCGGGCACGGGGCCGCTTCCCCGCCGACCATAGAGACGCCGGAAGTGGCGCTAGAGCGGCGCCAACGGGGCCGCTCTGGCCGCTTGCCCGCCGACCATAGAGACGCAGGGTGCTCCAGCGCAGCCGGGACTCGAACGCGCGACCCCTGGAGAATCCCCCCCGAAACCCACCGACCCCCCGGGGGCATTTGGGGGAAACTGGGGAGGGCTCAGGAGGCTCCTGGACACCCCCAAAAGGGTCTGGACCCCATGGGAAAGGTGTGGAGGGAGCCTGGAGCCCCCCCAAAGGGGCTGCACCCCAAAGGAGTCCCCATTCCCCGCTGGGGGCTATTCCCGTTCCCCGCCGGGGCTGTCCCCGTTCCCCGCTCACCTCCGAGCCCGGCCCCGCTGCTCCCCGGGCGGCTCCGCCATTGCCGCTGCCCGCTCCGCGCCTGCGCTCCCGGCACAGCGGCCGCGGTTCCTGCCGGGAGCGGCGCCGCTGCGGGTCTCGCATGGCATCTCCCAGCCGTGCTCCCGGTCCAGCTGCATGTCCCGGGGCCGGTCCAGCTGCATGTCCCGGGGAGGGGGGTGTGTGAGTGTGTGGGTGTATTTTTAAACAATTTATATAGAAATTAAGATTATTTCTCAATATATAGAAAATTTGAATATTGCTGTTTTAGGTATTGTAAAAGAATGGACGTTCACTCTTCGAATATTTTTCAAAAGTTAAATAAGGGAATAAAAAAAGGACAATGTCCAGCCCTGGGGTGTTCCTGGCCAATGAACACGGTTCATTAAGACAGTGTCATGTATATACTGTTACCTTACTAAGGGACATACATATTCATAAGTTTCATGCATTTATTCAAACATTCTTGGGAGCTTTTGATGTCTAAGAAACTTTTCTTTGGTTTGGTTTTCCACTCTGACTTATCTATGTGACATCCTGCAGATCAGGTCAACATATTTTATTCCTTCTTGTGGCTCCATCCTGTTGTTTGTGATAATGAGGAGTTAACAAATTCTTCTCTCATTCTCCTCACACGCTCTGGCTTGTGTCACAGTTATCACTTGGGAGACGTCAGCCAGCAGACATGGGAAACAATTGCTTTATGCAGTTCTCTCTGTTACACACAGGTACTTGAACATTTTATGTTTTGCTAAGGCCTACAGTACAATACATTCACCCCATTATTATTTCTATAAGCTCTAAGGTGCACACACCAACATAATAGAGTTGTCACACTGCTATTTCTATGGTAGTGCATCTGGTGTGTACTTATAATGAGCAATTAGGTTATATTAGCAAGCAGCTAAAAGGTGTTTTAAATTGGACTGTGCTCACAATCAACAATCACATATAAAGACTAATACACAAATGTGAAAGCCAATATTATTATTTTATAGGGTCATTTTTAACAACTCCTCCCCCTTGTCTTTCTCACTGTGTTTGCCTTGAGCTACAACTTTTGAACCTCTGCACTTTTGGCATACTGATATCTTTCATAAATCATAAATGCCTTCTCTGTCAAAGCTGTCAAGCTGCATACCACAGGTGCTACTCTTACAAGGAGTCTTCAGGTAGCAAGACAATTTTATCTTTTATCCAATGTTTTGATACCTGAAAGACTCAGGGTGGATGCTCCCAAACCTGAGAGCTCCTGGCACGTGAGTTTCCCTCCTGCTGAAGCACTGCTCAGGTAACAAATATGCTGCTGGGGAATAGAGACCCCCCAAAAAGAAAAGGCCCTGGCTGGAAGCACAATCCCACAGTACCCACATGAGGCTCCATGATGGCAGGAACCTGTTCCAGTTTCAGGGGATAAGGATGGGACTGGTTTAGACATAAGCAATTATTTCCCCCTCCACATAAAAATCAACAAGGAACAGATGTTCAAGAGGGCAAAGGCAGAATCAGCTGCTCCTTCCTGCTTTGTACTTGAGATCTCAAAGCCATGCAAACTTCTGTAGTTTGGGGTTTTTTTGGTGCTTTCTTTTTAAATTCTTACCTGGGAGCCCTCATCACACACAGGGACTGTTGAAGGAAAGAACGACCTGGAAAATCCTCCGGTACTCATAAAGCTCACAGCAGTGTTTGTCACGCAGCCCTTCCCCAAGAAGTCTGTGAGGATCCACTCACGCTCTGCTCTTTACTGGAAGGCACAAAGAAAAATATCACCATCAGACATTTAGACTTTTCCAAACAATACCTGCTCCTAGGAGCACAAACCCCTGTGCCAGCTCAGGGCTTACCACAGCTTCTTTTGGACTTCTCCATTTCCATTCCAATCACATTTAATCACTCACATCCACCAGGAAGAGTCAGGCTGCAGCCCAAACATGCTGTGGAAATGGAATTGTAGAAGCTGCTGTTCCTAAAACACTTCAGATAAACTCAACATTTCTAATCTAAACTCAGAGATGAATGCAAGCTAGCTGGGGCAGAGTATTCTGTTTATTGTGCTCACAGAGCATACACAGCACTTCATTGTGCCTTAGTACTAAGAAAACAACAGAAACCCCACAGAAATAGCATTAATTATTATATAATATTAATTTCTTGTGTTTCATATTAATTCCAATATGAAACACAAGAAAGATGCCTCTAATTAACCACCTATGGAAGAATGAGATTTCATTGTATTTTTATGGCTTTTTTTCTATCAATTTCTGAGGAATTACTGGATACTTAAAATGGGACACTTACCTCAAAATCAAAACTGTAGAAAAGCTGGAAAGAAACTCGTACTTCCCTCAGGTCCAAGTCCTGGTGTGACAGAAGGAATCTGTTCACCTTTATGTACATGTGCTCCTCTGTGAAGGCAAAAAGCTGGCATCAGGGAGGAGGACAACGTTCCCAATCCACAGCCACAGACACCAAGAAATGGAAGCCATACTGTGCAGTGCTCTAAGCTGGGAGAACAGCCCAGGAGCTGCAGAAGGCCTTTGCTCTGAGGCTCATTACATTGCTGGCCACCCCTCCCCTTCTCTCTTCCCCAGAATGAAAAGCTCAGTAAAGAGTGCCTGAGCACAAAGCACGTGAGAAGATCAACGTTCCCCAAGGCTCTGGTTTTCACCCCAGCAGGGACACACGCAGGAAGTTCCAGTACCTGGCTTCAGGATCTGCTGTGCCACACGAGCAATGTAGAGGGTCAGGGAGAAGGTGAACCTGAGGTTTGGCTGCCTGATTCCATTCTGCACAGCATCCAAGAGATACAGCAACTGCAAGAGCCCAGGGAGAGAAGCCTGAACCATAGCCCAGATAAACACAACAGGAGCATGAATACATAAATCAGTTCCTGGGACATTTCATAGGCCATACAGGTCAAATATCAATTCCATCGGGGTTTCCATTCCTGGAAACCAAAATTCCCAAGAATTTCTAAAACATGTTTCCCACTTTCTTGCCCATTGATTATAACAGGAGGAAACACAAAGCAGTAGAGGAGAAACAATGGGGGAGAGGATGAAGAGCTTCTTTTAGCTGTCTCACCACATGCATGCAAGGTGGGGATGAGCAAGGCAACATCTCTCCCACACATGTCCATGATGTACAAGGTCTCACCTGCCAAACTGGCAAGGGAGCTGAGCCTTACCTCGCTCTTCTCTGGAAAGCGAGCCCCTTCCAGATGGGAGAGAAGGAAGCCAGGACAAAATACGCAGCTGCTCGCGTGTTGGAGTCAGAGCTGCTCAGGGCAGCCACTGTGAGACTAGTTCATATTTTGATTATCTTTAGCTTGGAGTTTCCCTGGGAACCAAAATCAGGGTGTGAACCCAAAGTGGCCTCAAAGGGCCATAAGATCCCAGCTATCCAAACCCCAGTTCCCTCAGGATTCGTTTGCTGAACCTTTTCAAGGTTAATTTAGCAAATCTAAGGGTTTGGTAATTTCATGATAAAAACAGCCAGAAGCCTGTGACACAGAAACTGAACTGAAGCCGGCTAAAAGCGTTCCCTGCTGAGGACTCATTAAAACAACTCGTTCAAAAGGAGGCAGGATTGATTCAATACTCACCAACACATCTGGCCAAGGTCAGAGTTCTCTGCCCACCGAGGACACAGCAACCAGCAGGGACCTTTCTCCTGCTCTCCAGCACAGGCTTCCTCCCTCCACACGCTGGGAACTGCATCTGGCTCCTCCTTATTTGCACTTACAGCCCATTGTAGGAAGCTCTGCAGCCTTTTTTCCCATTTTTTCCCATAGCAGCGACATTCCCCCCAAAACAACGAATGCCGTGAACCCAAGCAAGGCACTCGCGGCCGGAGCGCGACCCAGAAGCGTCCCCCAACAGAGCAGCGCAACCCGATTTAAACCCTGCTGGAAAAGCCGGGGTTTCCTTCAATTTACCCCCTGAAACTGAGGCAACAGCAGGCATTCGCCTCACCTTAAACCAATGCAACAGCAAAAAAATGTATTCTCTCTTTCAACTCCCTCCCCAACAAAAACGGAAAAGGAGAGGTTTCCCTCAAATCTCTCAAATGATGGGGAAAGGGAGATTTTTTTTATCAACAATAAGGAATTTAAATTCCTTTTGCCCTCACAACCCCCCATATTTTCATAGGGGTACCGGGGGGGATTAGCAATATAAAATGGAAAGTGGAAAAGAGAAAAGCCCCCCCATAAAAATCCACACCGGCTTACCTGTTCAGCTGGCACAAAGGTTTGTCCCTGGGCACCTCTTTTAAGCAAAGCTCCACATCCAAGCGCTCCCCAAATCCCACGAGATGCTCTCATCGCCATTCCATGAGACACTTCCAAGAGCTCCGAGCTAAAGTGAGCTGAGGCTCCCCTTTGAAAGCAGCCCCGGCAGGAGCCGCCCCCTCATTATCATTTACAGCTCCCGCCTGAGGCTGCTCTGTTCCCTTGTCATCCTAACAGCTCTCACCTGGCCCTCCCCTGTGCCCTCATTATCCTTTACAGCTCCCGCTGAGGCTGCTCTGTCCCCTCATTGTCCTCCTTTACAGCTCTCAGCTGGCACTGCCCTGTCCCCTCATCGTCCTTTACAGCTCCTGCCTGAGGCTGCTCTGTTCCCTTGTCATCCTAACAAGGTGGAGCCATTGGGATGCATAAAGAGAAGAGTTTTGCTGATTTGTGGTGGTTTTTTGGGGTCTGTGCTGGGGTTGGGGTGACTTATCGTAATCTTTTGTCACCTCCAGGTCAGAGGGATGGAGGTCCTGGCATTGGTGGCACCTCGGGGTGGTGGCGTTGGGTTCCACTGGGTGTGGGAAGAAAATTTTCCTGATCTGTGGTGTTTTTGTGGAGTCTGTGGTGGGGTTGGTGTCACCTCTCGTGGCTCTATGTCATCTCGGGGCCCTGTGTCACCTCCAGGTCATGGGGATGGGAGTCCAGTTTGGTGACACTGGTGGCACTGTGCAGTCCCAGTCTGGGAACACTGGTGACACTGGGGACACTGGTGGCACTGGGTGGCACTGGGCAGTCCAAGTTTGGGGACACTGATGACACTGGGCAGTGCCACTTTGGGGACACTGGTGGCACTCGGTGGCACCATTGGGGACACTGGTGGTGCTGGTGGCATTGGGAAGTGCCACTTTGGGGCTGCTGGTGGTATTGTTGGGAGCACCGGAAGGACTGTTGGGGACACTGGTGGCACTGAGTGGCACTGGGTGGCACTGGGCAGTCCCAGTTTGGGGTCACTGGGTGGCACTGGTGGCACTGGGCGATACCAGCTCGGGCCGCTGGTGAGCGCTGAGCTCCTTTGGCACTGCCCCTCTGCGTCTGACGTCATCCGACGTGATGGGCGTGGGCCCGGCCGACCGCCTCCTATTGGCTCGCTCTCAGCCAATCAGCAGCGGCGCGGGGCGTTTGAACGGACGGGATGAGCGGAGCGTAAGCGCGGGGGGGGGGGGGGGGGATGGACCGGGACCGGGACATCGCGATAGGGACACCACGATATCGGGATGTACCGGGATATCGGAATAGGGACACCGGGATACCGGCATCGGGATTGCGATTCGGGGATATCGGGATCGGCATTGGGATATACCGGCATCAGGATTTCGGAATATCGGGATACTGGGATCAGGATCGGGACTGGGATTCCAGGTTATCAAGATACCGGGATATCGGGATCGAGACTGGTATACTGCAATCAGAATGTTGCGATAGGGATATCAGGGTCCAGGGAGGGGGGCACAGGGACCGGGGAAGGACACTGGGAGGGGACAGCGGGACCCGGGGGACACATCGTGACAATGGGACCCGAACAGGGCCACCGGCACCGGGGGGGGACACTCGGGCACTGACGGGGGACACTGGGACCGTGAGGGACATTATGGGATGCTGGGGACACCGGGACCGTGAGGGACACTGGGCGACACTGGGGGACACTTGGACTGGGGTGGGGACACTGGGGGACACCAAGACCCTGAGGGACATTGGGAGACACTGGGATCATGAAGGACACCGAGGGACACTGGGACTGGAGGTGGCACCAGCGCTGGGGGACACTGGGACCATGGGAGGGACACCGGGGGACACTGAGGGGCACTGGGGGACATTGGGACTGGGGTGGTGGCACCGGGACTGGGGGACACTGAGGGACACTGGGACCATGGGAGGGACACAACACGACCTCGAGGGACACCAGTGTTGCGGAGGTGACACTGGGGGTGGCACCGGGACCGAGGGGGACAACCGGTGGCCCAAGGTGGGGGACCCGGCCGGGGCCACGTGCTGTCACATGTCACACCGTGTGTCCCCGAGGGGTGGCCGTGCCCCAGGGGTGACCCTGTCCCGGTGCCACCCTCAGCTGTCCCAGCACCCCCGCCTCTGGTGCCCCGGAGCTGCCACCGCGGGAAGTGGCGGCGGCGCGCGAGTGTCACCGCTGTAACCTCTGTCACTGCTGTCACCGCTGCCTCGGGCTGCTGTCACGGGCACAGGTGAGGGGACAGCGACAACCTTGGAATAGGGGACGGGGACAGGGCTGGGGACAGTGACACGCCCCTGGGGACAGCTGCCACCCCGAGGTGACAGCGCTGTCCTCTCCCCGCAGGAGCTGCAGAGCGGCCGGAGCCCCGCCCCGGGTGAGGTCCCCAAGGTGTCCCCTCCTCCTTGGGGACAAACCCCTGCAGGGCCGAACCGGGGCGTGACGTCATCTCTGTCCCCAGAGCCGCGGTGGCCCCGGAGGGCCCTGTCCTTCCTGACCGAGGATGGCAGCGATGGCAGCGACACCTGGGTGGCCCTTGGGGACATCCCCGAGGCCCTCAGCAGCACCCGCAGGTCCCTGCTGGGCGAGCCAGGTGACACCGGTGTCCCCTCGCTGTGGCCGGACTGTCCCCAAAAACCCCGTGGGGACACCGCTGTCCCCTCCCTGTGGCTGGACTGTCCCCAAAGCCGCTGTGGTGACACCGCTGTCCCCCTGCCACCCCTGGCCTCCAGCACGCTGCTCTGGGACCGCCACCAGCCCCAGGAGCCACCCCCGAGCCGCGGTTTGGGGACAAGGACACGAGGTACCCCCAGTGCCGGCCTTGGGGACATCCCTGTCCCCTGTCCCCGCTCTGCTGGCGGTGTGTCCCGGAGGCAGCGCGCAGGCGGGACGTTGGGGACACGCGCGGTGTCCCCGAGGTCCCCCCGGCCCCGCGGTGGCTTCAGCAGCCGCTGGGTGACACCTCAGAACTCGGATGACATCGCGGGTGACACCGCGGGTGACATCCCCTGGGGGCGGGCTGCTGTCCCCGGCACAGAGGTGACAGAGCCGGGGGATGGGGACCCTGCTGGCCTTGGGGACAGAGACAGCCTTGGGGACAGCACCGAGAGCTTCGTCACCGCCCGCGAGTCCCTGGGGGACGCAGCCCCCGCCCCAACCCCCCGGGATTTGGGGCAGGGTTTGGGTTTGGGGCGAGGTTTGGGACAAGATTTGGAGGAGGATTTGGGGCAGGATTTGGGGATGGAGCAGAATTTGGGACAGGATATAGGTTTGGGGCGGGAATTCCGTTTGGGGCAGAATTTGGATTTGGGGTCGGATTTGGGACAGAATTTGGGTTTGGGGCAGGCTCTGGGGCGGGATTTAGGTTTGGGACAGGACTTGGGGCACAATTTGGGGCAGGATTTGTGTTTGGGACAAGGATTGGAGCAGAGTTTGTATTTGGGACGAGATTTGGGGCAGGATTTAGGATTGGGGCAGGATTTAGGGCGGGATTTGGGGCCGGGTTTGGGGCAGGATTTAGATTTGGGGCGGGAGGGCTGCAGTGCCGACCCCCGGCTCCCCGCGGCTCTCGGGGGCTGCAGCCCCGGGGTGTCCCCGCCCCGCTCCCCGCGGTGTCCCCATAGCCCTGGCGGTGTCATCTCCCGGGGCTGCGACAACCTTGGGGACCGCCACATCACCCCCCGGAGCAGGAGTCGCCAGCGCGGGGTGGCGGTGCGGCTCTGCTCTTCCTCCTCCTCCTCATCATCATCCTCCTCCGTCCTCCCCGAAACCCTCCTGATGTCCCCAAGAGTCCCCAGGGTCGCTGTCACCCCCCAGGGTGGCTGTGTCACCCCCCCGGGTGGCTGTGTCACCTCAGGGGACAGGGACATGTCCGCTGCTCATGGAGAAGGGACCGGCGGCTCTTGGGGTGACACCCAAGGTTTGTCCCCAAGGGAGGGTGGCAAATCCGGGCCCAGGGTCCTGCGGGGGCTTGGGGACAATGGACACGTCCAGAATCCATCAGGGTCCTGTCCCAGGGGATTTGGGGACAAGGGACACCCCCAGCTCTCTCTGTCACGCCCCCGGGGCTCCCCTAAACCCGCGGGCCCAGGGCGACACCCCCAACAGTCCCCGTGTGTCACCCGAGGTGTCCCCAGTGCCACCAGACACCCCCAGCAGTCCCCATGTGTTACCGGGGCTGTCCCCACTGCCACCAGCAGCCCTGAGTCTGGGGGTGGCTCTGGGTGGCAGCGCCCCTCGCCCTTGGGGACATCGAGGACCCAGTGGCACCTCCAGTCCCCGAGGCCACCTGGCACTGCCAGCGGGGAGTTGGGGACATCCTCGGTGCCATTGTCACCCAGCGGGGACTTGGGGACACTCTCCATGCCACTGTCACCTGCCTGTGCCACCTGCCACTCTGAGAGACACCAAGAGGACGTGACACAGGACCTGGCACCCCGCGTGTGTCACAACCCCAGAGGTGGCACAGGTGTCACTGGCAGCCCCGGGGGTGGCACTGACTGGGGTGGTCATGCGACGCTCAGGGACAATCCCGGCCCTGTCACCGCCTGGGGACAGCAGGGGTGGCACCAGGGTGAGTGTGGGGGTGCCACCCTTGGGTGCCACCAAAGGGACACCCCTGGGGCAAGGGAGCGGGGGGGATTTGGGATTGTTGGGGTGGGCATTGGGGGTTTGGGGTTGTGAGGATGGGGCTGGATTGGGGGATTTGGGTTGCTGGGGATGGGCATGGGGGTTTTGGGGCCATGGGCACTGGGGTTTTGGGGAGCTGTGCTGAGGTTTTGGGGCCACGGCCATTGAGGTTTTGGGGCCGTGTCCATCAGGGTTTTGGGGCTGTGTCCATTGGGGTTTTGGTGCTGCCCCGCAGGGCACAGCCCGGAGCTGGTGGCAGCCCTGAGGATCGGCCGTGTCCCCAACTGTCCCCACATCCCTGACTGTGCCCATGTCCCCAGCTGTGCCTGTGTCCCCACTGTGCCAGTGTCCCCACAGGGACCAGCCGTTCCCCCAGCTGTGCCCACATCCCCGCAGGGACCGGCTGTGTCCCCAGCAGTGCCCGTGTCCCCAGCTGTCCTCCTGTCCCCGCAGGGCACAGCCCGGAGCTGGTGGCCGCGCTGAGGACCGGCCGTGTCCCCAACTGTGCCCAGGACGAGCTGGCACTGACCAGTCACTTCGAGCTGCCGGAGCACGGCAGGGCCTGGCCTGGGGGGCGGCAAAAGTGCAGCTTCAATTACCTCCTGCTGGACCCCAGGTGTGGCCACCGCCCAGCCACCCCCAGGCCAAATCCCACCCCATTCCCAACCCCAAATACCACTGCCCCCATTCCCAATCCCGAAGAGCCCCAACCCCAAATCCCACCCCATTCCCAACCCCAAATCGCAGTCCCTAACCTCCCATTTTCAAATCCCGCTACCCCCATTCCCAATCCTAAAATCCCGAATACCACAGCCCCCAAACCCCCATTCCCAACCCCATTCCCACTCCCACAGCCCCCATTCCCAATCCTAAATCCCAAATCCCACAGTCCCAAGCCTCTTATTCCCAAATCCCACTGCCCCATTCCCACCCCATTCCCAACCCCAAATCCCACAGTGCCAACCCCCCCATTCCCACTCCCACAGCCCCCATTCCCAATCCCATAGAGCCCCATCCCACCCCAATCCCAGATCCCACAGCCCCAAACCTCCCATTCTCCACTGGGCCGGGGTTTGGGGCCCCTCAGACCCCACAACACTCCGGGGTTTGTCCCTCAGGGTCACCCAGGACCTGCCCCGGCGCAGCCCCGGCCTGAGCCCGGCCGAGCAGTTCCGCACCTTTGTCACTGCCGTGTTCTACGTGGGCAAGGGGACACGCGCCAGGCCCTGGTGGCACCTGCACCAGGCGCTGGCACAGCACCGGCGGGGGACACACAGGGTGGGGACAGGGATGGGATTGGGATTTGGGATTGGCACTGGGGCTGTGACATTGGCAAGGCGACATGCGCCAGGCCCTGGTGGCACCTGCACCAGCATGGGACACACAAGGTGGGGACGGGAATGGAATTGGGATTGAGGGATTGGGAATGGGGATGGGGAATTGGGAAGGGGACAAACACCAGGTCATGGGGCACCTCTGGGCTGGAGGGATTGGGAATGGGGCTTTGGGGCTGCGGTGATGGTGCCACTGTCCCCAGGGCTTTGGGGACATGGTGAGGGGCACAGGGGCTGTCCCCAGGGCTCGAGCTGTCCCGAGGGCTCTGGGGCTGTCCCCAGGGTGGTGATGGTGCCGCTGTCCCCAGGGCTTTGGGGCTGTCCCCAGGGCTTTGGGGCTGTCCCCAGGGCTCTGAGGCTGTCCCCAGGATGGTGACGGGTGCCGCTGTCCCCAGGGTGGCCCCAAGGTGCAGCGCATCCTGCAGATCTGGGCCTCAGGGCAGGGCGTGGTGCCCCTGCAGTGCTTCCAGCACCGCGTCCCCGCCGAGGCGCTGACCCGCGAGAGCTGCATGCTGGAGGCACTGGGTGAGCCCCGCACGGCCCGACCCCAAATCCCACCCTATAACCAACCCCAAATCCCACCCCACTCCCAATCCTGCAGAGCCCAGAGCCCCCATTCCCAATCCCACACAGCCCCAACCCCAAATCCCACCTCCCAAAATCCCCCATTCCCAATCTCACAGAGCCCACAGCCCCCATTCCCAAATCCCACAGAGCCCCAACCCCATTCCCAACCCTATTCACAACCCCAAATCCCACTGCCTCCAAAGCCCCATTCCCATTCCCACACAGCCCCAACCCCAAATCCCACTGTCCCCACTCCCAATCCCAAATCCCCCATTCCCACTCTCCCAGCACAGTCAGGGAGGTTCTTGGGCTGTCCCCAACCCTTGAGGGTGCTGACCCCAATCCTGTGGGTGCCACCCTTGTCCCCATGGCTGCTGTCCATCCCCATGGGTGCCCCCCTGACCCCGTGGGTGCCCCCCTGACCCCATGGGTGCCCCTCCAGGCCTGCCTGCGCTGACCAACGCCCGCCGGGGCCCGTGCTATGGCCCAGCTGCGGCCTGGCCGGCCCCACGGCGCCGGCGCCTCGGGGTGCTGCTGCTGCACCGCGCCATGGGCGTGCTGCTGGCCGAGGGGGAGTGCCAGCTGTGCCCTAGGGACATCCCTGGGCCACCCTGACCACCCAAGGGTGACAGTGAGCACCTAAGGGTGACATCGAGTGTCCTCCTGCTGCACCACACCATGGGAGTCCTGCTGGCTGAGGGAGAGTGACAGCTGCACCCTGGGGACAACCCCGGGCCACCCTGAGCACCCTGAGGTTACACCGAACATGTAAGGGTGACAGTGAGCACCCAAGAGTGACATGGAGCGCCCCAGGGTGACACCGAGTGCCTTAAGATGACACCGACCACCCCAAGATGACATTGAGTGCCTCAAGGTGACACCAAACTCCCCAAAGGGACACCAAGTGCTTCAGAGCAACACTGAGCACCCCAGGGTGACACTGCACGCCCCAAGGTAACACCAAGTGCCCCAAAGTGACGGCAAGCCCTTCAAGGTGACACTGAGTGTCCCAGGGTGACACCAACCATCCCAGGGTGACACCAAGTGCCCCAAGGTGACACTGAGCACCAGGAGTGACACCGAGCACTTCAAGGTGACACCAAGTGCCCAGGACATCGAGCTCCCCAAAGTGACATCGACCACCCCAGGGTGACACTGACCGCCCCAAAGTGGCACCAAGCACTCCAGGCTGTGGCTTTTTTTCATTTTTGGAGAACGTTTTTCTTTTCCCCTCAATAAATCCTTCCAACCCTTCAAACACGTCAAACCCTTCCCCTCCTTCCCCTGGGGGTTTTGGGGTCCCCGCCCCGACACGTCCCCAGTGTGGGACCGGGCATGGCTGGGACCCAGCGCTGCTTCACTGGCACGGGTGGCACAGACACAGTGGTGGCAGCTGTGGTGGCAGCACGAGGGGACAGAGCTGAGACCCCCCCAGAGCCGCCTGGCACTTTTAGGGACGTTTGGTGGCATTTGGTGGCAGTTTTGGGGTGTTTGGTGGCGGTTTTGGGGCATTTGGTGGCATTTTGGGGATGTTTGATGGTGGTTTTGGGACATTTGGTGCCATTTTGGGGGTGTCTGGTGCCATTTCCCCATTCCCAATTCCCACTCCCAATCCCACACAGCCCAGAGCCCCAAATCCCACAGCCCCAAACCTCCCATTCCCAATCCTAAATCCCACAGCCCCCAATCTCCCATTCCCACCCCATTCCCAATGCCAAATCCCCCAGTTTCCAATCCCAAATCCCAAACCCCCCATTCCCACCCTCCCACTGGTGACCGGTGGGGTTTGAGTGAGGGTGATTTATTCCAAATTTATTCCAAATTCCTTGGAATTTTTTCCCTCTCCTTTCCCCCATGACACTGGGGTTTGATCAAGGGTCTTGGCTGGAAGTTTTATTCCGAATTCCTTGGGGTTTCTCTCTCTCCTTTCCCCTGTGACTGGTGGGGTTTGAGCAAGGATTATTTATTCCAAATTGATTCCAGATTCCTTGGGGTTTTTCCCTCTCCTTCCCTCTGGAACACACATGATTTATTCCAAATTGATTCCAGATTCCTTGGGGTTTTTCCCTCTCCTTTCCCCTGGAACACACATAATTTATTGCAAATTTTTTTCATATTCCTTGGGGTTTCTCCCTCTCCTTCCCCCTGTAACACACATTATTTATTCCAAATTTATTCCAGATACCTTTTCCATGCAGCGTTGTCTGAACTGGGAGGGCACGCTGGAAATCTGGGAATCGGAGCTCTGGGAGTGGCTGAGGCCGCTCTGATGGCTGGGATGATGAAAAATCCGTAAAACCTCTGAAATTCCTGGAATCCCTGGAATGCCCAGCCTGGGAATTGCCTGCCCGCAGGCTCCGGGGGTTCCCCGGCAGCGTTGCCATGGAAACTTTTCCCAATTCCGCATCGAGCCGGAGGCTTCGCTCACCTGGAGCTGGGCTGGGGGCAGGGGGCCGTGCTGGGCCTTCCTCATCCTCCTCATCCTCCTCATCCTCCTCAGCCCTTCCTCTCTGTTATGAGGGAGGCTAAGAATTAATTCATGCTTAAGGTAATATTTTATATAAGGTGCTGAAAGTTAAAATATAGTAAATATACTAAGCACTCCCCGCTTTTGTAAAACTCAGATTGCAAAAACCCAGACTCAAGAAGAGACTTTTATTTGCATTTGAAAACACAGGGCAAAGCTTAAACTTACAGGGGAAGTTTCATTTGCATTTGAAGACACCGGGCAAAGCTTAAACTTACAAGGGAGGTTTCATTTGCATTTGAAAGCACAGGGTGAAGTGACACCGTTTTAGAACAAGATGGGAAGCAATTATCCTCCCTGACAAAATAACAGTGCCACCTAGACAACATTACCGGACTAGGAGGGAAAAACAAAAGGGCCTCCAATAAGCCCAAGAAGAACTACTCAATGCAAACCGAGAAGAATAGAAAACACCAATACCAGACAGTTGAAGAGATTTACATCTTTACATCGCTGAGTCTAGCCTGAGAGCACAAAAATTGTATAAAAATTCAGACTCCAGCAGCAGTTTTTTGTGAACCAGGAGAAGACTGCCAGATAGACCGCTAGTCCAAACTTGTTCACCAGTGTCGATCCCCAAGCTCAGCATCTCTTTTATTTTTATTTTTAGTAGTAGATTTTTATTTCTTTGTAACCAAATTGATTTCAATAAATTTCTTGATATAAAACAATTCAGCTATTTCGTTTATAACACTCACCCTCCTCAGTCCTGTCCTCTCCTCGTCCTCCGTCAGCCCTGCACCCTCCCAAACCCTCCAGAATCCTGGGCCCTCCTCACCGTCCTCCAGTCCTTCCTCATCCTCCTCAGTCCTGCACCCTCCTCATCCTCCCTCAGCCCTTCCACCTTTCCAGGCGGTTCCTGACGGGTCACGTGCCAGTCCCGGCCCTTTTTCGGGCGATCTTTGTCTGTTCCGGGTCATTCCCCACCTCTGCCCCTCTAAGGGAACCTCAAACCCCTCCAGGAGCACATTCCCAGGAATTTTCATGGAAAAGGAGCAGCCAGGACCCTCGTGGGTGACAAATCCCCCACCCCTGCCCTGGTGCTGAGGACAGGCTGGTGACCCTGCAGGGCCCTTCAAGGAGCTGGCAGCCCCTTCACCCACTGGTGAAGCTCTGGATCTTTCTAGGGAACAAAAGAAAAAACGGGGCAGATTTTGGGGCCAGGTTTTGGTGTCTCTGCCGGCTGCTTTCAACTCGTTTCAAACACAAACTCTGCTGCTCTGAACGCCCCAAAAAGCTGCTTTTTTTCCCCAGGAATGGCCTTTCCTGGCGCCCAGGCTGGTGGCGGGCAGCGCTGCCGGCAGATGGCAGCGGGGAGCTCCGGACACCGCGCACGGCTCAGCCCGGGCTGGCACGGAGCGCAGCTCGGGGGGCTCGGCCTCGGTCCTGGGGTGAGAGTGGGGACAGGGGGGTGACATGGGGACAGGGACGGTGCCACAGAGACAGGGATGATGCCACGGGGACAGAGGTGATGCCACAGGGACAAGGACGGTGCCACGAGGACAGAAGTGTTACCATGGGGATCTTGATGATGCCACGGGGACAGAGATGGTGCCACGGGGACAGGGACGGTGCCATGGGGACAGGGATGGTGCCATGGGGACAGGGACAGTGCCACGGGGCCAGAGATGACCCCAGGCTCCCGCCCACCCCTCCCGGCCGTTCCCTGCAGTGACAGTGGCAGAGGGACACGCGGTTTGTCCCTCCGATCCCACCCCGGCATCTCCTGGCAGGGCTGGGCGCTGCCAGGGGCTCCGGGCTCGGCTCCTGTGATTCCCCTGCCGGAGCTGCCCCATCCCCCGGCCCCATTCCCAACGAGTTCCCAGCTGCTGGATCTGGGGAGGGACGCTGAGCCACGTGGAGATGAGGAGTGGGCACACCCACATCCCCCCACACCACCGCTGAAACGCCAAAATAATGATAAATTATAAATATAATGATTTAAAAATATAGAAATGCACATTATTATAAATGTATAATATATATACATTGTATATCGTATAATGTATATATGTATACATATATTTATATGTATACATATAAATATATATAAAACATAATAACATAATAATATATAATATAATAATATATACTATATCATTTATAATAATGTAATATAATACATAATATATAACAATATATAGAATAGAACAGAATATATAACTAATATAATTTATTATATATTATAACATATATAATATATTAAAATATATTATATAGAATAATATATAATAATAAAGATATAATACTATATATACCATTAATATACAATATCTAAATTATATAGAATGTATATATGCACATATATACATATATACACATTTATATATATACATATACACATTTATATATAATAATGTATATAATTAATAACAGGAATTATAAATTATAAATACACTATAATTATGCAGCATTAAAATGTAAAAATATGTTTCTATTATAAAGCTGTTACATTTATATCAATATTACATAAATATTTATCATATAATATAAATTATACATTATATTTATAGCTATAAATATAAATTATAACTATAAATATAATAGATAATTTATAGTTTATATAAATTAAAAAATCATAAATTACTCTGGGAGACGGATCCCTGCTGGGGTTTTTTTGGGGGCCGTTTTCCACCCCCCCCACTGAATTCCCTGGGAATTCCACGGGAATGGGCGTGCGTGTGTTTGGGGGGGGTGTCACATGCACGGCCTGTGCTGTCGAGTGTAAACAGAGCATTTCTGCACTAAAAATAACCTCTCCTGTGAGGAGGGCAGCAGCTGATCCCTGCAGCCCAGATGCAGGAGCTCAGCAGCGTTAGGTCACCTCTTCTTTTTTTTTTTTTTTCATTAATGGCATTATTTAATTACGAGTTGCCCTGAGCCTCATCCTTGGGAGCTAGCAAACAAAAAAAGCCTCGGTGCTCTGCCTCCATCAAGGAGCTGCCCTGATAAAAATTCAGGTATCGAGGGCAGGCTGGTGAATAACTCTGGTGTGAGGCTGGCTAAAAACACCACAGCAGCACCGGGGGCTGTTTGGGGAAGGGAATGACTTTTAGCTCTTGTTTAAAATCACTCTGAGATCACCCAGCCTGGCCTTTCCTCTCCTCGGCTCTGCAGGCACCTCGGAGATGGTAATTAAAGTCCAGCAGGGCTCCAGGAAGGGGAAATTCTGCCTTTGTGCAGGACAAGGAGGCATCAAAGCTGGGCTGGCAGGGCTGGATTTGCATCTGGTGGCATTTCCTGTCCCCATTTCTACTAAAACTCCGTTTCTTTGGCATTTCCCATCCTTATTTCCACCAAAACTCCTTTTCTTTGGCATTTCCCATCCCTATTTCCACCAAAACTCCATTTCTTTGGCATTTCCCGTCTCCATTTCCACTAAAACTCCATTTCTTTGGCATTTCTCATTCCCATTTCCACCAAAACTCCATTTCTTTGGCATTTCTCATTCCCATTTCCACCAAAACTCCATTTCTTTGGCATTTCTCATTCCCATTTCCACCAAAACTCCGGGTTTTTTGGGCCGGGCTGGGCAGCAGGGCTGTGCTTTGGGGTTGGATCCCCCCATTTTCTGCTCAGCTCAACGTTATGTGCACAGGGGAAATCTCCAGGACGTTTTCTTTGCTCATCCCACTCTCCTCTGTGAATCATTTTCCCCGTTCGTTAGCGTTCTGTCTGGCTTTGCTGTGAATAATGAATAATTAAGCTCCTCATTTGCCAAAAGTGCCAGGCCTCTCCAGGCCTCTGCGGCCGGCAGCATCTCCCTCAGCCAGGAGGGTGCTGGGATGGAGCTGCCGACAGGAATTACTGCTGGGAGACAAAAATGCAGCTTTGCCACCTTTGGAACACAAGATTTCCCTCTTTGGAAGCACCAAAAATGAGAAATAAATCAGGGTGAAGGCCTCAGAAGGCCGGCGGGGATGTGGTGGTGCTGCTGCCCTGAGGACACAACCAAAACCCTCTGGAAAAGGCTGGAATTGGTGCTGCTGGAACAGCTCCAGCTGAAGTTTTCTCCTGGCTGAGGATATTTGTGGGAATAGCTGGTGATAAATGAGATTTCATTAGTGTGGAAGCAGGGAAGGCTGCAGAGCAAGGGCCTCCTGGAGCCATCCATCACAGGGCCTGGCAGGCCTGGAAAAAATCCTTTTTTATTTCCCAAATGCTGATCAAAAAAGACACTTCCAGATTGTTCTGATGCCTTAAGTTTTAGCTTTTATCAGGAGCTCCCTGCCTTGGGGAAGGTGACTCAGGCAGGTGTGGCACCCACAGAGCAGGGAGCAGGGCAAGGCTGGGATTCTGCTGCCAGGATTTAGGGATCCATTCCCAGCTCCGCCTCAGCTGGTGGAGAACACGAGGAAGTTTTTCCCAGCTTTTTTTCCTCCCCTAAATCCCCCCCTCCTGCTCCCAGCCCAGTGACAGAGATGCAAACCAAACACGCCTTGCTGGGAGCTGATCTCTATTTCAAAAGAAGGAGTTCCTGGAGGGAGAAAATACCCAACACTTGCACGGGCTGGGAAACAAATCCCCTAAAATTTTCACCCCCCAATTCCTTCCTCCCCTTCTTAAATGCCCTGGAACAAAAAGTTACTACAGCAGCTCCAGCCCCAGACAGTTGTGAGAACACTTCATGCAACAGAAATGAAAATAAAGTAAAAACGAACCAAGGGGAAAAATATCCCCAACCTGGAGGAGAAGAGCTTCAGGTCTGGGAATTCCCGTGCTTCCCTGGAAAAGGAAAGGGAGGGAAGGAATCCAGCACTGAGCCAGCAGCAGCTCTGTCCCCACTCCAGCAGATTCCAGAGGTGCCAGACCTGGATCTTGCCCAGGAAATCCCCAGGATTTCTGCTGCACTTGCCCGATTTATAGTGGCAAAGAGGACAAAAAAACCAACCCCCAAATCCATCCTGGAAGGGGACAACAGCAGCTGCAGGCATTCCCTCTGGGAATGGCAGAGGTGAGGGACACAATTCCAGCTTCCCACGGGCCTTGCTCAATTCCAAGGGCTGGACAACACCTGGGATAAATCCCTAACTTTTGGGATAACTCCTAAACTTCTGGGATAACTCCTCAAATTCTTTTCCTGCTGGAGATCAAGGACAACTGTTACAAGTTTTCAGGCCCAACAGCACAAACAAGGGTGGCTGCAGGGAGGAACAAGAAGGATGGGACCTCACAGCCTGGATCTGGAATTGGACAATTAAATCCCAATGTGCA
Organism: Acrocephalus arundinaceus; assembly: GCA_021534815.1. NCBI lineage: Eukaryota > Metazoa > Chordata > Aves > Passeriformes > Sylviidae > Acrocephalus > Acrocephalus arundinaceus. The sequence continues at coordinate 1,159,565 of JAJEOU010002506.1, read as the reverse complement.
AATGGACAAAAACTTATAAAAGTGTGAGGCCTCATGACTGGGCAGCCATTTTGTGACCATTTTGGGTCCACCTTGGGTGGACCTTGTCCTGCCCAAGCTATACCTTAAAGGTCTTTCAATAAATATCTGCTTTATCTCCTGCTCTGTCCAGACCAAAACTTATAAAAGTGTGAGGCCTTGTGACCAGTCAGACATTTTGTGACCATTTTGTGTCCATTTTGTGACCATTTTTAGTCCACCTTGGGTGCAGCCCTGGCCAGGCCCTGTCCTGCCCAAGGTGTCTTAGAGGCTTTTCAATAAATCTCTGCTTTATTCTCCAGCTCTGTCCAGTCTGTTCCAGCTCAGTCTTCCCATGGCATCACCCCCAGGCCCCTCAGGTCCCAGTGTGTCCCCAGCTCCTCCTGCTCTCCTTGAATCCAGCTGGGACCTGTCCCCGTCACACGGAGCGGGACATCCCTGGGGGGCTGCTTCCTGCTATAAAAGGGGAAAATAAAAAAAAATAGCAAAAAACCCAAGAGCAGCTGCGATTTGCTCCATTTAATTTCAATTAACCGCAGCCCTCAGAGGCCAGGAGAGATTCCAGCCCAGCAGATCGGTGGCCATGCCCTGAGGGGATGTCCCAGTTCCCAAATTCACCGTCCCCAGCCCAAAACTGCTCCAAAGTTTTCAGCAGTCATTAAATCCCCCACTGTGTCCAACTCATCTGGGCTTTAAAACCCTGCGGTTTTTTCCCTCTGGAGGAGCAGTGGGGCCAGGGATCTCTGTGACCTTGGGATGCTCCTGACAGTGCCCAGCCACTGGATCCTGCTGGAAACACCCAGGACCGGGGAAGAGGAAAAGGAGGAATTATCCTGGCTGTGCCAAACTCCTCCTCCCTCCCTAGCTAGGGGGGGGAAACAGGCAGCTGATTTGCAAAAGGCAAGTGGTTTCCTAAAAAAGCTACAGAAAAAACTCCCCCCAAACCGAGGCTGCTCAGCCCCTTTGCCCTTAGAAAATGTAAAAACCTCGGGGACACAGTGTGGCAGCAGGGAGGTGGCAGGGCAGCATGGGCACAGCTGGCACCTCTGGGCTGTGGCAGGGGCCAGAGAGGTCTGGCTGGGGCTTCAGGTGCTCCCTGGAGAGGGTTTGGGGACTTCAGGTGCTCCCTGGAAAAGATTTGGGGGTTCAGGTACTCTCCTTGGAGAAGATTTGGGAGCTCAGGTGCTCCATGGGGAGGATTTGGGGGCTCAGGCGCTCCCTGGAGAGGATTTGGGGGCTCAGGTGCTCTCCCTAGAGAGGGTTTATGGGCTCAGGAGCTCCCTGGAGAAGATTTAGGGGTTCAGGTGCTCCCTGGAGAATGTTAAGGGGTTCAGGTACTCCCCTTGGAGAAGATATGGGGGCTCAGATGCTCCCTAGAGAGGATTTAGAGGTTCAGGTGCTCTCCCTGGAGAGGATTTAGGGGTACAGGTACTCCCTGGAAAATATTAAGGGGTTCAGGTACTCTCCTTGGAGAAGATTTGGGAGCTCAGATGCTCCCTGGAGAGGGTTTGGGGGTTCAGGTGCTCCCTGGAGAAGGTTCAGGAGCTCAAGTCCTCTGTGCCCTGCTCTGGGGGCTCTCTGGGCAGTGAGTGGCTGGTCTGGTGCCCACTCTGTCCAGGCAGCTGCTGGTGGGGTGGCAAACCCAGCCCGGCTGGGCCCCGAGGGCGCTGGGTGCCCGCAGGAGCTCTGGGTGCTCAGTCCCAGCTGGGGCTGCCCCGGCTCCCAGGGGGCTCCTCCAGCCCTGCTGCTGCTCAGTTGCTCTCCACCAGCTTGGCCAGGCCCTGCCTGAGCTCGCTGAGCTCGAAGATCTTCACATCCATGATCTCGGCCACCTTGGTGACCTCGCTGTGCATCTTCTCCCTCTCAGCCAGGCTCTCGGCCAGGCTCTGCTCAGCCAGGCTTAGGCGCTGCTCCAGCTCCGCGTTCCGGGCCTCCAGCTCCTGCAGGGACAGCCACAGTGCTCAGAGCCCCTCAGGGCCACCCCAGGGCCACCCCAGGGTCTGGATCCTCCCCTTCAGGGCTGTCCCTATCCTGAGTCACCCTGTGCCAGCTGTGTCCCCAAGCCCCAGCCCTGCCCGCGCTGTGGAACTGCAGCTCTCCCCACATGGATCCTCCCCAGGCTGCTGAGATTGGCCCTGGATCCTCCTCAACCTGGTGGGACTGGCTCTGGAGCTGCTCTGGATCTTCCCCAGCCCTGTGGCATTGGCCCTGGATCGTCTCCAGCCTGGTGGAGTTGGCTCTGGATCTTCCCCAGCCCAGTGGGATTTGCTCTGGATCCTCTCCAGCCCCATGGGATTGGCCCTGGATCCTCCCCAGCCTGGTGGGATTGGCTCTGGAGCTGCTCTGGATCCTCTCCAAGCTGGTGGGATCAGCTCTGGATCCTCCCCAGCCCAGTGGGATTGGCCCTGGATCCTCCCCAGCCCAGCAGGATTGGCCCTGGATCCTCCCCAGGCTGGTGGGATCAGCTCTGGATCCTCCCCAGCCCAGTGGGATTGGCTCTGGATCCTCCCCAGCCCAGCAGGATTGGCCCTGGATCCTCCCCAGCCCAGTGGGATCAGCTCTGGATTCTCCCCAGCCCAGTGGGATTGGCTCTGGATCCTCCCCAGCCCGGCAGGATTGGCCCCTGCTCCTGAGCTGCTCCTGCCATGGGAGGCCATGTGGGGCTCCAGAGTACTGAGATAAGTGCTGCCTTATCTCCTCAGAGCGCCACCCCCTGCTCCAGCCACATCCCTGCCACCCCCAGCGGGAATTTGGGAATTCTGAGGGTGGAGGGTGACAGGACACCCCCAGTTCTGCCACAACCCCACCTCAGGGGCTGGTGGAAGTGCTCAAGGAAATAAAGGAAAGGCTGGGATTGCTGCATGTCACATCCCTGCAGGACACAGGGGGGGTGGCAGGAGGCAGAGACACAAGGGGTGGCAGCTCTCTGGCATTCCCTCTGTGCTCCGAGGAGAAGCTGGGACAGATCTGGGAGCCGAGGTGTCCCCGAGGTGTCCCTGAGGTGCCACCTTTACCTGCAGCTTCTGCAGTGTCTCCTCGCGCTCCCCCTCGGCCTCCCAGCGGCCGCACTTCTGGCTCTTCAGCATCTGGATCTCCTGGGGCACAGGGAGGGATGGTGCCTTCAGATCTGGGCTTTTCTGGTTTGCAAATCCTGCACTTTTCAATTTTTCAACTCCATCTCCTGCTGTGGGTGCCTTAATATTTTAGCTTTTCTATTTTTTTAAATATTGTACTGCTGTTGGTGCTTTAATATTTTAGCTTTCCTATTTTTCAAAAGCTGTGCAGCTGTTGGTCCCTTAAGATTTTGGCTTTTCTGTTTTTCACATCCTATGCTGCTGTTGGTCCCTTAAGACTTCACCTTTTCTATTTTTCAAATTCTGTACTGCTGTCGGTGCCTTAATATTTTAGCTTTCCTATTTTTCAAATATTGTATTGCTGTTGGTGCCTTAAGATTTTACCTTTTCTATTTTTCAAATCCTGTGCTGCTGTGGGTCCTTTAAGATTTTGGCTTTTCTGTTTTTCACATCTTGTGCTGCTGTTGGTCCATTAAGGTTTTACCTTTTCTGTTTTTTTACCCGTGCTGCATTAGTGCATAACTCTAAACTCCATGTGAAGCGTGGTGTCACAGCAGAAAAGGAGTAAATAATTCTAGTGGACACTCAAACCACTGCACACAATCCAGGAAACAAAAATTGGCAAACATGAAACCACTACAGCAGGTGAACACAACTGCAGGCACCAGGAGAGCCTGGAGCCAGAGCCACCCCTCTGCCAGCAGCTCCCAGCCGAGATCTTTTCCCTCTCTCCCGAGATCCAGAACCACAGGCAGCTCCACATTCCCACCCCGAGCTGCTGCTGGGTGCCTCTGCCCCAGCATTTCTCCTCCAGGGCTGGGGAGAGGGGACAGAGATCTCTGAGAGAGGATCAGGAACCCCAAAACGCCTCCCTCTCCCCTTTTCATCACCCCAAACACCTCCCTCCCCTTTTCATCCCCCCAAAATGCCTCCCTCCCCTTTTCAACCCCCCAAAACACCTCTCTCCCCTTTTCAACACCCCAAAACACCTCTCTCCCCCTTTTCAATCCCCCCGAAAACCTCTCTCCCCCTTTTCAATCCCCCCAAAAACCTCTCTCCCCCTTTTCAATTCCCCCAAAACACCTCCCTCCCCTTTTCAACCCCCCAAAACACCTCTCTCCCCTTTTCAATTCCCCCAAAACACCTCCCTCCCCTTTTCATCCCCCCAAAACACCTCCCTCCCCTTTCAATTCCCCCAAAACACCTCCCTCCCCTTTTCAATTCCCCCAAAACACCTCCCTCCCCTTTTCATCCCCCCAAAACACCTCCCTCCCCTTTCAATTCCCCCAAAACACCTCCCTCCCCTTTTCATCCCCCCAAAACACCTCCCTCCCCTTTCAATTCCCCCAAAACACCTCCCTCCCCTTTTCATCCCCCCAAAACACCTCCCTCCCCTTTTCATCCCCCCAAAATACCTCTCTCCCCCTTTTCAATTCCCCCAAAACACCTCTCTCCCCTTTCCAAGCCCCTCAGAACACCTCTCTCCCGTTTTCAGTCCCCCAAAACACCTCCCTCCCCTTTCCAAGCCCAGCTCTGTGGCTCTGCCAGCCCGGGGATGTGTAAATCACAGAGATCCTCTCCACACCTCCCCTCCTCCACAGCCTCTGCAATTAAAACTTCTGCTTCCAATCACTCATTCGTTTAAATGCAGCAAAAGGGAGAAGCAATTACCACGCCAGAGGCCAACTGCCACTGCAGATGGCTGGGAGGGGAGGGGTGAGAGTGCTAAAAATAGGCAAAATTAGTATTATAGTTCATTTTATATTTTTATATATATTTTATATATATAGAAACACCCCTACATATGATATAATATATATATTATAGGTCTATATATGTCTGTATACCTATTATATATATATTATAGTTCATTTTATATTTTTAATATATATTTAATATATCTATATAAACACCCCTACATATAATATAATATATATATAATAGGTATGTATATACACCTATTATATATATACATTATAGGTTATTTTTATGTATATAATATATAGGGATATTATATATAATACACAATATATGAAATTCTATTACATTATATATTATATATTATATATTATATATTATATATTATATATTATATATTATATATTATATATTATATATTATATATTATATATTATATATTATATATTATATATTATATCACATTGTATAATATATTATATATTAGGTATAACCAAATGTATATAAAATGAATACTATAATTAATAATATAATTATTATATATAGTATATAAAATATATTTTATATATTACATATAACCCTATATATATTATATAAGATATATATTATTTTATATATATTATAGTTTATTATAGATATATTATTGTAGCCTGTAATATTGGCTTTCACATTTATGTGTTAGCTTTTGCATGTCATTATTGATCATAAGTATTCAAATATAGCACAATTTATAACCGCTTTTAGATGCTTGTTAATATAACATAATCTATAATTTTAGGTATGCACTGTAAGGAAATAGCAGTGTGATGAATATATTATATCTATGAATACATCTTATAGATTATAGAAAAAATAGTGTGATAAATGTATTTTACTGTAGGCCCTAGCAAAAAATAAAACATTAAAATACTTCTGTGTAACTGAGAGAACGGTGTAAAGCAATGATGTTGTTTTCATAAAATAAAAATAAAACCTCTGCTGAGCGACTTCTCCCAGTGATAAGATAACAGCGACACAAACCAGAGCACCAGAGAAGAATTAAAGAAGAACTCGTTAACTCGTCGTTACCAGGGAAGTGTGAAACAACAGGATGAAGCCACAAGAAGGAGTAAAATAAATTGACCTGATTTGCAGGATGTCATGCAAATAATTCCGAGTGTAAAACCAAAAGAAGACAGTGTTCCTGCACATCAAAAGCTCCCAAAAATGTTTAAATAATGCACGAAACTCATGAATTTGTTTGTATCTCAGTAAAGTAACAGTGTATAGAGAACACTGCCTCAATTTACCTGCGTGTTCTTTGGCCGATAGCCGGGAACACCCCAGTGCTGGGCATTCTCCCTTTTTTACCCCCTTATTAAACTTTTAAAAATATCCTAAAAAGTGAACTTTTGTTCTTCACAAGGTCTGTAGAGATCCTGAGCCTCTCCACCCCAGGCTGGGGCAACTCCCAGCACTTCCCTATCCCTCAGGGAAGGGACAGGAGGGAGAATGGCTGGGAGCAGCTCTGTGTCTTGGGTTGCAATGCAGGATGTAACCAGCAGTGTGTGTTCTATTGCCAGCTGGTGAAACCGGCTGGGGAGGTGTTTTTTTCTTTATCCCTTCCAGGACCTATCCCTCATAACTCCAGGGAGAATCTGCTGTTAATGGGCCAGTTGTTAATGGGGCAGTGTTCTTTCTCTCTTTCAGGACCTATCCCTCATAACTCTGGGGGGATATCTGCTCTTCAAACCAGCTGGGGCAGTGTTCTTTTATCCCTTCCAGGACCTATGCCTCATAACTCTGGGGGATATCTGCTGTTACAACCAGGTCTGGCAGTGTCCTTTGTCCCCTCCAGGACCTGTCCCTCATAATTCCAGGGGAATATCTTTTGTTCAAACCAGGTCAGGCAGGGTTCTTTATCCCTTCCAGGACCCATCCCTCATAATTCTGGGGGATATCTGCTGTTCAAACCTGGTGGGGCAGGGTTCCTTATCTTTTCCAGGACCCATCCCCCATAATTCTGGGGGAATATCTTCTGTTCAAACCAGCTGGGGCAGCGTTCTTTGTCCCTTCCAGGATCCATCCTCCCTCTAAGGGATCTCTACTGTCCATGGGCCATCCAGGCTCACTGCATGGCTGATCCAATGACATCATCCCTGTGGGAGAGGCTCCACCCAGGGGGAGGAGCCCAGCATTCCTACCTGGATAAAATCTGATATTCAGAACACCAGCACAGCCTGTGTGCACGGCATTCCCAGTGGATCTCACCCCCACTGGACCTTCAGAGGAAAACTCCACCCTCCTTCAGGATCACTGCTCCAACAGAACCACATCTGTCACTGCAGAAGGGCTTGACTGGGCTGCCACCAACACCCTGAGCAACAGGGTGTCAGGCTGTGTTCTGACTCTGTCAGGGTTTTCTTTTTTGTTTGTTTGTTTGCTTTTTTGTACTACTACTTTCTATTTGCAATATTCCCAGTAAAGAACTGTTATTCCTATCCCCGTATCTTTGCCTGAGAGGCCCTGAATTTCAAAATTATGATAATTAGGAGAGAGGGGGTTACATTCTCCATTCCAAGGGAGGCTCCAGCTTTCCCTGGAGTCTCTCCAAACTGGGACACTCTGATTCCTGACTGACAGGCCTGGGGGATCTCAGTCTCACCTCATCTTTGGCCTTGATCAGCAGCTCCAGCTCCTCCAGGGTTTGGCTCAGCTCCTCCTTGTTGTTCTCACTGGAGGAATCGTGAGTGCCCTGCAATTCCAGCTCTGCCACCTGCAAGGGCAGAGCAAATTCCTCCCCTCAGAGCTGCAGGGATTTCCTGGCTCCTAATCACCCACTGCCATCTCTGCCAGGGTTTGGGTCCCTGCAAACCCACCTGGCTTCATGGGGCTGAAAGGAATAAAAAAAATCCCTTCTGCTCTGCCTGGATCACTCCCAGAAACACTTTGTGGTGAAAAAAAAACCAGTTTGGAGGCTCTGTCTGTGCTTTCTCCAGAAGTTCTGCACTTCCAGCACAGCTGAAGTGGCTGGCACCAAGCACCTGAGCCTCCAGCCCCAAGATCCAGCTCCATTTACACCTCTGGGCAGAGATTTCCAAAATCTCTGGAGGTGTTGCAGCTCAGCAGCTGAGCTGGAAGGGTTTGCCCAAGCGTACTCCCCCAGCCCTGAGAAATTCAGCTCGGTGGCTTGGATTATTCATGAGGAGGATTCATTTTTAAAAGCTGGTCAAGAGAGGCTGCAGCAGCTTTTGCTGGGGCTGCTCTGAGCTCTGCAAACACCTGCAGTGCCAAGGGCCTCACCCAGAGCAGATCCTGGCTCTGGAGCTGTCAGGATCACAGGCTGGGAGCCAGAACCCACCAAAATTCTCAGATTTAGGGTCAATAATTGAGATGTTTTGCTGAGTTACAGTTCCTCCTGTGATCCTGCCAAGGCTCCAGTGTTGTCCCCCACCCGAGGCTCCCCAGATCCTCTCTTCCAACTCCCAGCTGAGGGAACAGCTGAGAGTGCACAGGGAATCCTGAGGGATGGATTTTGGGAATGCTGAGGGATGGATATTAGGAACCAGCACACCAGGCCCCGGGAATCCTGAGGGATGGACGTTGGGAATCAGCACCAGGGAATCCTGAGGGATGGATATTGGGAATCCTGAGGGATGGATATTAGGAATCCTGAGGGATGGATATTAGGAATCCTGAGGGATGGATATTAGGAATCCTGAGGGATGGATATTAGGAACCAGCACACCAGGCCCAGAGAATCCTGAGGGATGGATGTTGGGAATCAGCACACCAGGCCCAGAGAATCCTGAGGGATGGATATTAGGAATCCTGAGGGATGGATGTTGGGAATCAGCACACCAGGCCCAGAGAATCCTGAGGGATGGATATTAGGAATCCTGAGGGATGGATGTTGGGAATCAGCACACCAGGCCCAGAGAATCCTGAGGGATGGATATTAGGAATCCTGAGGGATGGATATTAGGAATCCTGAGGGATGGATGTTGGGAATCAGCACACCAGGCCCAGAGAATCCTGAGGGATGGATATTAGGAATCCTGAGGGATGGATGTTGGGAATCAGCACACCAGGCCCAGAGAATCCTGAGGGATGGATATTAGAAATCCTGAGGGATGGATATTAGGAATCCTGAGGGATGGATGTTGGGAATCAGCACACCAGGCCCAGAGAATCCTGAGGGATGGATATTAGGAATCCTGAGGGATGGATGTTGGGAATCAGCACACCAGGCCCAGAGAATCCTGAGGGATGGATATTAGGAATCCTGAGGGATGGATGTTGGGAATCAGCACACCAGGCCCAGAGAATCCTGAGGGATGGATATTAGGAATCCTGAGGGATGGATGTTGGGAATCAGCACACCAGGCCCAGGGAATCCTGAGGGATGGATATTAGGAATCCTGAGGGACGGATGTTGGGAATCAGCACACCAGGCCCAGAGAATCCTGAGGGATGGATATTAGGAATCCTGAGGGATGGATGTTGGGAATCAGCACACCAGGCCCAGGGAATCCTGAGGGATGGATATTAGGAATCCTGAGGGATGGATGTTGGGAATCAGCACACCAGGCCCAGGGAATCCTGAGGGATGGATTTTGGGAATCCCGAGGGATGGATGTTTACTTCGCACCAGCCAATGGGGTGTAAGCAGCTGTGAATTGCTCTGAATCCCTGCTGGCTCTCAAATGAGCCATCTCCAAGTGGAAACGGCTCCATGCCTCCTCCCAACCTCCCCAGGCCTTTCCCAGCCGAATCCCAGCTCTCCTAAAAAGCTTTTCCCGAGCACTCCAGGGCTCTGCCCTCCCTGCAAAGCCACCCGTGTGACTGTCACCCCCCTGCCCAGATCCCCAGGGCCGGGCTGGGACCTCCCTGCCCTTCTGGAGGTCAAAGGATCCCGTTATCCCCGGGGAACAAGGGCTCCTTTGTGCTGCTTTCATGAGGTCGCAGCTCAGATGCCAGCTAATTATAGCAGCCAGAGCAATCCTCATCCTTCCTGTCAGCAGCCTCACACTGCCCTGATGCCTGGCTGGGGCAAACGAGCTGGGAATTCCTTCCAGAAAGATCCGGAAGGGAAGCTGAAATTCTGTGACTTTGCACTTCGGTTTCCTCCCTTTCCCCGCGGGGATTCTGCTGCAGGCTGGGAGCTCCCCAATCTCATTTCCTCAGCACGCTTTCCCTGCCGGACTGCTGCAGCACCCTGGATTTGGTTGGGAAAAGGGATCCAAGGGTGGCTGGGCTAGGTTTTTCCCCCCCTGAGCTCACCCTCTGGCGCAGCGACTCCGTCTCCTCCTGGTACGCCGTCAGCTGCTTCTTCCACTGGTCCACGTTGGCGTTGGCCTCGTGCAGGGCGGCCACCAGCTTGGTGTTGTTGTCCTGGAGGCTGAAGAACTCGGCCTCCCACTGCACCTCGCTGACAGAGCTGGGGGACAGAGCAGGAGTGGCTTAGGAGAGGTTTAGGAGAGGTTTAGGAGAGGTTTAGCAGAGTTGTTGGAACCCTGGGCACTGAGAATTTCAGGCTTTCTGTTCTGACAGGCACTGACCCTCAAGCAAACACTGCATTTGACCTGAGCCCGTGGAAAAGGCTTCCAAATTTGGATGACAGCACTGGGATTGTGGGTGTGTAGTTTGAATAGAAGTATGTGATATCACAGGGTGGAAAACCTGGGATTTAAGGTTTTAGAGAACAGTAATATATGTAAAGCAAGATGGAGGATTTAGGGCGTAGGCCAAGTCCTTCTCTTTCACCTTCTTCTTCATGGTTTTGGGTGGTTTCTTGTGATTGGGTAGAAGGATCTGCATTGTGGGTTGGTTATTGGGTTAAAAGTAAAAATAATTTAGGTGTCATCTCTTAACTGGACCATTTATCCTTGAAAAGACCTTGTAGAGATAGACAGGCATCCATTTTGCACCCTGTTAGAGTGCTGAAGAACTCACAGCTTGTGAGACTGTAACACAGATAAGAATTAATAAACATCTGAGCCTGAACATGAAAATATCAGCTCGTACTTTCAATCCAAACTCTGGCAGGGGCTGAAAAGAAGCCAGAGCCTTGACAGAGAGGAAGAGTTTTAGGAGAGGGCTGGAGGTTTCTCCCCAGTATAATTCTGCCTGAGGCCAGTGTGTTATGAGCCCCAAGGTGTATCAAGCTCTGAGGGTGACCAGCAGCCTCTCAGAAATGGCTTTAAGAAAAATGAGCCAAACAGCTGACTGGAGGTGTTTTGAAAAAGCAAAAAGGTTTTCATTAAAGAAGAAAAGAACCAACTATACAGGACAAAAGAGTAAAAGCTGTGCACAGGGCAGGGAGGTCCCTTGCACCTGCTAAGGCACCCCAAAAAGCCCCGAGAAACTCCCTGCTCACTCCTAAGTATTCAATGATCTAGAAGGGTTTTTTAGCATGCTGCCCAACAGAAAATAACCAAATTTCTCGAGGAACAGCTAAAGGGTCCAACAGGTGCCTTTGTCCTGGTACTGGGACAGTTACAGTGAGAGTAGCATGGAAGTTTCTGGTTCTTCTTCCTTAAAAGTTCAGGGGTGAGGCCCAAACCCCTTTCCTGATTTGGGAACACCTGCTGGGGTGTGGGGGTTCCTAATATGGGAACGCCTGCTCAGCACTGAAACACTCCCCTCCAGTTCTGAGGTTAATCCTCAACTTTCTGAGGGATCATATTTACAGGAATAAATGTAAATATGTGCTAAATGAACCAGCCTAAACTTCTGAAACTAAAGAACGAAGTCATCTTTGTGAATAAAAAAGCTGATGCTGCAAGAAGAAAGGAGAGGCAGAAAAGTTGCTGACAGACATGGGGGTGTCAACCCGAGTAAAATGATGCTTACAGTATTAAACTAATAATTAATATTACAGGATTAAATATAATTAAGTATTAAATTAAGAAGATGGGTGTTTGTCTCGTGGACAAGACAGAGCTACCAATCAAATAATGTGTGACTGTGTAAACCAAGATAAGAAGTAAATATAAACAATGTTTAGCAGCACAATAAATTACTTTTGCCAGATTCACACTGAATTGTGCAGGGTCCTTTGTCTTCTCTCCTCAATTTCCTGAATTTCAACACTTCCTCCAGTGCTTTGTGGCTAAAAAAATCACAGTTTGGAGGCTCTGTCTGTGCTTTCTCCAGGAGTTTTGCACTTCCAGCACAGCTGAAGTGGCTGGCACCAAGCACCTGAGCCTCCAACTCCATTTACACCTCTGGGCAGAGATTTCCAAAATCTCTGGAGGTGTTGCAGCTCAGCAGCTGAGCTGGAAGGGTTTGCCCAAGCGTACTCCCCCAGAGATTTTCCAAGAACCTCTGAACCTGTGCTGAATCCTCCCCCCTCTACCCTTTATCCCTGGATAATATTTTGCTTTCGGACCTGAAGCTGCACAAACCACGCTGAGATTAACGGAGTGGAGGAGACCCAGGTGCTCTGAAGGGTCTCTGCAATTTGGGATTGTGAATCTGTTCAAAAATCCACACGGGAGCAGAGCTTGCTTTGAATAAAGCCCGGGCTTGGGAGAAGCAGCAAAGGACACTTGGCTTTTGATTTTAAAAATACTCCAAGCGTTCAGCTGGGGAGCCACACGGGCAGAATCAGGGCCGAAGTCTTTTGAAGAGACAAAGAGAGGAAGCAGCAGGGACTGCGCTGGAATCACCGGGGGAATGAACACAAACGCAGCCCCGGGCCAGCTGGGGAAGTGTGAACATCTCCTGCTATCGCAAACTGCCGATCTGGAGATAACGGCATCAATCCCCGCCGCAGGCACCAAGCATCCTCCCTGCCCACGCTGCCTGAGCAGCACATTCCCTAGCTGGAATTACTCTGGGAAATGGGTCCAATAGAGGGTTTAAGCAGCAGATTTCCAAGCTGGAATAACTCTGGGAAATGCATCCAGCAGAGGGTTTGAGCAGCACATTCCCAAGCTGGAATTACTCAGGGAAAAAAGGGAAATTGATCCAGCAGAGGGTTTGAGCAGTGGACACGGGGCACAACTCAAGAGAATTAAAAGAGCTGAACGGGTCAGAATTATTTGGGGTGACCAAACCCTGCCAGAGGAGAGGGCTGGGGGGTCAGGAGCAGCCTCACCCCTCCGAGAGCATCTTCTTGAGCCTCTCCTTCTCTGTGCTGATCTCCACGTCGGCGCTCTGGCTCCGGAATAATTTATCCTCTCCCGGCCCATTGGAGCTGATGATGGGGCTGGGAAGCACCTGGGGGTGACAGGAGAGGTGGTCACCTGCAGCAGCCAGGCCTGGGCTGGCCCTGGGGCCACCAAGCCAGCCTGGCTCCACAGGGTCACTCCTGGCTGGGTCCCAGCTCGGGGACAGCCAGGGCGGTGCAGGGACAGAGAGGACAAAACCCCTCAGGCACACGGGTCGCCCTGGGAGGTTTCCTCTGGACAGGGAGCTCAGGACTTTGCTCTTCCAGCAGGGCCTCCCTGTCCCTGTCCCACACTGGGCTGGGACAGTGATCCCAGCAGAGCAGGGGACAGATTCCAGGGCAAGTGACACCAGATCCCAGTACAAAAGGGGGACAGACCCCAGGGCAGGGGACAGATCCCAGGGCAGGGGACACCAGACAGCAGAGCACGGGACTGACCCCAGAGCAGGAGGGGACAGATCCTAGTCCAGGTGACACCAGATCCCAGCAGAGGAGGGGACAGATTGCAGTGCAGGTGATAGATCCCAGATCAGGGAACAGATCCCAGGAGGGGACAGATCCCAGGGCAGCTGACAGCAGCTCCCAGGACAGGAGGGGACAGATCCCAGGGCAGGAGGGGACAGGTCCCAGATCAGGGAACAGATCCCAGGGCAGGTGACACCAGCTCCCCTTGGAGGGGACAGACCCCAGGGCAGGTGACAGCTCCCAGGGCAGGTGACAGCTCCCAGGGCAGGTGACAGACCCCAGCAGTGGCCTCACAGCTCCCAGCCATCCCTCCCTCCTGCCTGGACACGCAATTCCCAGCCCTCAGCTCCCCTGGGAAATGCCATCGGTGTCACCGCCTGTCACACGAGCCAGCCCCAGCCCTCAGCTGCTCCCGTGGCCTTTCCAGGGTTTGCTGCATTCCTGAGGGGATTTCCTCGCTGTTTCTCAGAGCAGTGGGAAGATTTCAGCCCCAAGCCCGGAGCTGCCAGGGCCCCTGGGCTCAGCTCAGCAGGAGTTCAGACACCAGGTGACATCCCCAGGGACAAGCAGCTCTGTCACTGCTCAGGGGACAGTGGCACCCATTTCCCAAAGGTGTGGGAGAACAAACAGCCCCTGCCCCTACAGTTCATCCCTCCCACGGCCCCACAGCCCAGAAACCGAGCCAGGAAGGGGCAGGAGTGAAACTCTTTTGGTGTGAAAGCGCAAAGAATCAAAGGCACTCCGCTCTTGTGCCTCTTCCCTCTCCACAGGGACACGGCCTGGGACTGGGGCTGCTAAATGGGACGGGGATTGGCCCTAAAAGGAGCCAGAGGACGGGGAAGAGCTGCTATTCTGGGAATTCCCCAGCCCAGAAAACGTGCAGCGTGAGGAAAGTGGCGCAGAGGCAGAGAAGCAGGCGGGCCTGATTTAATTCCAGCAGACAGCTCTGCTCTGCCAGCAGCCTCACCATCAATAATTCAGGGTGGAACTCGTGTCTGGAGCTCTGCTGAGGCTCAGCCTGGCAGCCAGCAGCTGGGACAGCGACAGAAGGGATGGTGGGGAGTGGGGGACAAGCCCGCACGGGCGGGGACACCGCATGTGTCGCTGTCATTGTCGCTGTCACAGAGCCCTGCTCAGAGGCTGCAATGGGAACAGGCTGCGGTTTCAGCACTGCTGAGTCAAGGCAGGAGGATGAGCAGAGCCTCGGGGAGGTCCCTGAGCTGGCTGTCACCTCCCCACCCTCCTGTGCCAGGTGCCACCGCAGCGCTGGGGACAGCGGCGTGTGACACCTGAGCTGCTGTGCCTGCTGCAAACGGGACCACTCTGCTCCCAGCTGGCAGATGGAGGCTGCAGGGATCTCCTAAAGACTCAAAAAACTTCATTTCTCCAAGGAATAACCCATTCCCTCTCCCTGCCCCCCAGCAGGATGGGGCTGGGAGCAATACACCAAATTAGGATGTCACCTGTCCCCCATTAGGGTGGGGCTGGGAATCTACCAAATTCAGATTTTTGTACCCCAAGTGACAATTTCCAGCCTGTGCAGAGCCACCACCTCCCTCTCAGCTGGCAGTCCAAGGGATTGTTCACACTCCCTCCCCAGGGAACACTGTGTCCCCTGTGCCACCGCTGCTGCCAGGGGCTCTGGGGACAGCAGAGCCACCCCCGGAGCAAAACTGCTCAGGAGAGCCCCTCCAGCACCAGCACTGAGCCCGGGGAGAGCAGCACAGAGCTCCCAGCCCGGTTTGGGATGGAGAGATTGCCATGGGAATGATGTGGGAATGAGCTGGGATGGGCTCCAGCTCTTCTGGCTGAGAGGAAGCTCCTGCAGCCTCAGAAAAGGCAGGGGGGAAATTAAAAAAAAATAAAATTGGAAGTGGCAAAAAACCCACCAAACAAATGGCAACAACAAAAATAAAAATTCCAACCAGCAGCAGGAGGAGAAACAGCTAAAACCCTCACACCCTGTGTGGTTTTGTGAGATATGGAATGGGCTTGGCTGGCAAAGAGGGAGGGTGTGAACCTCCCCAAGGCCTCCACTTCAGCACTAATTAATGAATTAATTAACTTTATGTGCCCTCAGGGCCACTGGTGTCACCCAAACCCAGCTGGCCATAAAGCTCTGGGAGAGAATGGGGTGAGAGCAAGAGGAGAGCACCCCAGGGAGCGTTTTTCCCTTTTCCTGCCCTTTTCTGCCCTTTTCCCCAGTGTTACCTGGTGGGATGTGATGTTCAGGGCAGGGTTGGTCAGCTCTGTTTTATCCTGGGACTTCTCCCTGGCCAAACGAGCAGCTTCCTTCACCTCCTGGAATTTCTCTGCAAACTGCAGGGGAGGGGAAAAGTCACCATGGGGCTGAGCTGAAATGTGGGGCCAGCAGAGCTGAGGCTGCCTGGGCCCCTTCTCTGCCTGCAGCTTTTAAAATGCTTTTTAATTTCCCTCAAACAACAAAATTCGGGGAATAAGCCCCAAATTTGGCACTCAGGGCTGCGGGTTCAGGACAGAAACAGCAGCTTCATTTAAAATGCTTTTTCATTTCTCTCAAACAGTAAAATTCAGGGAATAACCCCTAAATTTGGCACTCAGCCCCAGCTCCATTTGTGGTGCTCAAAGCCAACGCAGCTTCAGAGCTGCTTTTAGGACCTTGAATTCCATTTTAACCCGGTGTTTTTAGGACCCTGAATTCCATTTTAACCCGGTGAGAGCAGCATTCCAGCTGCTGAAAATCCCTGAGGGTTTTCCCCAGAGAAGTACCCATGAGTTTTCATAGGTGAGGTCTGGAGAAATTACAATTATGGGTAATAACATCTCTAAAGGAGCAAAAACTGATACACCAGCATTTAGGATCTTTGCTAATATCCAGTAGCTATGAAGTTTCAAATAGATTTTATGGAGACTTAACAGACCTCAAATAGACTTTATTTGAGCCAGTTCTCAAATGAATCTCTCTCCAGAGGCTGAGCTCCCCCCAGGGTTCCCAGGGCTTTTCCCTGCAGCCTCAGCAGCTTCAAAGCTGCTTTGAGCACCTTGAATTCCATTTTAACCCGATAAGAGCAGCATTCCAGCTGCTGGAAATCCCTGAGGGTTTTCCCTGAGCTCCCCTCAGGGTTCCCAGGGTTTCCCTGCAGCCTCACCTGGCTCAGGTGCAGCTTTCTCTGCAGCCTCAGCTCCATTTTGGGTGCTCAAAGCAAACAAAGCTTTTCAGAGCTGCTTTTAGGACTTTGAATTCCATTTTAACCCGGTGATTTTAGGACCTTGAATTTCATTTTAGCCCAGTGAGAGCAGCATTCCAGCAGGTCAGCAGGTCCCTGAGGGTTTTCCTGAGCTCCCCTGGGGGTTCCCAGGGTTTCCCTGCAGGCTCACCTGGTTCAGCTGCTGCATTTCCTGCAGCCTCACCTGGCTCAGGTGCTGCTCGGAGGCGAAGCCCAGCCCGTAGACGGTGTTGGCTCTGCTGTCAGCCCACTGCCCGAATTTCTGGGAGGTTTTGGTGAAGGTCATGTTGGGGGTGATGGTGCTGTTGATGATGGCCTGAGGAGAGAGAGAGGCAGAAGTGCCAGGGAAGGCTGCGCCCCCGGTGGGGGATTGGTCAGGAATGGGAAAGTCAGGGAATTAATCGGGGGATTAATCAGGGAATCAGGGAATTAATCAGGGAATCAATCAGGGAATCAGTCAGGGAATCACAGAATCAGTCAGGGAATCAATCAGGGAATCAATCAGGGAATGACAGAATCAATCAGGGAATCAGTCAGGGAATCAATAGGGGAACCAATCAGGGAATCTGAGAATCAGGGAATCAATCAGGGAGTCAATCAGGGAATCAGTCAGGGAGTCACTCAGGGAGTCAGAATCAGAAAAAGCTGATTTTGTGAGAGGAAAACTGCTTTTTTTGGGGAAAAGCTGTTTTTGTGAAGGGAAAAGATGTTCTTGTGGGGGGGAACAGCTGTTTTTGTGGGGGAAAAGCTGTTTTTTTGGGGGAAAAGCTGTTTTTTGGAAGGAACAGCTGCTTTTGTGGGGGAAGAGCTGCTTCTGTGGGGGAAAAGCTGTGGTTTTTTGGGGAACATCTGTTTCTGTGAGGGAAAAACTAGGTTTTGGGGGGGGAAAGCTGCTTTTGGGGGGGACAACTGCTTTTTTCTGATGGAGAAGCTGCTGTGCGGTGCCAGCAGGGCGGGTGCCCCACCTTGGTGCCCCCCACGCTGATGATCCTGTAGACGTTGCGGGTGGCATCGTAGAAGTAGGAGACGGTCAGGGCGTGTTTGCTGGCCGGGATCCAGTTCCTCTTGGTGGCAGGGTCGATCTGGAACACGTGGGCCCTGGTGCTGAAGATTGGCTGCTCCCTGCAGGGCCGGGAAAACGGGGATGTGAGGGCAGGGGGAGCTGAGGGAAGGGGGAAACGCAGCAACTTCCTGTCCAGCTTATCCTGGACGCTTCTCCTGCTGCTCCCAAATCCCAGCCAGCCCCTCCCGAGGCTCTGTCAGGGCCAGGTCCCCACTGTCCCTGCTGGTGTCACCTCACACCCCTTTGGTCACGACTCTATGGCATTCCCATGAATTGTTTTTCCAAGAGTTCTGGGGTTTCTCTCTCAGAAATTTGTTTTCTCTAAATCCCAGTTTTAGAAGCTGGGGAGAAGCTGGGATCATCCTGTGCTGATGCCTGAGCAAAGGAGAAGCCCCTGGCTGGTTGTGCCTTCCTTTTGTCCCCACCATCCCCGTGAGGTGACAGCCACTGACCTTGGGCTTGGAAAATCCTCCCGGCACAAAAAGAGAGGGAATTTCAGCCCAGGCACAGATTGGTGCCTTCCTCTAGAGATTGTCCTGTCCTGCACACTTGAGACAAGGCTTTGTACCCAAGGACGGGCACAAAACTCACCCAGACACAAAAATGGGCACAAAAATCTCATTTTGGGGGCACAGCTGAGGGTTCCTCACAGCACAGCCACTGGGACAGGGATGGATCCATGGATGGATGATGGATGGATGATGGATGGATCCATGAATGGATGGATCCACGAACGGACAGACAGACAGACAGATGCAGGAATTAAGCACAAAAAGCTCCTTCCCCTCAGCACAGCTCTTCCTGCCCTGACTCACACCTGGAAGCACATCCTGCACATCATCCTGCACATCTCAGGACTAAAGCAATTCCCCCCGTGAATCCAAGGGAACTCTGCACCTCCCAGATTGCAGCTGCTGCAGGGCAGCCCCGACCCCAGCGGGGTTTGGGGGCAGGAATAGCCGAGCTGAGCAGAGGCTGCAGGCCCGGGGCTCAGGCTGTAACCTGATCCAGGGAGGGAGGGAAGGAGGGAGGAAGGGAGGAAGGGAGGAAGGGAGGAAGGGAGGGAGGAAGGGAGGAAGGGAGGAAGGAAGGAAGGAAGGAAGGAAGGAAGGAATGTTTTCCATGACACAACAGCCCAGCTGCCCCAGGGCTCGGGGGATTCCTCTGATTAAACCCAGGGCCACACTCAGCTCCCAAACCCAGCGACATTTTACGAGGTTTGGCCCCGCCAGCAGCTGCAGGGCACAGGCACAATCCTGCTCTGTGGAGCTGCCCCAAATCCAGGCTCCTGCAGTTCCCATTGCGTGCGCTCCCAGCTGCCTGACCAGCCTGTCCCGTCAATCCAAACCTTCCCAAAGCCAGCCCCCAAACCCAGCAGGGAATATTTGATTCCCTTCCCACCTCCCAGCCTGTTCCCAGGTGCCAGCCCTGGCTCAGGTTTCTCCTGACAGCTCGAGCCTCTCCACACTCTCCCTGCCTGGATTTTCTGGAGTGAGATTCAAATTTCCTAGGCTCTGTTTCCACATGGATCACAACTTATCTTTTTGGGGGAAAAATGGATATTTCTGCCCCTAACCCCCAGATCCTGGGCTCGTTTTGGGAGGAAGGAAGGCAGGACTTTACCGAGTTGCTGACATTTGTTAGTAAGGGCGAGAGGCTCCAGGCCCGTGCTGTTAGTGGGGTCCCCTCCTCCAGCAGCTCCTCCTCGGGGGTCTCTCAGCTGCTCTCAGGCTCCTTCCCGGTGCTGCCTCCACAGGGATTCATTCCCTGCCGATGGAAAAGTCCGGCTGTTACTCCCCACATAGCCGGGCACTTTTAGGGTGACCCGAATGCTCACAGAGCTTTTCGTTTGCACTGATTTCTCCTTCTCGTTTGCACTGATTTCTTCTTCTCGTTTGCACTGATTTCTCCTTGTCGTTTGCACCGATTTCTCCTCACTGAGCCAGGTTTTTCCCCCCTGTGGTGGGAGGTGATGCAGCTGGAGCAAATCCCTCTGGCAGCAGGCACCGGCTGTTGGGAGAGGCCACGGAGGAGCCTGGGAGGGTCTGGCGTTCCCAGCCAGGCCCACGTGCTGCTGCTGCCTGATGGAAAACCCGCCTGGGAGAGCATTCCTTGGGCACAGCAGCCGGTCCTGGGCTCCTGTCCATGCAGGATCCCGTCCCTGCGTCCCTGTCCATCCAAGAGTCCTGTCCCTGTGTCCCTGTCCATCCAAACCCCATCCCTGTGTCCCTCTCCATCCATGGGGTGTATCCAGACCCCATTCCTGTGTCCCTGTCCATCCAGGAGCCCATCCCTCTGTCCCTGTCCGTCCAGGAGTCTTGTCCATCCACAAGTCCTGTCCCTGTGTCCCTGTTCACCCAGGATCCCACCCCCATGTCCCTGTCCATCCATGGGGCTGTATCCAGATCCTATCCTTGCATCCCTGTCCAACCATGATCCTGTCCCTGTGCTCCTGTCCATCCATGGGGCTGTATCCAGACCCCATCCCTGTGTCCCTGTCCATCCAGGATCTCTGTTCCCGTGTCCCTGTCCATCCAGATCCCATCCCTGTGTCCCTGTCCATCCAGGATCTCTGTCCCCGTGTCACTGTCCATCCAGATCCCATCCCCGTGTCCCTGTCCATCCAGATCCCATCCCCGTGTCCCTGTCCATCCAGGATCCTGTCCCTGTGTCCCTGTCCATCCAGAATCCCATCCCTGTGTCCCTGTCCATCCAGAATCCCATCCCTGTGTCCCTGTCCATCCAGATCCCATCCCTGTGTCCCTGTCCATCCAGGATCTCTGTCCCCGTGTCGCTGTCCATCCAGATCCCATCCCTGTGTCCCTGTCCATCCAGATCCCATCCCTGTGTCCCTGTCCATCCAGGATCCTGTCCCCGTGTCCCTGTCCATCCAGAATCCCATCCCTGTGTCCCTGTCCATCCAGGATCTCTGTCCCCGTGTCCCTGTCCATCCAGGATCTCTGTCCCCGTGTCCCTGTCCATCCAGGATCCTGTCCCTGTGTCCCTGTCCATCCAGGATCCTGTCCCTGTGTCCCTGTCCATCCAGAATCCCATCCCTGTGTCCCTGTCCATCCAGGATCTCTGTCCCTGTGTCCCTGCCCATCCACAATCCCATCCCTGTGTCCCTGTCCATCCAGAATCCCATCCCTGTGTCCCTGTCCATCCAGAATCCCATCCCTGTGTCCCTGTCCATCCAGATCCCATCCCTGTGTCCCTGTCCATCCAGGATCTCTGTCCCCGTGTCCCTGTCCATCCAGGATCTCTGTCCCCATGTCCCTGCCCATCCAGAATCCCATCCCTGTGTCCCTGTCCATCCAGATCCCATCCCTGTGTCCCTGCCCATCCAGGATCCTGTCCCTGTGTCCCTGCCCAGCCCCAGGCCTTCACTGGGCTGGGCCGGTGCCAGGCTGGGTCCCCAGCCCGGAGCTTTGGATGAAGGAGTTTCTTAAGCCCAGCAGGGGAGCAGCACAGAGATGTTCGTGCTTTGGCAGGGGAAAAAAGAGACATTTTCTAAATGCCTGGAGTGCCAGGACACCGGTGACAAAGTGACAGAGATTAGGCATATATTATAAATTATATATTATAAACTAAAAATTATTTATTATATGTATGATATTATATATAATATATATTATAAACTATAAATTATGTATTATATGTATGATATATCTAATATATATAATATTAGAGATTAGATATTGTATAATATTAGATGTTATAGATAATAGATATTGTATAATAGATATTATAGATATTTTATATTAGACGTTAGATAATAGATATGATATATTCAATATAAGATATATTACATTTTAGCTATTAGCTGTTCCTCCCTCTGAGCACTGTGACCCTCTGGCACCACATTCCTGGATCCAGCCAAGGCCAGGCTGGAGCACCCTGGGGCAGTGGGAGCTGCCCCTGCCCGGATGATTTTTAAGGTCCTTTCCACCACAAACCACTCCAACACACAACAAAGACGAGACTTTCTGATTTTAGGCAAAGACAGAAACAAAACTCTCGGAGTTTCAGTTCTGCGATTCCAAATCCTGCTCTCCCTCCTGTCCCCTGTGCTGAATCCAGCAGGGTCCCTGAAATTCTGACATTTTCTTTCCCTGCTCAGTGCCGGCGGCGAAAAGGGCGAATAAATAAATGAAGGTGTAAATAAAGGCACTCACACCCCCAGGGCTGGCCCTCGCAGATAATTAAGGAGAACCAAAGCAAAGGAGCGAAAGGACAAAGATCTGGCTGGGACGGAGCTGGAAGGGATCCAGCGCTCATCCCTGCCAGCACGGGGGAAGGGCAAAATTTAATATCCCACAGCCCTGAGGGCTTAAAAATGACTTGTCCCGGTGGATTTTCAGTAAATAAAGGGATGTCCACGAAATGGAGAGGTACCCACTAAATGAAGGGATGTCCACTAATGAAGGAATATCCACTAATGCAGGGATATCCACTAAATGAGGAAATATCCAATAAATAAATGAAGAGATGTCCACTAAATTAAGGGATCTCCACTAAATGAAGGAATATCCACTAAATGAAGAAATAGCCACTAAATTAACAAATAGCCACTAAATTAACAAATATCCACTAAATTAACAAATATCCACTAATGCAGGGATATCCACTAAATTAGGAAATATCCAATAAATAAATGAAGAGGTGTCCACTAAATTAAGGGATCTCCACTAAATGAAGGAATATCCACTAAATGAAGAAATAGCCACTAAATTAAGAAATAGCCACTAAATTAACAAATAGCCACTAAATTAACAAATAGCCACTAAATTAACAAATAGCCACTAATGCAGGGGTATCCACTAAATCAAGAAATATCCAATAAATTAAGAGATGTCCACTAAATTAAGGGATCTTCACTAAATGAAGGAATATCCACTAAATTAAGGGATGTCCACTGAATGAAGAAATACTCACTAAATGCAGGGATATCCACTAATGAAGGAATATCCACTAAATAAATGCATGTCCACTAAATGAAGTGATGTCCACTAAATGAAGAAATATCCACCAAATGAAAAGATAGCCACTAAATTAAGGAATATCCACTAAATGCAGGGATATCCACTAAATAAATGCATGTCCACTAATGCAGGGGTATCCACTAAATTAAGAAATACCCACTAAATGAAGAGATAGCCATTAAATTAAGAGATGTCCACTAATGAAAGGATATCCAGTAAATGAAGGGATATCCACAAAATCAAGGGGTTAAATGGCTTTCCCTCCCCGCCCCCATGTTCCAAGCTGGAAAGTTTAGCCTTGCCTTTTATTTTAAGAGTAAGGAATGGGGGAATTGCGAGTTGCTGCCACTTCTTTTAGTGGTAGATAGCCACTAAAATTTTAGATATCCACTAAAATTTTAGATATCCACTGAAAGAACCCCTTCACTGAGTGGGTATCCATTAAAACTCCGGCAGCAAGGAAAGGAAGGGATGACTGAACCCATTTCCCTCTCCCTCGAGGGGTTCCTCACCTGGCTCCAGGTGAGCAAAGGCACCAAGGGCTCCTCCTGGCCTCTCCTGGCAGGGAAGGTGGGGAAGGTCTTGGGAATGTCTGGGGAGGATCCAGGGATCCAGGAAAGGTTTCAGGGATGTTTGAGGGGATTCAGAGAAGGTGGCAGGGAATGTTTGAGGATGATCCAGGGATCCAGGGAAGGTCTTGGGAATGTCTGGGGAGGACCCAGGGATCCAGGAAAAGTCTCAGGAATGTTTTGGGAGGACCCAGGGATCCAGGAAAAGTCTCAGGAATGTTTTGGGAGGACCCAGGGATCCAGGAAAAGTCTCAGGAATGTTTTGGGAGGACCCAGGGATCCAGGAAAAGTCTCAGGAATGTCTGGGGAGAATCCAGGGATCCAGGGATGGTCTCAGGAATATTTAGGAGGATCCAGGGAATGGCTCAGTCATTTCTGCTTTGCTCCCTGCCCTGTTCGCTCATGAGGAGAGGATGTGGATCTGCTCACCACCCTCATTTCTCCCTCAGTTCTCCCACGAGCTCCCCTGCACCGCCTCCAAATGGATCTCTTGGTGAAAAGCTGCTCCTCTCACCCCTGCCACCAGAGCCAATCCTGGTTTGTCCCCCTTCCTTTGCCCCCTTCCTTTGTCCCCCTTCCTTTGCCTCCTTCATTCATTTGTCCCCTTCATTTCTCCCCCTTCCTTTGTCCCTTCCCTTGCAGCTCTCAGAGCAGCGAGGCTCTGAGCAGGGCACAGGGACCCCTCAGGTGTGGCCAGGGTGACCCGGGGCCATCCCCGCGGGGACAGCCCCCCGTGCCAGGCAGGGACAGATGGCACCAACTGCAGCGGCTCTGCCTGCAGGGAACCCGAGAGGTGCCAGCCCCGGGGCCAGCCCTGCCTGTCACACGTGTCACACGGGCTGTCCTTGAGTGTCCTGGCCCGGGCTGGGCTCTGCTCTGCTCTGGGGCTTCTTCCTGAGCAGATCTGCTCAAAAATAATAAATAAAAAATAATAAATAATCTGTTAATAAATAACCCAGGCACGGCAAGGGATGAGCCACCTTCTCCTCCTCCTGCAGGGGACACCCCAAAAGGGGCTGGGAACAGCACCCCAAAGCAGCAATGCCAAGGGGAGCAGGGGGTGCAGGAGGTTCTGCCCCAGGTGAGTCCCCAGATCTCCTCAAAAGGGAGGCAGAGAGAAGAAATCTTTTTTTTTTTTTTTAATATATCTATATATAGATGTAGATATAGATATAGATAGATATATACTTAATATATATTATATTTATATATATATTTCTATAAAACAATATATATGTAGAAATATATAATTTTATATAAATATAAAAATTATATATTTCTATACATTTCTATAAATTTCATTTCTATAATATTATATATAGAAATATATATAAAAATAAATATATATTTATCCATATTTCTCTATAAATATATATTCATATATGTATTTCTACGATATCTATTTCTTTGTACTAATATCTATATATTTATATAGATATAAACACATATATTTATATAATAAAAATAGAAATATATAATATAATATTATCATATTTATTTATTATATAAAGATATATATATATTTGCTGTCCTTTGCTGTTGGGGAGCAGGCAGAGCAAGCCCAGCCCCAGGGCAGGGAAGGGTTTTGGGACCCCCTGGGCACAGAGAGCTTCTGGCAAACCCCCAAAATCGAGGGGCTGCTCTGGGGGGTTGGCAGCCCCGGGAGGAAAGGAGGAGCTGATCCCGGGGCTCTGCACAGGGAGGGACCAGAGATTGATTCCTGCATGGAAAAAATGGTCAGGACTTGGCAGGGGCTGCCCAGGGAGGTTGGGAGTGTCCAACCCTGGGGTGTCCCAACCCTGGGTGTCCCAGGAACTGCTGGAGGTGGCACTGGAAGTGAGTGAGAGCTGGGTAGAAATGTGTGAGCAGGGCAGAGCAGAGTGTGAACAAGACAGAGATGAGTGTGAGCAGGACAGAAATGAGGGTGAGCAGAGCAGAGATGAGTGAGCAGGACAGAAATGAGTGTGGACAGGACAGAAATGAGTGGACAGGACAGAAATGTGTAAGCAGGGCAGAGATGAGTGAGCAGGACAGAAATGAGTGTGGACAGGACAGAGCAGAGTGTGAACAAGACAGAGATGAGTGTGAGCAGGGCAGGAATGAGTGTGAACAGAACAGAAATGAGTGTGAACAGGACAGAAATGAGAGTGAGCAGCACAGGAATGAGTGAGCAGCACAGAGATGAGCCCCAGCCCTGGCCACCAGCCACGCTGAGTCAGCTGA
Source organism: Acrocephalus arundinaceus (assembly GCA_021534815.1). NCBI lineage: Eukaryota > Metazoa > Chordata > Aves > Passeriformes > Sylviidae > Acrocephalus > Acrocephalus arundinaceus. Next base: position 1,134,112 of record JAJEOU010002506.1, on the reverse strand, counting down.
GCCCTGCCTGGGGCCCGGCCAGGCTCTCCCTCCTCTCCCTGAGAACCCCCCAAAACCCCAAAAAACCCCCCAAAACCCCAGCAGCACTCCCCAGGCTGGGGTTCAGACAGAGCCCAGCAGAACGGGGCAGAACTGGAGCACGGAGACGGCCTGAGAACCCAACAACAACAACAACAACAACAACAGTTCCTTCTTCTCCTCCTCCTCCAGGGCTGTCTGTTTGCTTCCCTTTTATCTCCCCTCAGCAGCTTGAGGAGCTGCTGTCTGTCTGTCTGTCTGTCTGGGAACTGGGGCCAATAAAAGCCAACCCTCAGCTCTGCACATTTCTCCAACTCTGCATTCCCACCCTGGGGAAAATCCCTTCCCTGGGAAAAGTCCCCAGAACTTTTTTTTTTTTTTTTTTTTTTGCTATTTTTGCAACATTTTTGCCATTTTTTCCCTCTATTTTCGCCCTGTCCTTGCCAGGAGCACAACTCTGTGACAAGGACAGGTCCAGGGCCCCGCGTGGCAGAAGGTGAGAGAGGCTGAATTAATTTGGGATAAACTCTTAATTGCTCCAATTAGGAGCCAGCAAGTTGCACCTCCCTGCATTTACATTTGACAGTCCATCAGCACCTCCCTGTATTTATAATTCAAAGTATTTATAATGTGCAGTATTTATAATTCATAATATTTATAATTCACAATATTTATAATTCGCAGTATTTATAATTCACAGTATTTATAATTTGCAATATTTATAATCTGCAATACCAGCAGAAATGTGAAGGTTCAGCTGGATGAAAACTAAATCCACTTTCCCTCAGGATCAGGGTGTTATTTCCACCTGTCCCCTCCAATACCTGAATTCTGTGGCCAGAGATGAATCCACAGAGAATTCATCCTGGAAAAGCAGAATATTACAACCAGAATAGAGCAAAGAAATCTTCACACGGAGGGGAGAAAGGAGAATCCCAGCTTTAAAAATCGAGTTCACTAAACCCAGCTGCCTGGAGGTGCTTTTTAATCTCTTTTGTAGCCAGAAATGCTGCTGGAAGCTGGGCCACCAAAGCCAGGCTTTAATCTCGGGAGTGAAATGGAAATGGGGAATTTTGGGGTGGAAAAGTCTGGCCGAACAATGATTTTGCTTCAGGAGTGAGATGGAAATGAGAAATTTTGGGGTGGAAAAATCTGGTTTTGCTGCCCCACCAGTGTTAATTACAGACTGAGGCTGCAGCCCAACATTTTCCAGGAGCTGTGGGAGAATCCCCCGGGGCTGCAGGAGATCCAGGCAGGATCTTAGTCCCGACTTCTGGCCTTGTTAAACCTCTCCTGGCAGCTCTGGAAAGTTTGCACAGGGAGAAGTGACAGGAAAACAGGGACGCTGTGATTTAACCTGGATCAGCACATCCTCTGGCAGCTTCAAAGGGATTCTGCCAGCCTGACATCACTGCTGATCCCCCCACTCCTGCCTGCCCTGCCTCTCCAATCTGTGCCTGCTTGCTTCGTCTAGGCAGCCCAAAAGGGGGAAAATTTAAATTAAATTAAATGCCTGATTGTTTTATCTAGGTGGTCCAAAAGGGAAAAATTTATTAAATTAAATGGAATTAAATTTTAAATTAAGTTTTAAATGAAATTAATTTTTATATTAAAATTTAAATTAAATTAATTTTTAAAATAGACTTTTATATTAAATTAAAATTTTAAATAAAATTAAAAATTTAAATTAAAATTTTACATTAAATTAAGTTAAATTAATTACTATATGAAAAAAAGGAAAAAGGAAATTTTTTTTAAAAAGGAAAATCCCCCCCCCCACCCTCCGGTATTTTTAATTCCAAATTATTGGGATAAAAATAACGTTCCAAAGCCCACGTTTGGAGGGGGTTTCTGACAGGATTCCCCCAGCTCCACAGCCCCGATTGCACAACAGAACTCCCAACACCGCCCCAGCTCCTCAAAGTTGCGAGACTGAGACTGTGAGCTGGGACACAAATTAAATCCCAGCCCCAGCTCCTGTTCCATGCCTGAACCCATCCACGCAGAATTATTTCACTCTTGGAAAAAAAAAAACCCGAGAGGGGAATTTAAATCCGGAATTTAAATCCCCGGGGGAGTTTCCAGCCGCTCTTTATCCAGCCACAAATGCCGGGATCCATCTTACCCAGCGCCGGAGCCACAACAAACCCAACCCAAATCTTCATTTCGGAACTCCTGGCGAAGTTTGGAGTCTCCACCAGTGCTCCCAGTTTGGATTTCCCAGCACGCCCAGGGCCCTGCCCGGGGTTCATTTAAAGAAGTTGCAGCAACTCCCGATCCCCGCTGCCTTACCCCGAAAAAATAAAAGGCGAAGCTCAACTTTGCAGCTCAGAACGTGGGGAAAAAGGGAAAAACCAACAAAAAAAACCCCAAACCCCCGAGGTTTAACCCTTTAATTCCTTCCTGCGCTGCCTGGGCAGCAGCGCAGCGGGCACGGAGAACAAAAGCGGAGAGAAAAGAACGCGCCGGGCTCACCCCATCCCCGCCGGTGCCGGTGAATCCTCCCCCGCCGCCGCCTCCTCCTCCTCCTCCTTCTCCCCCTTCCTCTTTCTTTCTGTCTTTCTCCGGATCCGGATGCTCTTTAAATTTCCTCCGGAATTTCACTTTGAAGCTTCGCTGCTGCTGCTGAGCGGGGCAGGGCGGTACCGGGAGCAGAACCGGGAGCGGTACCGGAGCTCACCGGGGGCGGTACCAGAGCTCACCGGGGGCGGTACCGGGAGCAGAACCGGGAGCGGTACCGGAGCTCACCGGGAGCGGTACCGGGAGCAGAACCGGGAGCGGTTCAGGAAGAGGGAGCGGCACCGGCACCTGCACCGGAGCTCACCAGGAGCGGTACCGAGAGCGGCCCCCGGAGCAGAACCGGAGCTCACCGGGAGCGGCCCCGGGAGCTCACCGGGAGAGCACAGGGATGTCACCAGGAGCGGCCCCGGGAGCTCCCCGGTTCCCCGGCTCTGCCCCGCCGCTTCCCCTCCCGCTGCTGCCCGCTCCCTCCTTCCCCTCCAGCCCGCGGGGTTGAAGCCGCTGCCTCCCCGAGCCTTGTTTGGGGTTTTTTGTCCCCCCAGCCCGATCCTTTCCCCCGCGGGTTCCCCCGAGCTCGTTGTTGTCGCTGCCCGGTCCCCGCCCGGTCCCCGCTGTCGCTGCCCGGTCCCTACGCGGTCCCTCCCCGCTCCAGCCGCCCCATCCCGCTCACGTTCTGCCGCTTTTCTTCTCCCGGCTTTATTCCCGGCAGCTCCACCTGGCGGGGACAGCGCGGCTCGGTGGCTCCGCGGTGGCACCTTGGTGGCACTTTGGTGGCACCGATGGGCGCTGCGTGTCCGTGCCTCCAGATTTTGGCGTTTGTGCCTTTCAAATCCTGCGCTGCTGCTGGAACCTGGGGTGACACTGCGTGTGACACCCCAGGGTGCGAGGTGACACTGCGAGTGACAACAGGGTGTGTCCCCAAGGTGTGAGGTGACACCGTGTATGTGACATTAGTGTGTGAGGTGACACTGTGTGTGTCCCCAAAGTGTGAGGTGACACTCTGCGTGTGTGTGACATTAAGAGTGTGAGGTCACACCAAGGTGTGACCCCAAAATGTGAGGTGACACTGCGTATGACACCAAGTTGTGAGGTGACACTGTGTGTGTGTTCCCAAAGTGTGAGGTGACACCGTGTGTCCCCAAGGTGTGATGTGACACCGTGTGTGTGTCCCCAAGCTGTGCGGTGACACTGTGCATGTGTGTGTCCCCAAAGTGTGAGGTGACACTGTGTGTGTGTGACAGTGTGTGAGGTGACACCAAGGTGTGACCCTAAGGTGTGAAGTGACACTCCGTGTGTGTGTCCCCAAGCTATGAGGTGACACTGTGTGGTGTGTGTATGTGTGTGTCCCCAAGCTATAAGGTGACACTGTGTGTCCCCAAAGTGTGCAGTGACACAGTGTGTGTGACCCCAAAGTGTGAGGTGACACAGTGTGTGTGAGGTGACACCAAGGTGTGTCCCCAAGCTGTGCAGTGACACTGTGTGTGTGTGTGTCCCCAGGCTCTGAGGTGACACCGTGTGTGTGTGTGTGTGTCCCCAAGCTCTGAGGTGACACCAGGGTCTGTCCCCAGGCTCTGAGGTGACACCGTGTGTGTGTGTGTGTGTCCCCAAGCTCTGAGGTGACACCAGGGTGTGTCCCCAGGCTCTGAGGTGACACCGTGTGTGTGTGTGTGTGTCCCCAAGCTCTGAGGTGACACCAGGGTGTGTCCCCAGGCTCTGAGGTGACACTGTGTGTGTGTGTGTGTGTCCCCAAGCTCTGAGGTGACACCAGGGTGTGTCCCCAGGCTCTGAGGTGACACTGTGTGTGTGTGTGTGTCCCCAAGCTCTGAGGTGACACCAGGGTGTGTCCCCAAGCCGTGCGGTGACACCGTGTGTGTGTGTGTGTGTGTGTGTCCCCAAGCTCTGAGGTGACACCAGGGTGTGTCCCCAAGCTCTGAGGTGACACTGTGTGTGTGTGTGTGTGTGTGTGTCCCCAAGCCGTGCGGTGACACCGTGTGACCCCGCAGTGGCAGATGCCAGCTCAGAGGAATTCTGGCGCCATTTCCCGGTTTTTTGGTGGCCGCGCTGGCACCAGTCCCGCCAGGATTGTCCCCACGGGTCCCCGTCCCCTCCCTGCGCTGTGACAATGACAAAAGGACAAACCCCATGGAAATTGGGGCACGGCAGCTCCCGCACCACCTTGTGTCAAATGGAATGATCTGACACATTTAAATATTTAATTGGGGCTAATTGGGTGGGTGGGGACCCAGCTGAGAGCCTCTTAAAAATTGGGGAAAAATTGTAGAAAAAAAAATTTAAAAAGTGGGAAAAAATGTAGAAAAATAAATTTAAAAAGTGGGAAAAAATGTAGAAAAATAAATTTAAAAAGTGGGGAAAATTGTAGAAAAAAAAATTTAAAAAGTGGGGAAAATTGTAGAAAAAAAAAGAAAAAGTGGGGAAAATTGTAGAAAAAAAATTAAAAGTGGGGAAAAATTGTAGAAAAATACATTTTAAAAAGTGGGGGAAAATTGTAGAAAAAAAAATGAAAAAGTGGGGAGAATGGACGAAATGAGAAATAATTTCACCTCCCCTGTCACACCAGGAGCACAGCAGCCTCTGGGGGCCTTTAATGAGCTCCTTTAAACAGAAAAGCTGAAGGTGAAGGAGCAGAATTTGGGATATTTTTGGCTGCTGGAGGATTAATTTCTGTAATTGGGCAAGCCCGAGTTACAGGAAAGTGGATCAGGAAAGGAATTTGTGCAAAAAAGGCACCCAGGGAAGGAATTTTGGGGTTAAAAGCAGAAGCTGGTGCCACTTCCTGGGGATTTGGGGGATTTTTGGGATTTTTGCTGCTCTAGGAAGAGGTGAAGGATCCTTGCAGGAGTTTTAAATTGAGAAAAAAGAGGGGGAGAGGAAATCCAGCGTTAAATGGAGATTTTCTCTTTGGGTTTAAACAAATGTGTGATGGAAGGAGAATTGTGAGGAGTTTCCACCCCTGGGAGTGCCCAAGGAAAGGTGGGAAAAGGATCCAGGGAATCCTTGGAGCCACTTCCAGAGGCTAAAGGGGCTCCAGGAGAGCTGGAGGGGGATTTGGGATGAGGGATGGAATTCCAGGACACAGGGAATGGATTTAAACTGGGAAAGGGGAATTTGTGGGGGATTTGGGGCAGGAATTCCTGACTGGGCTGGAATTCCCAGAGCAGCTGTGGCTGGCCCTGGATCCCTGGAATGTCCAAGGCCAGGCTGGAGCCACCTGGGATGTCCCCAAGTGTCCCCAGGGTGTCCCCAGGGTGTCCCCAGGTGGGTTCTGAGGTCCCTTCTCACCCCAAACCCCCCAAACCTGAAGGAAAATGCCCCCAAATTCCTTGAACAACCATAATTTTATTGCCCACAGAGAATTGCCAACAGTTCCCAGCCCTGCCAAGGCTCCCACTGAACAAAGTCACAAAAAATAACAAAAAAAATCCCCCAAAATTGGATTTGAGTCGTTGTTTTGAGCATACTCTGATTTTTCAGGTGTTTTATCGCTCAAATTCGCACTCGGGGTGTGATTGGCCACTCAGGTGGGAGATATGCAGGGTTCAAAAAGTGATTAAAAAGATTTTTTAAGGGTTTTTTCATTTATTAATTAGAAAATGGAGCTGTTGTAAGGTAGGAAAGAAGCCAAAAGATTGCAAAAAAAAAAGTCCACAAGAATTTAAAAAATATTTGGGTTTTTGAGGCCAGGTTTTGTTTGAAAGCAGAGCGGGATGTCAGGAGGAAAATAAAAATATTTTACATTGATTTGGGGGAATAATTAAATCTTCACATTGAGGATGCTGTAGTGTCTTCTAAAAAATATTTAAATACTAAAAATACTCCAAAAAAACCCAAAAACCCCAACAAAACCCCCAAAATAAATAGGAAAAAATTATTTCACAGCAAAGAAAACAAAAAAACCCCAAAATAATTTGGACTTAAAGGCAACAGGAAACCATGGAGGGATGGGAAAGTGAAAAGTTTTGCTCTTTTAAGGGAGGAAATTGAAAAGAAAAATAAAATTTATTCCTGGGGATGAAAAGGGAGCACGGAGATGCTGTGGGGGTGGAGTGGATGCACCAAAAAAAACCAAGTTTTTGTGGATTAAAAATGGGAAAAAGGGGGGGGGGAAGGAAAAAAAGGGGAGAAAAAGGGGAAAAAAGGGAGAAAAAAGGGGAAAAAAAGGGAGAAAAAGGGGAAAAAAAGGGAGAAAAAGGGGAAAAAATCAGAAAAAAAAAAAAAAAACAGAAAAAAAACCATAAAAAAGAAAAACCAGAAAAAAAACCCCCAGAAAATAAACCAGCAAAAACCCCAGAAAATAAAACAGAAAAAAAGGGGAAAAAAAAGAAAAGTGCTCCAGGTTTTTGGTGCACGAAAAGGAAAATCCAGGGTGGTTTTGTGGCTTCTCCCCATTCAGCAGCACAGGAAAGAGGGAGCTCCCTTCCCTCAGGAAATTTGGTGGAAGAAAGGAAAAAAAACGCAGGAGATGGGAAGATTTCCCCCCAAAAAAGCGAATTTTGGCAAAAATGGGAATTGGAGATTTTTGGCTGGAGAAAGGATCAGAACCAGGTGAAGCACGGGCATTAATTCCCGTTAAAATTAATTTAAATCAATTTTTTTGGTGAGGAAAAAAGAGATTTTTGGCCCCTCCAAATCCTGCTCTGCACCCACAGGAATTCCAAATTCCAGCAGCAAACAATAATAATAAAAATAATTTAAAAAAAAAGAAAAATAAAAATGCATATCTCTTACAAATGGCCAAAAGTCACAAGCAAAAAATAAATCCAAATAAAAATCACGGAAATGCAGGAAATGTCCAGCTCTACATTTATTGCAGCTACGCTGAGGTTTGAACGTTCCTACCAAAGGTTGACTCGCACTAAAATGGGGGAAAAAATTCAATTTTTTTTCTTCTCTTGGGGTGGAGAAGCTCCTGCAGCTCCTGCAGGGGAGGGAGGAAATTCCAGCAAATTGGAGGCAAAAAATCCGACCAAAAACCAGAGAGACACCGGGGAGGGAGGGAGGGGAGCCGGGATCTTCATGGAAGAGAGCCTGGAAGGAGAGGAAAAGGGGGAAAAAGAGGAAAAAATTAAAGGAAGAAAGGAAAGTGAGAAAAAAGAAAAAAAAAGATTAAAAAGAGAAGAAAGAAAGAGAAGAAAAAGAGATGAAAGAAGGGAAAGAGAGGGAAAAGAAGAAGGGAAAGAGAAGGAGAGGAAAGAGAGAAGTGAAAAAAAGAGAAAAAAGGAGAAAAAAAGAGAAAAAAGGAGAAAAGGAGAGGAAAAGAGAGGAAAAAAGAAGAAGAAAGAGAGAAAAAAGAGAAGTTTTGGGGTCACTCAGCACCTCAAAAATCACAAAAACCTCCAAAAAATGAAGATTTTGAGGTCACTCAGCACCTTTAGATTCACAAAACCCCAAAAATATTCCCAAAACTCCCCGGAAAATGCAGATTTTGGACAAGAAATTGAATTTTCCAGCCCGATTTTGGCTCTTACCTATTTGTTTGCCCTTTTCTGCCGGTACATCTGGATCATTCTCTGGCGGAAAATATCGAAAGCATCTTCTTGATTTTCTTCTCCCGCCACTCCCAAACCCTCCCCGGCCGAGGTGGCGCCCCTGGGGAGGAAAAAAATTCATTTAAAAATAAAGAAAATTAAATTATTTAATAAAATTTAGTCATTAGAACTGGAAAATGGGATTTTTCCACCATTTTTTGCATTGTTGGATGGAAATATTTGAATTTATTCCCCTTGATGTTCATTGAAAGGTGAATTTTCAGTTGGAAAATCAGGGTTTTTTTAGGGAAAAATCAGGTGGGAGAGGAAATTCTGGGAGATTTGAGGTTTAGGTTTGGGTTTCTGGCAAAAATGGACCAAAAAATTCTGACTTTTGGTGTTTTTTTGGTTTTCTGGTGGAAAAATGGTCCAAAAAATTCTGAATTTTGGCGTTGTTTGGTTTTCTGGTGGAAAAATGGTCAAAAATAATTTTGACTTTGGTATTTCAGGGATTAAAGTCCAGAGGATTTGAGGAGGGAGCAGGGAAGCCCACAGAATTATGGAAAAAAGGGAATTTTATGGGAATTTAGGGAATTCCCCATTAAAAACTCTTCATTTCCCATATTAAAACCTCTATTTCCTCCTATTAAAAATTTTAATTTTCCTGTATGAAAACCTCTTAATTTCCCATATTAAAACTTCTATTTTCCCCCACTAAAATTCTTAATTTTCTCTACTAAAACCCCTAATTTTCCCCTATTAAAACCTCTAAATTTCCCCCATTAAAAACTGTTTCCCCTACTAAAAACTCTAAATTTCCCCTATTAAAACCTCTTATTTCCCCATTAAACTCCCTTATTTTCCCTTACTAAAACCCCTTATTTTCCCCATTAAAAACTCTTATATCGCCCATTAAAAGCCCCTTAATTTTCCCTACTAAAACCCCTAAATTTCCCATTAAAACCTCCATTTCCCCCTATTAAAAACTCTTAATTTCCCATATTAAAACCTTTTATTTTTCCCTACTAAAACCTCTTATTTTCCCATTCTAAAAACCCTATTTTTCCCCTATTAAAACCCTAATTTCGCCCATTAAAAACCCCTTATTTCCCCCATTAAAATCTCTAAATTTCCCCTACTAACCCCCCTAAATTTCCCATATTAAGCCCCCTAAATTTCCCCATGAAAAATCCCTTATTTCCCCCATAAAACCCCCTTATTTTCCCCTACAAAAGGCTCTAAATTTCCCCTATTAAACCCCCTATTTCCCTCACTAAAACCCCTAAATTTCCCCTACTAAAAACTCTTATTTCCCCATTAAAACCTCTGGATTTCCCCTATGAAAAGCTTATTTTCCCATATGAAAACCTCTAAATTTTCCCTAGCAAAACCTCTATTTTCCCCATTAAACCCCCCCCATTTTCCCCATTAAAAGCCCCTAATTTCCCTTACTAAATCCCCTTATTTCCTCCATTAAAAACCCTTTATTTCCCCCATTCAAAACTCTAAATTTCCCCCACTAAAAACTCTCATTTTCCCCTACTAAAAACTGTAAATTTCCCCTATTAAAACCCTAATATTCCCCCATTAAAACCCCCTATTTTCCCATAATAAAACCTCTAAATTTTCCCTATTAAACCCCTCATTTTCCCCATTAAACCCCCTTCTTTTCCCCTCATTTCCCCCACAAGAACCCCTTTTATTCCCTGTCCTTACAGGTGCACGGGCTCACGGATGCCGCGGCCGCGCGTGCCCAGGCCGTGCCCCTCCTGCCAGCCCATCCTCTGCAGCATCCGGAACCCCAAATTCCCGGCGCTCAGCCTCTTCTGGGAGAACTCCAAATCTTTGGGTTTCTGCAGGGAAAAATGGGAAAAAAATAAAGAATTTGTTAGAGTGGGAACGGGGTTGGTGGAACGGTTCAAATTCGCATCCGGGCGGGCGTAAATTGAATTTTCGCAAAGGAATTTCCTTTTTTTAAAGGGATTTTTGGAGGAATTTCCGTCTTTTTAAATGAATTTTAAAAGGATTTTTTTAAAAGGAATTCCCTTGTCTTAAAAGGATTTTTCAAAAGTAATTTCCTTTTTTTTAAAGGAATTTTAAAAGGATGTTTTTAAAAGAAATTTCTGTCCTTTGAAGGAATTTTAAAAGGAATTTCCTTCTTTTTCAAGGATTTTTTTTAAAAGTATTTCCTTATTTTTCAATGAATTTTTAAAGGATTTTTTTAAAAGGAATTTCCTTGTTTTTTCAAGGATTTTTTTCAAAAGGAATTTCCTTATTTTTTCAAGGATTTTTTTCAAAAGGAATTTCCTTATTTTTTCAAGGAATTTTTAAAAAAGGAATTTCCATTTTTAAATACATTTTTAAAGGCATTTCCTTTTTTTTCAAGGAGTTTTTAAAGGAATTTCCTTCTTTTTAATGGAATTTTTAAAGGAATTTCCTTCTTTTTTATAGGATTTTTTTAAAAAGTAATTTCTTTTTTTTCAAGGAATTTCCTGGTTTTTTAAAGGAATTTTTCAAGGAATTTCTTTCTTTGAAAGGAATTTTTCAAAGAGATTTTTGAAAGGAATTTCCTTCTTTTGAAGGAGTTATTTAAAAAAAAATCTTTAAAAAAATCCTTCAAAAAAGTTTAATTTTGCCGCTGGTGATCAAAACCCAAAAAAAAAAAAATTCAAAGAGGAGCCACAGGCTCAGCCCAGATTTTTCTGGAAAAGTTGGGATTTTTTTCCCAAAAATTCCTCATTTTTAGTTTGATTTTGTGGCAAAAAAATGAAATTTTTTACCTTTTTCTTCTTTGTGACAGGGCAGCCCCGGGGTCTGTCATAAGCAATCCTGACAGGTTCATGCACTGCAAGGCAAACAAACACAAAATTCAGCTGGAAATTCAAATTATTTGGGTAAAAAACTCCAAACCAAGGCTAAAAAATCCTCCAAAAAATGCATTTTAAGCCTGACTCCATGCCTGGACCTAAAACAGAAGCAATAAGAAAAATGAGACCAAAAGGAAAGTTCAGAATTAATAAAAAAATTAAATATATACTGAATTTAATATCAATACAAACTCAGAGAATATTGGAAGATGGTTGAGACAAACTTTGCTGTTGGCCCAAAACACAAAAGATTTATTCAGGTTCTCCTTTGCCACTTTTAAACATTAAAAGTCAATTTTCTGGTCATTTTTGTATGAAAAAACGCAATTTTTAAGCAATAATCAGCAAAAAAACACCCAAAAAATCAGAATTTTTGCCCAAATTCACTTTTATTTTAATATAAAAATGAAATATTTCATTAACCACCTTTGGGCTCCTCTTTGGCAGATCCTTTACCACTTTAATAAAGATTTAAAGTCAATTTTGTGTCCATTTTTGTATGGAAAAATGCAATGTTTTTAAGCAACAATTGACCAAAAAAACACCAAAAAAATCAGAATTTTTGGCCAAATTCTCTATAAAAGTGAAATATTTGGGGCTCCTCTATGAGGCAGATTCCTTGCCACTTTAATGAAGATTTAAAATTTCTGTCCATTTTTGTATGGAAAAAATGCAATTTTTTAGTAATCACCAGCAGGAAAACACAAAAAAATTTGGATTTCTTCCCAAAATCTCTGTTATTTTAATGTAAAAGTGAAATATTTCGGTTCTCACCCACCTTTGGGCTTTTCCATTCAGCTGCTCCTTTGCCACTTTAATGAAGTCAATTTTGTGGTCATTTTTGTATGAAAAAATGCAGATTTTTAAGCAACAAAACACCTTAAAAAATGGGATTTTTGCCCAAATTCACTTTTATTTTAATATAAAAGTGAAATATTTCGATGCCCACCCACCTTTGGGCTCCTCAATGAGGCAGATCCTTTTGGAAGCCGGGATCATCCCAACTTTCAGGGACTTGCTGCTGAACTTTGTATTCAAGAAATGTGAAAGTTTTAAGCGACAACACACCTAAAAAATCAGGATTTTTGCCCAAATTCACTTTTATTTCAGTATAAAGGTGAAATATTTTGTTGCCCACTCATCTTTGGGCTCCTCTATGAGGCAGATCCTTTGCCACTTTAAAGAAGATTTAAAGTCAATTTTGTGTCCATTTTTGTATGAAACAATGCAATGTTTTTAAGCAATAAGCAGCAAAAAAATCCAGATTTTTGCCCAAATTCTCTATAAAGTGAAATATTTTGTTGCCCACCCAACTTTGGGCTCCTCAATGAGGCAGATCCTTTTGGAAGCCAGGATCATCCCAACTTTCAGGAACTTGCTGCTGAACTTTGTATTCAAGAAATGCCATTTTTTAAAGTCACAAAACACCTAGAAAAATCAATGTTTTTGCCCAAATCCTCTTTTTTAATCTATAAAAGTGAAATATTTTGATGCCCACCCAACTCTGGGCTCCTCTATGAGGCAGATCCTTTGCCACTTGAATGAAGATTTAAAGTCAATTTTCTGCCTATTTTTGTATGGAAAAAATGCAATTTTTTAGCAATCGCCAGCAAAAAACCACCTAAAAAATTGGGATTTTTTCCCCAAATTCTCTTCTATTTTACTGTAAAAGTGAAATATTTCGATGCCCACCCACCTTTGGGCTCCTCAATGAGGCAGATCCTTTTGGAAGCCGGGATCATCCCAACTTTCAGGGACTTGCTGCTGATTCTTTTGCGGGGGAAGCGCGCGCCGGGGGCCGGGGCGGGTGCCTGTGTCGACAGATTTGGGACAGCACCATCAGAGGGGCTGGAGAGCTGCACTGCACCTCCTGAACTCTCCTCTCCTGCTCTGGCAAGCAAATCTTCCTCTAGGTTTGTCACCCTTCTACCTGCTGCCACGTCCTCCTCATCCTCCTCCTCCTCCTCCTCCTCGTCCCCCGGAGGTTGGGAGGTTTCAAACTCAGCTTCCTCCTCTTCTTCTTCTTCTTCTTCTTCTTCATCATCCTCGTCTTCTTCTTCCTCTTCTTCCTCCTCAGATTCCAGGGTTGTCCCAGCAGCTTTGGGGGTTTCAGCAGCCTCGGGGCTGAAGGTGATGGAGGGGCAGAGCTCGTGGACTTTCATGCGGTAGAATTTGAAAGCGGAGCTGGTTTGGTCCTGGAGGAACCTGGGGGAAAATAAATGACACAAAAAATAATAATATATAAATGAAAATGCAGGGGAAAAAAGGGCAAAAATCGAGGGAAGTACAGTCAAAAATCTAAGGAAGGTGAGGTGAAAATTCCAGAGGAAATAAGGTGAAAAATCCCAGAAAATAAGGTCAAAAATCCAGGGAAATATGGCCAAAAATCCAGGAAAATTAAGGTCCAAAATCCAGGGAAAACAAGGTCCAAAATCCAGGGGAATTAAGGTCCAAAATCCACAGAAATATGGTCAAAAATCCAAGGAAGTAAGGTGAAAAATCCAGGGAAATAATTCCAGGAAAATTAAGGTCCAAAATCCAGGGAAAGTAAGGTCAAAACGAGATTTTCTTCAGCTGGAATAATGTAAGATGTTCGGAATAAATCCCTGATTGATTTTGGAGTGGTCACTGCAGGTGTTTTTGCAGAGAAATGAAGGAATTCCCTTCCTAAAAACAGCAATTTTTTCCCTCCCCTCAGCTGATGCTCAGAAATTCTTCTGGGAAGAACAAATTCAGTGGAATCATCTGGAAAATCCCCTGGTTTAGGATTCAGGTTGGTTATAAAGATCAAAAAAAATTTCAATTTATCTGTGCATAAGTGGAGTTTTTTACTGAGATATTTCAGATATTCCCCATTAATGGAGGTGCTGAAGAATCGCCCCCAAATCCTCTGTTCCTGAACATGCTAAAATCACAAATTTCAGCAAAAAAATGGGAGGAAAAATGAAATTTTTGGGACTCACCAGAGGTCGGGGTTATCTGCACTGTTGTCAATGCTGAATTGTTCAATTTCTGGTCCTACCTGAGCCACAAACTTGGCGAGTTTCTCTGCAGTTTCCATGGTTTTGGCATCCACTGCAAGGAACAAAAAAATTCAGAACAGAGCCTGGAAAAGATCAGGGCAGCTGAGAATTTACCCACTTCAGAAATATGGAATGAAAAAATAGAAGACATTATGTAAATATAATTATTTTAAATTATTATTATTATAAATTATTATTATAGTTTATTATCATAAAATTTTACTATAATATCTATTATTACATATAAAAAATAATTTATATAGAATAATATAATACATTATTAATATTATTCTTTCCACTGTAATATACTATATTTATATTTATTATAATGTATTTACATTATAATGATATATATTATCTATATATAATATACAATATATATCAAATATATAACATATAATACATAATATAATATGTAATATGTAATATATGATATATAATTTATTGTATTGTAATTTATATAATTATATAAATTATAATAAAGAATTAAAATTGCCTTAAAATTATAAAATGTTAAAAATTGTTTTAAAATTATAAAATAATACAAATTATCCTTCTTAGAAAAGAAATTATATTTGGGTTTCCCAGCAGGAATTCTTTTGGCTGATAATTGAATTGCAGGAGAAGTTTAGGGGGTTTCTTGGGGTTTTTTGGGGTTATTTTTTCTGCACCTGGATCTGGTTAAAATGATGGTGGTGACATCTCCAAATTTGCATATATGCAAATATTTACTCTGTAATTAAGCCAGTTCCAGGTTGGTCCTGGCCTCCCTGCCTTGAGGTGCTGAAATTGGGGTGAAAATCTTGGATTGAAGGTCCAAACAGGTGCCAGAGAGAGAAGGAAGGACATGAAATTTGTTAAATTTGAAATCTGTTATTTAATTTGAAATTTAATATATCAAATCGAACCCTGTATTTGGTTTTGTTTTTCCCTGATATCACTGAAAATCCCCAATCGAACCTCTTTTTTTTTTTTTTTTTCTGGATACAATTTAAAATTTCAAATCTAGGTTGGGAATAATCTAGGTGTTTGGGTATTTTTTCCCCTGATACCACCAAAAATCCCAAACCTAACCCCAAACCCTCGCTCACCACCAGGAAAATGAGAGCCCAGAGGTGTGGAAGCCTCTGCTGATGCCGCTAAATTGGATTGCAGAAGTTTAGGGGGATTTTTTTACGGATACAATTTAAAATTTCGAATCTAACCCCGTGTTTGGTTTTGTTTTTTGACTGATATCACTGAAAAGCCCAAACCTAACCCCAAACCCTCACTCACCATCAGGAAACTGAGTTCCCAGAGGTGTGGAATCCTCTGCCGACGCCGCCAAATCCGCTTTTCCCTCAGGCGCCTCAGGGCTCTGGGCGCTGGCGGCACCTTGGGGCTCTGAGGCGACATCCGGGGCCGGGCCCGGGCTGGAACCCGCGCGGGAATTCTTCTCCTGCCTCGAACCCGGCGGATTTTTCTCTCGGTGCTTCAGCCCTGACAGCACAGTCTGGGTGCCCGTGTTCGCTCTCCTCACCCTTCTGGCTTTGCCGGGGCGGAGGAGAATTCCAGGTTTTTTTTTCCTCTTGAAAAGTTTCCTTTTGATGCTGGCCACTCTCCTGGCGTAGAGCAGCGCCCTGAGGGCCTCGGGGGCGGCTCCGTCCCCGGGCAGGCTCCGGCTCTGCACCTCGGCCAGCCGCAGGCGGAAATATTTGTACTCCAGGCTCTCCTCGTCCGACAGGAACCTGGGGGAAAACCCAGAAAATCAGGGAGAGAAAAGCTGAAAATCTGGAGTTTTTTAAGCAAAAAAAGTCCTTCAGCAATCCAGCTTTTTTCTGGTTATTTTTTGGTTGGTTGGTTTATGGGGTTTTTTTTTGTTTGATTTTGGTTTTTTTGTGGGTTTTGTTGGTTGGTTGGTTGGTTTTGTTTTTTGGGTTTTGTTGGTTGGTTGGTTTTGGTTTTTGGGGTTTTTTTTGTTGGTTGGTTTTTGGGTTTTTTTTGTTGGTTGGTTTTGGTTTTTGGGGTTTTGTTGGTTGGTCGGTTTTGGTTTTGGGGGCTTTTTTTGGTTGGTTTGGTTTGGTGGTGTTTTTTTGGTTTGGGTTTTTTTGTGGGTTTTGTTTTGTTTGTTTTTTTGTTTGGTGGGTTTCATGTTTTTTGTTTTTGTGGGGTTTTTTGTTGCTGTTGGTTTGGTTTTGAGGATTTTTTTTCTTTTTGTTTGGGGAGTTTTGGGGGTTTTTTGTTTTTTTGGGGCTTTTTTGGGTTTTTTTTTGTTTAGCATGAGGCTGAGAACATTGAATTTCTGGGAATAACAAGCAGCAAGGAAAGTGTGCCAAGGAAAAAATACTGGAGGGGTTTGACAGGAATCATTTGGGTAATTAATCAGCCCACACACCAGAGGTGCTGTCACCTATCTGGAGACATCTCAGCTCTTCCTTTCCCCTGGAATTCTAAATTCTAAATTCATTCTAAACCCTATTGCCTTGCTGGGTTGTCTCTACCACCTGAATTTGCTCCTAAAATGCAAATTGCTTTGAACACCTCGAATTTGGGATAGACAAAGAGCCATTATTGGCACATCAAAAGCAACACCACCAACAGCAGGATCGTTTTCTAGGGATAATGAGCTCCAGGAAAACATCCCCCCACCAAAAAATCAAAAAAAATCAAATAAAAAAACCCTTTTATAGTATTAATTAAATATACAACAGGCTTTGATCTTTCCCACAGAGTGAAACACTGAAGTTTTAATTAAATCTACTCCAAATATTCCCCCACACCCACCAATACTCGGGACAGCTCTTCTGGGCGTTCCTGTCTTTGGCAGACAAAGTTCCTGACACGATGTTGGTCACCAGCTGCTCAATTGTGTCCACAACTTTCCTGTCAGCTCTTTGGGGGGCTGTAGGGAGAAATAATAATTTAAAAAATAAATAAATAAAAAAACCCACTCCTTGTTTTATTCTCATCAGCAGAGCAGCAAGATATTGGGAATTTTAATTTTTTTAAAATATTTTTAAATTTTTTATTTTATTTTATTTTTATTTTCACACAGTTGTTATTTGCAATTTTTTCCCAGGAGTTAAAAGGGGAAACAGAACCCCAGGGTGATTGGGCTGGGATGTTTGGAGACCCCAAATCCAAGTTGGAGCAGGTGACAGCAGAAATGTCTGGTGGGGTTTGGGATTGCCCCAAAGGAGGCTCCATGGTCCCTGCCAGAGCTTTGCCACTTCCATGGGGAGAAAAAATCTTCCCCAAATGGAGGTGGAACTCGTTGTGGTTTAATTCCCCTTGTCCTGGTGCTGGGAAGAGCCTGGCACCACCCTCTGGACACTTTTTTTGGGGATATTTTGGGGATATTTGTGTGAATTTTGGGATCCCCTCTCAGCTTTCCCTTCCCCAGGCTCAACCCCACAAAGATCCAGACCCCAAATAATTCCTGGAGCTCCTGGAGCCCAGAATTGGGCACTCCAGAGGGAGTGGAGAGGGGCAGGATCCCATGGATGGAAATCCATCCCAAACTAAAACGAATTAGGGAAAACTCAAAATTTTCACTGAGATTCTGTTTATTATTTTAAAAAACCATCCTGGTCTAAAAAAAAAAAAATACATCCATGGCCATCCTGGGCAAGTGAAACCATCCTTAAAAAAAGGTGATTTCTTAATGCAGCAAAAATCAATTTGAAGGCTGCTCCCAAGGGCTGAGTGATAAATTTTCAACCGTTTGGTGTCAGAGCTGCAAAACCTCCCTGATTTGAGGCTCAATCAGGAAAAAAGAATTCCAGGGTGAATTAGGGAAAAACCCAGGATGAGCAGGAATGTTTCAGGCAGGAGGAATCCCCAGCCCAGTGATGGGATAGGGACAGCTCCTAAGGGATCCACCTGGATCTTCAGAGGCTTAAAGAGTCAAAATGTCCAAATTTCTGATGATAAAGTGGTGATGGTGACATCTCCAGATTTGCATATATGCAAATATTTGCTCTGTGATTAAGTTTCAGGTTGGTCCCAGCCTCCTTGGCTTGAGGTGCTGAAATTGGGATGAAAATCTTGGATTTAAGGTCCAAACAGGTGCCAGAGAGGGAAGGATGGACATGATCTCACCACAAAAATTCCAACAGACTCCTTGATTTGGATTCACCTGGAATTCCCTCCCTGTCCCAGCTCTGATTCAGATTTACCTGGAATTCTCTCCCTGTCGCAACCCTTAGTGGGATTTACCCAGAATTCCCTCCCAGTCCTAACCCTGATTTGGATTCACCTGGATTTCCTTCCCTGTTCCAGCCTTGATTTGGATTTACCTGGAGTTCCCTCCCTGCTCCAGCCCTGGTTGGGATTTATCTGGAATTCCCTCCCTGTTCCAACCCTGATTTGGATTCACTAGGAATTCCCTCCCTGCTCCAGCAGTGACTGGGATTCACCTGGAATTCCTTCCCTGCCCCAACCCCGATTTGGATTCACCTGGAATTCCCTCTCTGCTCCAGCCCTAGTTGGGATTTACCTGGAATTTCCTACCTGCCTCAGCCCTGCCTGGGATCCACCCAGAATTCCCAGAGTCAGGAATTCCAGCCCTAAGGAAACCGTAACACCCAACCACACCCCGCACAGCCTCTCCCTGCCCCGTTACCTTTGCTGTCAGGGGAGGCTGCTTTGAGCTGCTCCGTGGAGGATTCCGCCTCTGCCTTCTTCATCTGGATGGGGTACCCGCTCTTCTCCAGCCAAGCCTTCAAATTCTCGATGTACTCCCTCCCAAACAGCGTGGAGTCGTCGAAATTGGGGAACGCCGTCGGTGCCGGGGCCATCTCCTGCAGCCCCACAGCCTCCAGGATCTTCTCCTGCCTAAAAACAGAGGCCAGGGCGAAAGTCTGGCCCAGCAGAGCCAGGGATTTCCTGCAGAGGGACACGGTGGTCTCGAAGGCGTTGGCCATCTCGCGGGGGTTGCCGAAGCCGTTGGTTTTGAGGCTCAGCTCGTAGGCGTTGCAGGCCATCAGCAGTGGTGTCACCCCCTTGAGCAGCCGGTCCTGCAGCCTCATGATGTACTTGTCAAAGGGCTTGATGATCTCAAAGAAGCAATTCTTGGTCTTCACTGCCCCCTTGTCCAGCAGCATGTTCAGGAACTCGTTGTCCACCTTGGGGGTCTTGAGGGCGGCGTGCTGCAGGCTCTTGATGGTGAAGAAGCAGTAATCCCTGTGCTCGGGCCGCAGGGAGCACTTGAAGGAGGCCAGCATCTTGGCACAGGTCTCGGTCTCCAGCTCGAAGAGGGCCCCGAAGAGGCGCGAGAACTCGGCGTCGTTCTTGATGGCGTGGAACCCGGCCCACTTGATGATCTCCACGCCGAAGGTGGAGAAGATGTCAGACTTGTCCACCAGGTCGAAGCTGAGGTTCCTGAAGGCGTGGGCGGGCTTTGGCAGCCTCAGGATGGGTCTCTGTGCTGCCAGGGGGTGCGGGGGCAGCTTGGGGCGCTGCTGCTGCTGCGGGAGGGGCGCCGGCCTTTGGTTGGGGCGCTCGGCGACTTCCAGAGGCTGATCCAGAGCTTTGGGATCCAGGCCCGGCTGCGGTTTCTTCACGTTCCACTTCTTGAGGGGGCTCTTGATGTCCCCTTTGAACACTTTGGGTTTCACCACCCCCCTGGTGAGGCGTTTGCCCCTCAGGATTCTCCCCCTGCCCACGCCTCCCCGGTGCAGCGGCGGCCGGAACTCACTGTCCAGCGCCCCGAACTCCCCCTCGTACTCCTGATTCTCCACGCCCCCATACTCCTCCTCCATCAACCCGGGAGACCTAAAATCCCCCAAAACATCCGCGGAGCCAAACTCGGGCTCGTGTGATTCCCAGGAATCCGAGGGGGGGCCGTACTCCTGCTCGTGGTGCCCGTAATCCCGCCCGTACTCGCGGTTCTGCTGTCCGTACTCCCGGCTGGGAGGAGCGGGGTGATGCCCATATTCCCTGCTGGGAGCAGCTCCACGCCCAAATTCCCGGTTTTGGGGGCCTGGGCGCCCGTAATCCCGGCCGAATTCCCGCTCCCGGCGGGGGAATTGTTCATGGAAATAATTCTCCTTGCGGAGCAGGGGGCTGCCGGGTCTGTAGGAAGGGCCGGGGTAGTTTTCCCCAGGATAGTCTTCCCTGGGATAATCTTCCCTGGGGTCCTCGCTCCAGTCCTCGTGCTGGGAGTTGGCGTGAGGGAACCTCCCGTCGTCGGGGAAGCTCTCGTTGTAGCGGGGCCGGGGCAGAGGCCTGGGGTGAGCTGGGAAAAGAAAACATTCCGAGGCTTAAAGGAGTCAAAATATCGAAATTTCCTGATGGAAATCCATGTGGCTGACTTCAGGATATTCCCACTCTCCCCTAAATCAAATTTTTCTTTGCTCCTCTCTTTCTCACATCTTGATCTTCTGCTTAAACTCAAGTTCTACCCTAACTCAAATCTCCTCGCTTTCTCAAGTCTTGATCTACAGAAGCTCAGGTTCTCCCCTTAATCAAATTTCTCCTTGCTCTTTGCTTTCTCAAGTCTTGATCTTCTACTGGTGCACTGAGGCATAAAAATCACCAAAACTCTGAGCTTTCAGCTTTGCCAGAATTAAAATTGTCAAAGACCTCCAAGACCATCAACTCCAAGCTCTGGGCAATCCCCACCTTGTCACCCAGACCAGGATTCCCAGGAGGAATTCCACAGCTGGACAGAAACTTGTATCTTCTCCAAACTCAACCACAATGATCTCATTATTGCAGGAAATCCTAGTATTTCTCATTAGATCCTTGTTCCCCAATCCCAGAAGTTCAATTCAGAAAGTAAAGAATACTTGGGAAAAAATGGAAGTGTTTAATATAAATTATTTCTTCAGGGCTCACACAACTCTAAAAAGAACAGATTTCATTTTAAAGCTCTCCTGTGAATGTCCATCCCTGTGAATGTAATCCAAGCCCCTTGCTGGACATTTTCTATCTCAAATTTAGGAGGTGAAATAATTTGGGGATCACGTTTTGTGTTACGTTCATTAGCTCAGTGCCCTGCTTTGAGCTTTTTTCCCCAAAAATAACACCAACCACAAAGACCTCAAGGCTTTCAATGCACTCCTACATTTATTTAACTTATCAGCCATCACCAGAATTCCATCCTGCAGCAACGTCCCTGGAGACCGGTCTGAAATTGGACACACTCTCTGATGCTGAACAGAATTCCTTTGTCTGAATTCCCATTTTTCTCCCTCCCTCCCTCCTTTACGGTGTCAGTCCTTCGCCAGCTGTTCGCCTCCTCCATAAAAAAAATAAAACGGATGTGGAAAAACACCAGCACAAGGGGAATAAATGGCAGGCGATGCCAGGCTGGCTGCTCCCGTCATCCCTACCTTTGAAATGATGGATGGAGTCCGCCGCGGCATCGCTCCGCTCCATGCGGTACCGTTTAACTTTGTCCTGCACCACGGCCTCGAACGTCTCCCGGGTGATCCTTCGAGAGGCCATCTTCCCCTCACGGCGCGGCCCCCGCCCGGGGCACGGCACGGCACGGCACGGCACGGCCTGACGCGGGCGCGGGGTCCCGCCGCGGCCTGAGGGGAGGCGCAGCCTGAGGGGAGCCTCACGTTTCCCCGCCGCCCCCCGCACAGCGCCGGAAGGAGGAGCCGAAGCGGAGCCCGAGCCCGGCCCGCCCTCACCGAGGCGGCCCCGGCGCCGCCGCCTCCCGCCACACCGTGGCCTCACGCTGGCCACGCCCCCTTCTGCCGGTAACCACGCCCCTCCCGCCGCTCCCGGGCCTCACGGAGACCGCGGGTGGTCACGCCCCCTTCCAGGCCACGCCCCTGCGCACCCCGCCCTCATATTTGCCGCGCCCCCTCACGCGTTAACCACGCCCCCGGGCCCCGCCGCGCTTGCGCCGCGCGGAGCCGCCTCATCCCCTGCAGGCGGGCGGTGCGGGCGCGGTGCGGTACTAACGGTGC
The DNA here is from genome assembly GCA_021534815.1 of Acrocephalus arundinaceus. Taxonomy (NCBI): domain Eukaryota; kingdom Metazoa; phylum Chordata; class Aves; order Passeriformes; family Sylviidae; genus Acrocephalus; species Acrocephalus arundinaceus. Next base: position 1,112,294 of record JAJEOU010002506.1, on the reverse strand, counting down.
AGGGGCGCTGCTGGTAAGTGAGATGGGAGCGAGGGGAGCGGCCCACGGCCTCCCGCTCTAAGGGAGCAGCCGCTGCCCTGCGGGCGCGCCCGGGCACGCTGCGCGTACTGCGCGTGCGTGGGACGGCCGGGCGCGGGAACGGTGCGCATGCGCGCTGCGGCGCCCCGCGCTCTTTTTCGCTCGGTGTGAGGCGAACGGTGCGAATTTGGGCAGTTGCGCATGCGCAGAGTGGGCAGGGCCCTCGTACGGTGGCCGAGTGGGGCCGTCCCGCCCTCGCCTTTTGTCCGGCGGGGGCGGCCGGCGAGAGCCCAGGTGGGTCGTGAGGGGGAGCGGGGCCGTGGGTGGGTCCTGGGGCTCCCCAACACCGCCGCCTTCCTTCGGCGGCCTCTTCGCGTCGCTGGGAGCTGCGGGGTGGGATCCCGGAGACTGGCGGGGCCTGCTGAGGGGGTGTGGGATGCGGCGGGGCTCGGGGGAAGCGGGCCCGCAGGCTGAGGGCCCGGGGCCGTGAGCGGGCACGGTGCCCTCCGTGCTGCAGCGAGAGCCCTGTCACGGTGACGAATCCTGAAACCCCATCTAAACCCTGACATGCTGCTGAAATGTCTCCTTATCCCTCTCTAATTGCCGCATTTTCCCCTTTAAATAAAAACCCGGCCGTGCCTTTGACTGTATATTTTTAATCCAGAGCTCTGAGCTTTTGTCTTGAGGAGGAACAAGCGCCTTGCTTCGTTTCTGGTTGGCGTTAGAAGGTTTTGCACGGAAATGAGCAGTGCTCTCTCTCGACTGCAGGGCACGGAGGTGGATCCATCCCATCCCGGGAAAATGGGGTCCAAACAGATCGCCCAGGAAACGTTTGATGATGCGGTGCAGGAGAACATCACCGAGTTCGAGATGGATCCAGAGGAGGCCGTCAGAGAAGCTGTGCAGCAGTTCGAGTCCCAAGGTATTGTACATTTCGCAGCTGGGGTTTTACAAATCCGAAGGTTTAAAGGAATCCTGCAGGCAAAGGTGGATCGTGCAGCATTGGAAAGGAGCCTTTGTGAGTGGAACAGAGACACCATTAATGCTGACCTGGTTTTGTGGATTAATTATGACTGCAAAACTGCTTAGAGGGAAGCTGGAGGGCAAAATTTGGTCATTGAAATTAAATTCCTTCTTTCCCCCCCCTCTCAACTGACATCTAGCTTTGTTCCAGGCTGAATTTGACCTTACAGTCAGAATTGAATGTTTCAACATCTTTACAAGTTCATCTTTGTTCTCTGTGGTTAACTTGGCAGCTTTTCCCTAGAACTGGAACTAGCACTGTTTATTTGACTCCAATTATCCTGGGACCAATATTAAACTTGGGCTTATTTCCCCTTTTAGGTGTGGACCTGAGCAATATTGTGAAAGCTGTGCGACCTCCTGCCTCTGAGAATGGGCAGAGGCAAAAGCATCAAATCCTGCTGGTAAGAGCACAAACTGGTGCTGTCTCCTAAGGATCCGGGTTATATAATAATAATATAAGTACTGGGCCAACTTCTGCCTCTGCCCCATTTCTCTGGGAGCTCTTGAAGCAGTTAATCCCATTTATTCTGCAAATATAAAAAAAATTCCATGAGCTCCTTGCAGTTTTCTGGGAAGGATCTGGGTGAGTGAGGTGGGGCTTGAGCTCTGTTTCCAGGGGCAGGATAGGAGGGAATGGCCTCAAGCTGTGCCAGGGGATTTCTGTAATTTCTGCAATTTCTGTAAACCCAGTTAGGCACAAATGGAAAAACCACAGCTTGATATGAATCCTGAGCCTAAATATTCATACTATGAGAGAATCTTCCTACTGTCCACGGATCTGAAAAACAAACACTTGAAGGAGAGGATCTTTAATATTTACCCTACAATCATAAATGAAAAATACTTTTACTACTCATCAATTCTTAGTATAATTTAAATGATTTCTTCAGAAATTAAATCAAGCAGAGCCGCTGTCTGTGAGGACTATTTTTGTTAGAACACATGAAGCTGTCTTCAGCATTTACAAACATTTCTAGTTGTCAGGGTATTTAGAGACGAATAAAGAAAAATTCAGGAAATCAGGAGGGATTTCCTCATGGAAAGGGCAGAAGGGGCTGCCCAGGGAGGTTTGGGGTCTCCATCCCTGGAGGTGTCCCAGGGAATGACAGACAGGATGTGGCACTCGGCGCTCTGGGCTGGGGACAAGGTGGGGATCAGTTCCACTTACCCCAGGTTGCTCCAAGCCCTGTCCAACGTGGCCCTGGACACTTCCAGAGCTGGAATGTGCTGGTTGGACCCAGTTCACCTGGTACTGGTCAGACTGGTGCCCAGTTCAGGTGTGACAGTGGTGGCAGAGGGAAGCCCCTGTCCATCCAAGGGTTCTGTGCATGAAGCCCACAGGCTGCTCTGCAGCACAAGCATTGCACCTGTAACACCAAACTGATTTTCAACTTCTAAATAAACAGATAGGTCGTTTTCAGCTTGAAAATAAACAGATTCCTGCACTGTTCAGGTGCAGAACTGACCCCTGGGGTGTCCCACAGACCCTGGATTCTCTGGGCAGAGCTGGGCATGGCCAAGCTGGGCAGAACCATGGCAGAGCTGCCCAAGCAGCTCTCAGCCCTCACGGCACAGTGCAAGGAGCAGCTTGCTCCTGTAACACCAAACTGCTTTTCCACTTAAAACTTAGTTTAAAACTGAGCAGTTTGCTCTTGTTCCTGCACGGTTCAGGTGCAGAACTAACCCTTGGTGTGTCCCACAGACCCTGGATTCACTGGGCAGAGCCGTGGCAGAGCAGGACGTGGCTGAGCTGCCCGAGCACCTCTCATCCTTCGCGGCGCAGTGCAAGGAGCAGCTCGCCTTCCGCTACCTGGCCGGCCAGAACGGCGCCTACCCCGTGGTGTTCTCAGCCTGCCAGCTGGCTGCAGGAGACAGGGATTTACTGCTCCAAGCCTTCTCCACGCTCTCTGCCCTGCTGGACGGGCAGCCAGACCTGCTGGACGCCGCCGGGCAGGAGCTGGTGCTGCAGAGCCTGCGGGAGCGGCGGGAGGACGCGGAGATGACGCTGGCCGGGCTCCGCTGCGTGCGGCACGCCTGCCTCAAGCACGAGCAGAACAGGCAGGACTTTGTCAAGGGTGGGATCCTCCCCCTGCTCACCGGAGCCATCATCCAGCACGGGGACAGCGCTGAGGTGGTCAGGACGGCAGCCTCGGCCCTCAGGGTCATGACCTTCGACGATGACATCCGTGTGCCCTTCGGTCACGCCCACGATCATGCCAAGATGATTGTCTTGGAGAACGATGGGTTGAGAGTGCTCATTGAAGCTGCAAAAGGTAAAATTAACCCCGGGGATGTTGGTCCTAATGGGGAATCAGCCGGGATTTCTTCTCTCGTTGTCTGGGGGATCACTTGTGGTTTCTTTTTCTCTCATTGTCATTTGAAACTTGAAGCTCCTCAGAGGTGATTCAGGAGTTTGTCACTCTAATGGGGTTTAATTCTATCGATGAAATGTGCCCTGAGAGAGCCAAAAAGTGCCACTCTGGTGCTGCTGCTAACCCGTGGAGCAATCAGGTCACCAGAGCAGTTTTTCACTGTATTTAGGAAGGATTTTTCAGCTTTAGTTGTTTCTGCTGAGGTGCTTCTTACCCAGAGAAGACATTGTGACTCTGGCTAGGAACAGAGTGAGCAGCTGTCATCTCTCCTGTTTTAACATATAAAACAAAACACACTGCTCCCTATTTAATTAACCAAAGCAAACCACTTTAATTCTGAAGTAATTACTCCATCTCTCCCCTCTCCTCTGCAGCCTTCACGGATAACTCCGGGGTTCTCAGCGAGCTCTGTGCCACCCTCTCCCGCCTCTCTGTCAGGAATGAGTTCTGCCAGGACATTGTGGACCTCGGGGGCTTAAATTTTATGGTGACCCTGCTGGCTGACTGCATGGAGCACCCGGTGAGCAGTGGGAATTGTTTTGGGAATTGCTTGGAGGGAACATCTAAGGAATGAGGTTCCTTAGAATAAGGGATTTTAATGAATGGCCTTAGCCTGTGCAATGTTTTAGGTGCAATTAGGGTTGAAACCCCTCTGATCCCTATTTACAGCCATATGTGCAGGATTAAATGCTCTGCAGGTAAAATTTGTGAGTTTCTTGCTCAGAATTATTCCTCTACCAGCAGAGCTCTGCCTGCTCCCAGAGAAGCTGAATGTTTGGTTTCCCACCATTGCAGCCAGAAGAGATTCAGGAGGATTCAGATGCTCAAGTCCCATGTAACAATGTATTTAAACAGCTCAAGCCATAATGTGCACCAGCCTAACCATCTGTAGTTATTCTTACCAGAACTCTCAGGAATTCATCAAGGTTACTGAAACAGAAACAGTGTTAAATTAAGAAAGAAGAGCCCAAAAAACAAAACACCGAGTGCAAAATTAGATAAAAAAGACCTACAAAAAGATTACCTATAACCAATCAGGTTTCCTAAAAACTGCATTGACAAAATAAAAAGACCAATCAAATAATGCATAAGCACATAATAGTGGTATTAAAATGTATAAAAATAGTTTATAATATAAACTATAACAGCTTCTCCTCGATCATATTGATGGTGTGTCCAGGTTTCCCAATCTCCAACAGTCCCAGAGGTTGATGTTTGATTTTTTTAAGCTTCACTGATGCTCTGGCAGAGCTTTTCAAGGTCCCCTTGCGTGGCAAGGAAGCGACTGAGGGCAGAGTGTTTTTGTAGCTGATAATTGCCAGGAACGGGGGGATGTTCTGCTTTGCTTTCCAAGCTCTCAGAACTCTCTCTGCTGCTTTCCTGAAGTCTGGATTTGAGCTCTGCTGGTTTATTTCTGCACGGGGCAGGACGTGGTGAAGCAGGTGCTGAGCGCCATCCGCGCCGTGGCCGGCAATGACGACGTCAAGGACGCCATCGTGGACGCCGGGGCCACTGACCTCATCGTGCTGGCCATCAGCCACCACCTGGGCAACCCTCAGGTACCCTCCAGGGGCTCAGGAATTCCCTCTGGGATGGGGGCAGTGCTCAGCTGGAGCTGCAGGATGTGTGTTGGCAGCTGAGTGATGGATAAAGTTGAGCTCTGAGCTGTAGAGCGGCTCCTGGCCACTATTGGTATGAATTCAAGGAGTTTTTTCCCATCATGTATTATTTTTTTTATTCCTGAATCAGATGGGTGGTGGGGATTGTGTTTTACACCTCTGGCATGCCAAACACAAAGTCATGAAGGTTGGAAATACCTCTAAGATCATTATTCCAACCCTCCCCTTACTTTACGTGCCGCAGCAGCAGCACGCTGCGGCGGGAGAAACCTCAAAACAATAAAAACAACCCCAAAAAACTGCCATAAAAGGAAAGAAATCCCACTTTTCTTTGCTTGAAAGCCACGTTTGGCAGGCAGTGAGCGTGCTGCCCTGTGTGTTGCAGATCTGTGAGCAGGGCTGTGCAGCCCTGTGCATGCTGGCCCTGCGCAAGCCCGAGAACTGCAGCGTCATCATGGAGGGCGGCGGGGCCCTGGCAGCTCTGCAGGCCATGAAGGCTCACCCACGAGAGGTGGCTGTCCAGGTATGTCCCTCACAGCACCTGCTGGGTCAGGCAGGACAGGTTTTGGCTCTGGTAATCTGTTTTTTGGGGATTTTTTCCACCCTTTTAATCGTCAAATTCTGAGAGGTTTGGAACGCGTTGGGAAGGCAGCGACTCAATGCAGCCCCACTACGTTTTGGCACCCTGGTCTGCTCACAGCAAAACTGGATTTAGGTTTCAAATCCACCTGAATGCAGATTCTTAAAACTTTGGAGTGCCACACTCCTCTTCCAGCCACTCCCTTTCCTCCTGGGAAGAGCGGAATGGGGATTGGCTCTGTCCAAGCCAGCCTGTGCCATCCGTTCTCCAGAGTCAAATAAACCACCTGCATGGCCTCTGGTTTCTCCTGCAGGTTTCAGCAGGATCTGTGTCCACTTTTGTGCTTTCCAGAGTATTAAAAAATGAAAAATGTTTTCTGCAGGAGTGGTTTAAGTGCCTGGAACAGGGTGGGAAGGTGGAGCTGCTGCACTGGAGAATTTTTAGTGTTATTTAAAAATTAATTGGTGTTGCCTGGCTGGTGTTGGAGATTTGCACAGAGCTCTGATTGTCTAAACTTCAGCAGGGAGTAACATCCACGGATTTTATTCCTCCAGGGAACAGTTGGTTGCTCTGTGCAGCATCTCACATTTGAGTTTCTTAGGAAAGATTCTAGCTGATCTGCTTTGTGTGTGCCAAAACCTTCCATGGCTGTGCTTCCCTAAAAAATCCACTGACCTCTGGGTTTCCATACAAAACCCAGTGACCCCTGGGTTTCCCTCAAAATCCTCTGACCCTTGGGTTTCCCTACAAAATCCACTGACCCCTGGGCTTCCCTACAAAATCCTCTGATCCCTACTTCTCTACACTGACCCCTGGGTTTCCCTACACTGACCCCTAAGCTTCTATACAAAATCCCCTGACCCCTGTGGTTCCCTGAAACCCCAGTGACCCCTGTGCCTCCCTTGTCCCCAGAAACAGGCGTGCATGCTGATCCGGAACCTGGTGTCGCGCAGCCGGGATTTCTCCCAGCCCATCCTGGAGATGGGAGCTGAGAACCTGATCACGGAGGCTCGGGCAGCGCACAGGGACTGCGATGACGTGGCCAAGGCTGCCCTCAGGGACCTGGGCTGCAAGGTGGAGCTGCGGGAGCTGTGGACGGGCCAGAAGGGGAGCCTGGCTCAGTGAATTTGGCCAAGCAGGGAAGATCCGAGGTGTCTCTGCCCCTCTGGGATCTGGTGGGAAGCGCGGCCGGCGCGATCCAACGCCCGGCTGGAATATCCGAAGTGAACGCCCGGCCTTGGGAGGCTGCAGGGAACTTTTTATTTTCCCCCTCGGGAGCTACAGCTGAAATGGCTTTCTGCATTCACAGGCTGCAAAATCAACTCTGTGTAGTGATCATTCCCTGGGTCATCTCATGGCTGAAGATGATCTGCTCCCCTCCCTGGTGTGCAGGACAGGGCTGCTCTGGTCCCCGTGGTGGCAGCAGGAGTTTCTCTCTCCTGCCCAGAGTTTTTGGCTGCTGGTTCTCATTTGTGCCCTGGTCAGGGGCTGGATGAGGAGGAATCTCCCAGCATTTGTGATTGTGCTCCCCCTGTCCCAGTTCCCCTGTTTCTTTTACTGCTGACCCTACTCTCGTGTCGCTGCTTTGTTTGGGATTTTTCCGCCAGCATAACGTTTTAAACAAAACAAAACAGCAAAGTAAGGATTTGGGATGATATCCAAAGGAACTGTTGGCATCCAGGAGGAAAGTTCATGTTGTCCCTCAGTGAGAGGAGCAGGGCAGGGACTGACGGGGGTGGGAATTCCAAACTGTGGCCAAGCTGGTTCCACACTGCAGGAAGCACTGGGAATCCCAGGCTTTGTCACCTCTTGAGACTTCCCTGGATCCAGGAATGCTTTGATTGTAGTGAAGAGGCCAAGAAGCTCAAGGACTGAGGCAAAACTGGATTTGTGGGCAAAGCTGGCCCCAGAAAGGCTCTGAAGTCTCAGCTCAAGGCTTTTTTGTGCCAGCCCTGCTCTGGTGCTGAGCCTTCCTCCTGCGCCGCTGCCGCCGCTGTTTTTTGTGAGTGGATGTTTTTAAATGTGATATTCTCTGTAGAAATGGTGACCTTATAAAACATACAAACCTTCCAGGGCTGGTTGGCTCTTTTGTGGAGCCTTTTTTTTTTTTTTTCTTTTGTGGCAGTCGAGGTGGTGGGAAATGCCTCAGTTGCCTGAGTTTGTGAGTAAAACCTCCTGCAGCCCCGCTGCTGCTGTCTGCCAGCAGATTGCAAAGGTCAGCGTGTTCTTCAGAGCTCCCTACCCCCGTGGAGGAGGAGGAGGAGAGGCTGCCTGGCTCCTCTCTGCCTGCTGGGGGAAGAGCTGGAGGGGTTTGTGCGCTGCTCTGAGCCCGGGGTGGGTGAAAGGGCCCTGCTCCTTCACAGCAAAGTGGGCAAGAGCTGGAAAAGATGCAGAACTCATTTTGGGGAGAGGCAGATGGCTGAGGGCAGCCCGTGGCTCCCAAGCTTTGCCTTTCTGGCGGGTTTGGGATGGGGGAAAAGCAGCCCCAAAGGCTGGGGGAGAATCAAACAGGGGCTGCCCCGCGGGGTTTAAATTAATTTCCTTCCTTTAACCGAGAGGTGCTGGAGTTGAGCTCCCACCTGCAGTCCCTGGGCTCTGAGCCCTGAGGGGCCGCGGGGACCGGGCAGAACCGGGGCCGGGCGGGATCTCCGAGCTGGGATCCCCGGCGCTCCCCGATGTGATCTGACGGGGATCTCCGCGCCTCGCACCGGTGCTGCAGGGTGGAACGGGGCGGGATTGTCGCTCCTCGAGCCGGGCAGTCGCCGGGGCTCCCGGTGGGGCTGTTCGGGATCCCCGGTCGGCTCCCTGTGGGGCTGTTCGGGATCTCCCGGGGGCTGTCGGGGCTCCCCGGGCAGTCCCGCCGGGCCCGGCCTCGCTCCGCCCCCGCACCGAGCGCTCCCCGCCCACCCCGTGCCGCTGTCGGCGCCCCGCCCCTCACCTCTTTGCCCGCCCTCTCCCTCACCCGATTGTTCGGCTCTCCTGTCAATCCTCACCTCGCAGCCAATCCTCGCGCACGGCCCTGCCCCCGCCGCGCCGATTGGCCGCGCCCTGAGGCAGGCCCCGCCTCCCGCGGCGCAGCGGGGGCGGCCTGGCGGCGGCGGCGGACCCGGCCGGGGCGGACGCGCAGCGGAGCCGGTGAGTGCGGGACCGGCCGGAGCGGCCCCGCCGCGGGCGCAGACGCGGCCCCGCCGCCCTAGCGCCCTGGCCTGGCTCCGAGGCCCGCACGGCCGCGCACGTTGCGGCAGCGTGAGGCTCCGGGTGACATTGCCAGGGTCACCCCGTGCCGGCCGGGCCCGCGGGGCTCTGGCGTGGCCCCCGGGTGTCGCGGCCGCCTCGGGGTGCGGGGGAGCGGCGGGATCCGGGGCCGGGCGGAGCCGCGGGGGAGCGGCGCCGGCCTTGGCTGTGTTGGCCCCGGGCTGCGGCACCGCGCGGGAGGCCCGGCCCGGGCTGCGCTCCCTGCCTGCACCGCCGGCTGCCCTGCTTCTTTCCCTGCCTTTCCCTGCCTTCTTCCCTGCTTTTCCCCCCCGCTCGTTTTCCTTGCCTCCTTCCCTGCTCGTCTTCCTGCTCGTCTTCCCTGCCTGCTTTACCTACCTGTTCTCCCTGTTTCCTTGCCTTCTTCCCTGCGTTTTCCCCCTGCTTATTTCTCCTGCTCCTTTTCCTTGCCTCCTTCCCTACCTGCTCTCCCTGTTTCCTTGCCGTTTTCCCTGCCTTTCCAACCCCTGCTTTCCTCTTTTACCACCCTTTCCTGGCCTCCAACCTGCCCTGCTCCCCCCTTGCCAACCCCTCTCGGTGCCCTGTCACCTTTCCAGCCTGTCCCCGTGTCCCTTTCCCTTTCCCTACCACCTTTCCAGCCTGTCCCCATGTCCCTTTCCCTGCCACCCCCACTGTCTTGTGCTCCCCTTCCCCATCCAAGCTGGGCTCAGCCAAACAAATGCAATTTTTGTCTCGTTTATTTAAAAGACCAAGAAGCTGAAAATAAGGCGAAGTGATGTTTCTGTGCTGAGGGACAGATCCCAGGGGGGTTCAGGAGGTGTTGAACACTGATCCCTCCTGCCGCTCCCACCCAAAAAAATCTCACAGAGCAGGGCTGAATTCCCAATTTTGCCTCCAAAGGTGGGAATGGACGGAGCCTGTTGGCTCAGCTTGGGGTTGTAATGTGCAAAGACAGATGGAAAATGCTGGAAATGGCCGTGCAGGGTCACTCAGAGCTGTCCCTGCCCTGTGTGAAGGTGGAATTGGCTGTTCCAGCTGAGCACTTGGTGCTGCTGACCTTAAACCTGGGCTCCCCTCGGGGCTGGAGGTATCAGAATTGTATTTTTGTGTGTGTTAATGGATTTTTTCCCCTTTTTTCTGTGTGTGTTGATAGTGGTTTTTTTCCCTTTTTTTGTGTGTGTTGATGGATTTTTTTTTTCCTTTTTTTGTGTGTGTGTTGATGGTGATTTCTTTCCCTCTGGCTGATGATTTGGAAGCTGCTGTCACTTTGGGTTCTCGTGCATGCATTTAGTGCAGAGCTGTGCGTGGAGGTTTGGCTGTTCCTCCGTGGTTTTTTCTGTGGTTTAGGTGGATTTTTTGGAGCGTTCTGAAAACTTCCTGGGTTTTAAGCGACTCCAGGTTGGAGCAGAGGAGAAAAAACATCTGAGGGAAAGAGGCTGCAGTAAGGGTTGGTTTAATCACACCAACAACCTGTGGGTGAAGGGATTTAAAAATAATCGTGGCTGAAACACCAGGGCTGGATTCCAGCTCCCTCTGAGCATCTTCACAGAGCTCTGGATATTAAATTTATTTTTGTGTCCCTTTGCAAGCCAAAACGATCGTTCAGGACCACAAATGCTGAGGAAGAGGGGCTGTCCTGGGTGTTGGATTTCAGCAGGAATCCTCTAGCCCCGGTGGCTGCTCCAGACAAGGAATTTGGCAACCCCAGGAGCTGCGAGAATTCACTTTGCCTGACCTGCCCCTGCCCTGGCTCCAGGTGTTTTTTGTGTGTCAGACTTGGCTTTTGGAGGTTGCATAAAACTCAAACCACAGCCCGGAGCGTGTGATGGGCTTGGTACAGGTCAGACAGGTTTGTTTCAGAAAAAAAAAAAAAAACCAAAAACCCACCCTGAGGAACCAGGAATCATTTTTTGGTGATTTTGAGTCGCTTTGCTGCTATTTGGAGGAAGATTTATTCAGGTTTGTCCCTTTTTTTTGGTGTGAAAACAATACCAGTTCCTCACTCTGCGGTGCTGCCTGGGTTTTCCAGGTGATCCAGGAGGATTCCTGGTGAGGGAAATCCTTGGAAAAGGATTCAGCCTTGAGTGGAAAGGTGAACTGCAGTGCAAACACTCCCCCAAGGTCGCCAGATAAATGAGGCTTGGAGGAGTTCTTTGCTCCAAGTTCTTTGCTGTGCTTTAAATCCACTTTTTTTGGTTGTTATTGCACAGTCAGAGACGAAGCTCTGGCTGCTGTGAGGCCTGATTTTCCAGCAAATAATCAAATTGAACTGAAACCAGAGGTGAACTGCAAATGCTGCCAGAATGAATGCAGAGGGAGCAGTGGGGTGGGCAGGGCTCCAGGCGGGGTGGAAAAGGTTTCCCTGAGGAAATGGCATTTCCTTGGCACACTTGTGGCTCCTTCTGCTTCACCATGGAAGGTTGGAATTCTTCCTTTCCCTTTTTTTTTTTTATTTTCTATTTTTTTTGTTTGGTTTTTTTCAGAGGCTATTTAAACTGCTGGGGGAGTTCAGAGCTGTTCTTGTGATCATTCATTATGTGCTGAAGTAGTTCCTGGCAAAGTTGTACGGGCTGAGGGCTGATTCTATTCCAAATAATCCCGTTTTTAAATCCCTCTGTGCTGGCATTTGTCCCTCTGGAGACCTCCTGCGTGGCTTTGGGGACATCCAGCTCAATGCACCATGGGAAAATTCTGATAATGTTTCACTTATCATATTTAATATTTCATAAAATCAATTCTTTTTATTGATCATATTTCCTTTAGATATAATTTGATATTTTATTTGAATATTTTATTTAAACATTTAAAATATCTTACTTCAATATTTCATTTATATATAATTTTATAATATTTTATTTAAATATTTTAAATTTGAGGATATTTGACTGCCGTTTCTTTAGGATATTTCCTCAGAAAAAAACAGCTTTTTGGAGCTCGGGGAGGGGTTGCTGGGTGGTTTTTGTTTTTTTTTTTTCTTGGAAAAGAAAAAGAATTGTGCCCTCCCTGAGATAAAGCTGCCTGCAGATAAGAGCTGCTCTTCAGTTTGTGCCTGAAGAACGGAGCTCTGTTCTCCCTTGCCAAGATTCCCTCTGCTCCTTCCCAGCTCCCTCGGAATAATCAGAATAATTGGAATAATCGGCTGCCTCTGGGAGCTCAGCTCCGGGGTTTAACCATTTCCCTTTGGGGCAGAACTTCTAAAACCAGGCCAGGAATTAAAGTTTTTATTCAGTTTTATTGGCAGGGCTGAGTTGCTTCAGGGAAGGAGGCAGGAGCAGCTTTTATTTGTGCTTCAGAGCAAAGTGCACAAAAAAAAAATTGAACTAACTTAAAAATTTAAACTGAAAATTAATGAACTAACCTAAAAAACTTTAAAAACTTAAAAACTTTCAAAACATTGATCTAACTTAAAAACCTAAAAAATTAGACTTAAAAAATTGAACTTAATTTAAATCTCAAAAAGAATTTAAACCTCAAAAAGAATTTAAACCTCAAAAAAACCTTAAACTTAAAAAAAAAATTAAACCCTTCTAGATATTGTAATTTAGTGATTTTTATAGGCAGTGATTCCTCCAAATAGTTTTGACACTTCTTGGAGGGAGGAAGAGCCCTGGGCTGTTCCCAGCTGATGTTTTGGGCTTGGATTTGTGCAGCCAGCTGGATGAGCTGCGGCTGCAGGGTTGATTTTTAACAGCTTAATCCGACTGGAAGGCAGAGCTGCACCTCAAGGGGAGAGTTCAGCCCGTTCTGAGCATTCCAGCCTTTTCTTTTCCGTGATTTTCCCTGATTTTCTGGGCTGTTTTTGCTCCAAGGCTGCAGCAATCTCCCTCCCTGTCCGCCTCAGCTGAACAATAAATATTGAAGGGAATTTAATTGAGCAACTTCTCAGCCTGCCAGGGGAAGGTGTGAAAATTCCTGCAGGGTTTTGTTCCTTGCTAACTTCATTGTGTGCTTTCATTAGTGGCGTTAATGATATAATCAAATTTTTTTTAAAAAATGGGTTTGTAGAAGGGATTTAAACTAAATTAAATTGGAATCATGGCTTCATCCACGCCTGTGTCATTGAGCTGAGTGTGGGATTTGCTTGTTGCAATTCCCAATTACTGAATTAAAAAGTCCAAAAGTCCTTTTAAGTTTCCCTCTCCATCTTTCCTCTCCTCAGACTAAATTCCTCCTGTTTATTTTCTGAATGCACCGAATTTTGTGGGCATCAAGGCCCAGCCTTGCCATTCCTGTGCTCCTCCAAACTTTTTTTTTTCATCATTCCTGCTGGGGTTTTCCAGGGGGAAAAGCAAACATTTCTCAGCAAATAGGGGCTGTTTGCTTTGCAGTTTGTCTGTCCCTGCTGGGTACGGGAGAATGAAAATTCTTTTGGAGCTCCCAGAGCTTTGGGACAGGTCTAAATTCACATTTTTTTAGGAATCACGGAGTTTTTCAGGTGGGAAAAAGATCAAGTCCAAGTCCCCAAATGCCACGTTTGTGCTGTGAAATCCTTTCAGGGATGGGGACTCCCCCACTGCTCTGCCAACCTTTTCCATGAAGAAATTTTCCCAAAAATCCAACCTAAACCTCCCCTGGCACAACCTGAGGCTGTTCCGTCAGAGCCTGACCCCAGCCTGGCTCCAGGCCCCATTCCTGGAGTCCTGGAATGGTTTGGGTTGGGAAAAGCCTTAAAAATCCTCATATTCCTCCCTTTTTTCCCCATATTTCAGATCTCTTCTTCCTACTGTTGGAATTTGCTGTTGATCTGCCCTGGGAGAATACAGAAAACAGGAATTTCAGGCAGGCTGTGAAGCCTAACTTTTCCATAAAATTTAAACTTGGGTTTATGGAATTGCTGGATAATCCCCAAACCTTCAGCACCATTTTAAATCCTTTTAATTTTGCTTTGTTTTTAATTATTCCCACCCCCAATTTGTGTTTATTTCTTCATTGAGATGCTGCTCCCTGGAACTCATTGGCCCTTCTGGTGAGAAATTAATAATTTTAGGATTATTTCAGATATTTCCAAAGAGGGAGCTTCCCTATTTTCCCAGTTTGTGAAATAATCTTTAATCCATGGCCAAGTTTCATTCTGGATCTGAGTGTGGAGTAAATGTTTTGTACTTTCAAAAAATGCTCCTGAATTTTGGTGTAAAAACACTGAGTCAGTTACTCATCAACCCTTAACCCCCAAAATCTCCTTTTCCAGTGGTTTTCCTTCTTTTTTCCCCAGGGAATGCTTTGCTCTGCAGCCCTGAGCAGTTCAGGATCCAGATGTGTGACAGGGACTTGTGTAACTCCTATAAAAATAACCCAGGAGTGGGTTAGAAAAAAACATATTTAATCCCCAGTTTGTTTTTTTTTTTTAAATTTTGTTTTTTTCTGGCTTTGTAAACACAAGGGCTGACTGTGTGGGGAGAGATCCAAAATACAGGGATTTAACAAAAATATCCAGCTGCTCCATGTGGCTTTTGTTGGGTTACTTAGTAAGTGAGTCAGGTTGATGTAAATGCAAAATAATAGCTGGTTTTTAATAGCCTGGCACTGCAAACTGACACCAAAACTTTAAATTCAGACTAAATTTTAAACTAATTTTTGTTTTCTGTGGCTCCTATGTGAATTATTGGTCAGAATAACCCCCTGAGCTCAGAGTCCAGCCCGAGTCCAAAATAAAATGCAGTTTTGAGGCCAGCAAAAGGGAATAAAAATAATAAATAAATGCTATTTTTGCATTTGAGCCTCTGCGTGTTGAGGGCAGATTTGATGTGTAAAATCGAGCATATAAACAGGTGTTTGTAGGCTCAGGGCTGTGGGCACTAAAAATAAAAAAGGAATGTGTCTAAACAGGATAAAAGGGAGTCTTGTGGAGTAAATGGATCTCATCTTTATGCAAAGAAAAAAAAAAACCCAGCCTTAATAACATGAATTTGGCAAATTTCCTTTCAGACCTCTCTTTCTCAATTGTATTTTGAAAGTTGCATTTTGTATTCCTAAGCCCTTTAGCACAATTCCTATTTTTTGGTGGGGGGAGGAAGGAGGGTTATTTTTGGCAGAGATAAATCTGATATTGTGACCTACATTCCTTTATTCCAGGCAGGGCAGGGATAACATCTCCACCTGTGATTTCCTTCATGCTTTGGCCGAAAGAAAAGGAAATTTTACAATGCCTTTTTCCAGGCCTGGGAGATAAGGAGGAATGAGGAGGGAAGGAAATTACACCAGGTCATTAGAAATAATTAGGAATAATTAGAAATCATTAACTGTGTTCTTCAAGTGCAGAATAATTCTGGATCATCTCTGCTCTTGATGCTTGTGGGAGTTTTTGTTCGCTTGGTCTGAGGTGAGGGAATTTTTCCAGCAGTGCTGTTCAGGTTGTGTCAGGTGTTATATCCTGTTAAAATCTGGAGTTATCCCTCCCTGAGTTTCCAAAACACCCTCGGGAACTGGGAATCCGTGGATTTGTGTTTTCCCAGAGTTTTGGGAAGTGAGGAAAAGCTTTGGGATGACCAACCTGGGGCCTTGAGGGCCTGAGGGGATGACAAGAAAGATGGAGGGAGGCAATTCCCAAGGGCCTGGAGTGCCAGGAAAAGGGAGAATGGCTTCAAACTGGAAAAGGGGAATATGGGTGGGATATTGGGAAGGCATTTTCAGTTGTGTGGAGGAATTTTGTTGCTGATGGGATTCCCAGAGAAGCTGTGGCCCCCTCATCCCTGGAAGGGCCCAAGGCCGGCCTGGAGCAGCACAAGGTGGTGGAAGGTGTGGAGTGGGATGAGATGATCCTAAAAGTCCTTCCCAGCCCAAACCATCTTTAATTTTGGGATGATTGAAGGCCTCCAGGTGTGTTTTTCCCTCCCTTTGGAGTGAGGATGAGGTTCCTTCATCCCAAATTGGTCACGCCCGAGTTCAGCCAAGGCTGAGCTGTCTCTGCTTTGTGTTTAAAATTTGCTGCCAGCCAGGCCTGGGAAATGAGGGCTGGCATTAATTTATGAGGGCAAAAAAACCAGGTCAGCAAGTCTGAAAGGTGCTGACAAGCATAAAGTACCTGAGATTGTTTTAAAAAAAGGGGGGAAGAGGCTGGAAATGTTTTTTTTTTCCCCAAGTAAGCGAAATGTTGTGCCCGAGGTTTCGCAGGTATCAGAGGGGGGGAACTGCTGGGGGCAAGAAGTGCCCGAATTCAGGAATTCTCCTTTCATAATAAAACATTCCTTGGAAGGTTTAACCTTCCAAAGCGGGACTGTTGGAGTAGCTTTGTGGCTTAGAAAAGTGATTTTTGTCCTTGCAGAGCCCCTCTGTGAGCAGCTCCAAGGCCACCTCCAGGGTTTCCACAGCAGCAATTCCAGTCCTGAATATTCCAGGCTGAAAAAGCTGCAGCATAAAAGGCAGAAATATCAGAAAATCAGAGCTTAAAAGAGTGAATTATTCCATTTAAATAGAACTATTTCTTCATCCACACTCTGCAGCCAAGGTCAGGCTGACCTTTCCTCTTGTTTGGGACATTTCAGAGCAGGAAAAACCTGTGCAAACCACTCTGTGAGGAAAGGGAGTCCTGAAAGGCACCAGATCAAATCCCAGAATGGCTTCTGTGGCACGTGTGAGGCACTGGATCCCTCTCTTCCCAAAAATAACCTCCACTTGCTCGTGTCTGGCCCTGGGGACTCATTCCTGGGACTATTTTTTCCCCCTTTTCCAGAGGGTTTTGAATTTCCACCTTCCTTCTCCAGTATCTCGTTGTTCAGCAGTCCCAAGGAGCTGCGAAACCCTCACAGAGAGAGGGCAGGATCTGCTCCTTCTCCCTGGAAATTATGGATATTTTGGTGTTTTATCGCAGCTGAGTTCTTTGTGGGGTGAGAAGGGTGGGTATGAACGGCACAGCACCAAAGCACCCCCCAAAAATCCATGTACACCTTAAAGGAAGGAAATGGCAGCAGGATCCTGGAAATGCCCTTTTTCTGGGAATTGGGAGAGGGTTTTCCTACTGAAAATGTCCCTGGCGGTGGGTCACTCTCCCTCTCTGTGCTTTATCACCGGGATATTTCCCACTTTTGACGTTTTTCCTTTGGTTTTTGGGTTCCATTTAGGAGCTGTAGCTCTCCTGCCCCCGTGGGACTGTGACTGGTATGGGTAATGGTGTGAGAGAAGGTCCAGTGGAATTCCAGAGGGATGTGGAGCCCATCACGGCCCGAATTCCAGCAGAGGTGAGAGCAGGAGTGGGGCTGGGAATCCCAGGCAGCTCCAGGGAGGGAATTCTGCCCTGCTCAGGTGGGATCCCACCTGGAATTCTGCATTGTGGAGATGGAATTCTGGACGTGGAGATGTTGGAGCGAGTCTGGAGGAAGCACCTGGATAATCAGAGCAGCTCTGCTGTGGGGAAAAGCTGGGAAAATTGGGATTGTCCAGCCTGGAAAAGCTCCAGGGTCACCTGACTGTGACCTTCCAGTGCCTGAAGGAGCCACAAGAAACGTGGAGAGAGACTTTGGACAAGGGATGGAGGGACAGGACACAGGGAATGGCTCCCACTGCAGAGAGCAGGGACAGGTGGAATATTGGGCCTGGGAGGATTCAAGGCCAAGCTGGAAAGAAAAGCTCCAGAGAAACTTTGGAGCTGCTTCCAGAGCCTCAAGGGGCTCCAGGAGAGCTGGAGAGGGATTTGGGACAAAGAATGGGATTCCAGGGATGGAATTCCAGGACAGAGGGAATGGATTTAAACTGAAAAAGGGGAATTTGGGTAGGATTTTGGGAAGGAATTCCTCCCTGTGAGGGCAGAGACAGAATGGGCTGGAATTCCCAGAGCAGCTGTGGCTGCCCCTGGATCCCTGGAAGTGCCCAAGACCAGCTTGGAGCAGCCTTGCACAGGGGAAGATGTCCCTGCCCATGGAATGGGATGAATTTCAAGATCTTTCCACCCCAAACCAGGCTGGGATTTGAGCTCTGGGCTCCCAAAAAGCCACAGCGTTTGTGCAATCCATGGAATGTGTCCCCTCTGAGGGGATCCAGACATTCCCACCCCCTTGGGAAGAGGTTGGGACAATTCCCAGTCCAGGGTGAAGTGGCAGAGCTGCAGCAGGGCCACCAATCCAGGGTTTCCCTGCTCCTGGACTGGCTGGAATCCCTGGAAAAAGGTTTTGGAAGGAGGAACCTTGCTCTGGTTTATCCCAAACCCAGGGGCTGAAGTTCACCTTTGCTCAGCTGCCCTCACACCCAGGCACAGCTTGGGAGGGGGAATTGAGCTGATCCAGGGGTTTTGGGGTCATAAACATTAACTTTGGGGTTGGGAAAGGTCCTGGAAACAAGGAAAATGTTAACTCCTCTGGTCTACAAAGTGTCAAAAGTTCACGCATCAAGCCTGGGCTTGTGCTCACTCCAGAATCTCCACGGGGTTGGATTTCCTGGCTTTTTTGTTGCTCTCTGTGAGAGAAAAAATGCTGATTTTATAAATCTGAGCTGTAGCAGGAGTGCCAAGAGCAAAATCCCTCTCATTCCACCCATCAGAGGGGGGAAAAACTGCCTGGATTTATCCTCAGGAGCTTGGGAGTGATGTGGGAATAGGGCTTGGGTGCTTCTCTTCCAGAAACTTCCCTTCTGTCCATGCCTAAATCGTGGGGAGGGAGAGGAAAAAGAGAAATAACAGGCAGAAAACAGCACATGCAAGAGGAATTCTTGGAATTTTGCCTCACTGTCCAACCAGGAATTCACTATGCTGGAAATTCAGTGAAACATTTTGACCCAAGTCCTGGCCCTGGGGTGAATGCTGCAGAAAAGGTGAAATATTATTTGTTGTAGGATTGATTTTATTTTTTTTTCCTCACTCTCCAATGCTTTTTGTTGTTGTTTTCCAGGATAACCAGGAGAAAAAGAAAGTGCTGAACTCCCTGATGTCTGGGGCACTGGCTGGGGCTGTGGCTAAAACTGCAGTGGCTCCTCTGGACAGGACAAAAATCATGTTCCAAGGTGAGTCCCATGGGCTTTTCCCAAATTTTTTTAGGACTTTGAGCCCTTTGAACTTCCCATCTGCTCATCCAGCTCCTTTTCCAGGAGATTTGTGTCCTCTGGCACCCCTGAATTGTAACAGAAAATAAAATTCCTCTGACTGGAATAGAGAATTTCCGTGTGTTTTAGCAGGATTTGGGGATTTTGGGATCTGTTGCAGTGCAATTCCTCCAATTACCCCGAAGGGAACAGCACAGGCCTTTAATTCAGTGGACATTTGGGAAAGCCAAGGATTTTAAATCTGGTGACGTCCCAGATTAACTGGATTGGGCTCAATCTAATCCCTGGCTGACATTTAATTTAGAATTGATTTTTGCTCACATGATTTTCATTCTGGGCAGAGCAAGGAGCTCTGGGATTGCTGGGATATGGATCAGGGAGGCTGGGATTGCCTGAATTTTGGGGTTTTCCCACCAAAAACACAAACCCAGGTTTGTTTTGTGGTGGAAATATCAGGAGCAGGGATGAGGGGGAAGGCACAGAGCTGATCCAGGGAATCACCTGGAATTTGGACAGGTGACATTCCTAAAAATCCCTGCATGGTTCAGCCCATCCCAGTGGCTGGAAAGGATGGGATTAAAATATTCCAATTGGAGCAATTTCTCGAGATCTGATGGATATTTTTAGGTCCTTGCTGCCTTAAGGGGTTTTATTCCCTGTCTGTGAGGAAGGAAAACATCTTTGCATCATCAGAGTGATGCCTTGGATTAGAAACTGAGGAATGGGGCTTGGGATAATGGAAAAGTGTCCCTGGCAGAGGGGTGGAACTGGATGAGCTTTCCCAACCCAAACCATCCCACAATTCAACCAATTTCCCTGTGACAGGGGGAGAAAACCTTTTTAAAGGAGTAAAAACCACATCGATAACCATCTCTGTTTATCAAGGCGGTTTTATTCCTTAATAAAAAAATTAAAAAATCAAAATAAAAGCGTGGAATTGCACAGATGAGCAGCGGTGTGGGGGAAAAAAATGGATTTGCATGGAATTGTTGGATACACTCCAGAGGCTCCCAGCGTCTCAGATGAGCGAGGAGGGAGCTGCAGCAGCCCCTTAATTGGAGCCACGTTTCATTAAAGCTTTCCAGCCACAAGGTTTTCCCCCCTTTCCTTTGGCAGAGCTGCCAAACAAATCCTGCTGCCCAAATCCTGCCTCGTGGATTCCACGGATAAGGAGGTGCTGTCACTTTGGATGGATGCAAGAAAGAGGAAAAAAAAAATAAAAATCAGGGAGCTCATTTGAGTTGTGCTGGGATGGAGCTGCTCTTGCGTGGAGCTTTGCTCTCCTCACTGGATTCTGGAATTAGGCTGGGATCTGGGCATGGAAATGCTCTGAAAAATAAGTGAACGGTGCAGTTTTGATGGGTTTTTTTCCTTTAATTAATTGTGTTTTATTTATTCATTTATTCCCCACAAACTGAATTTTCCTAACATACAGCAGGGGAAAAAAATGGACTTTTGTGCTGAATTACGGGAGCATTTAGGAGACAAAGAATCTCTATTTCCTCTTGCATTTGTTCTTTTCCTTCTATTTTTATCCCTTTAGCCAAAACACCTGCTTATTTATCCCTTATTTAGGGATTCATGGATCAAATATTAAATTTTATGTCTTGCAAGACCTAATATTTTTTTTTTTTTTTATTTTTAGTGTCTTCAAAAAGATTTTCTGCCAAGGTGAGGTGATGTCTGTCTGCTGTTGCCCTGAAGTGTTTGATTCATCTTTTGTTTGCCTTTATTTCACTTTTCTGGGGATTTATCAGCAGCATTCCATGAAAACATAGAGGGAAAGACTGGGAATGATGTTGCTAATTATAGGATTAATTAGCACAGTGATTGCTGAGGGGATTCAAACTGCAGGTTGTACCTGTGACGTGACAAGAAATGTGACATCACTCAGGGCTTTGGTTTTTGGGACCTTTCCTGGTGATTTGGGGACCTTTCCTGGTGGTTTTGGGATCTTTCCTTGTGGTTTGGGGACCTTTTCTAGTGATTTGGGGACCTTTCCTGGTGTTTATAGGATCTTTCCTTGTGTCTATAGGACCATTTTGAATGATTTGAGGACCTTTTCTTGTGTTTAAAGGACCTTTTTGAGTGACTTGGGGACCTTTTTGAGTGATTTGAGACCTTTTCTAGTGATTTAGGATGTTTTGTAGTAATTTTGGGACCATTCCTTGTGTTTTGGGGACCTTTCCTTTTGATTTTGGGACTATTTCTAGTGCTCATTTCGTTCCCCCAACGCACACAGGAGTTGTTCCAGCATTTATAGGGAATTAAATCTGGGATCTGATCCTTCTCGTGACTTTTTAGTGCTTTTTCCCTGTGCATTCCAGATTTTCCACACATCCCATCATGTGTGTGACCCAAATGTTCCTGCCGGAGATGAATTGGGGTTTGGGGAAGGGATTTTGTGCAAATTGTGCCTTCCCTGAGGGGGAAAATAAGGCAGGCTGGGGTCTAAAAATCATTCCTTACTCTTATGTGAAGCTTTGCTCTCTCCTTGCTGGATTCTGGAATTAGGCTGGGATCTGGAAACACCCTGAAAAATAAGTAAATGGTGCAGTTTTGATGTTTTCTCCTCTAAATAATTTTTATTAATTTATCAGTTTATTCCACACTGAATTTTAAAGCATGTGGATGTGCTGGAACCTTCTCCAAAGGATCTGGCATCTCTACATGGAAGGGTTGATGCCTTGGGAAGGCTGACCTGAAACAGAGACTGGACAGAGTTGGAGAATAAAGTAGATATTTATTAAAAAGCCTCTAAGATACACCTTGGGCAGGACAAGAGGCTGGCCAGGGCTGCACCCAAGGTGGGCACAAAATGGTCACAGAATGGATCCAAAATGGTCCCAAGATGGACACAAAATGGCTGACCGGTCATGAGGCCTCACACTTTTATAAGTTTGGGTCCATTTGCACATTGGGGTTGAATTGTCCAATCCCAGCTCCAGGTTGTGAGGTCCCATCCTTCTTGTTCCTCCCTCCAGCCACCCTTGTTTGTGCTGTTGGGCTGAAAGTTGTCCTTGGTGTGCAGCAGGACAAGGATTTGTTTTGTGTCCCTGCTGTGTGCAGAGAGCTGAGTGACACTGACTGTGAGCTCAGAGCTGCACCCTGGGCAGCACAGAGCCTGAAATACATGGAAAACACACCTGGGCAGCAGCACAGAGTCTGAAATACATGGAAAACACCTGGGCAGCAGCACAGGGTATGAAATACATGGAAAACACACCTGGGCAGCACAGAACCTGAAATACATGAAAACTAAAACTTAAAGCATTGGGGTTAAGCTGTGGGGTCACCTCCTTGCCCAGCATTCCCATTTTCCCTGAGCCCTGTTCCCCACAGGAAGCTCACAGGCTGGTTTTTCCCCACAGGAAGCATACAGGCTGATTTATCACACCTACCTCAATGAGGGCTTCTGGAGCCTCTGGAGAGGGAATTCTGCCACCATGGTGCGGGTGATCCCCTACGCCGCCATCCAGTTCTGCGCCCACGAGGAGTACAAGCAGATCCTGGGGAATTACTACGGATTCCAGGGAAAGTAAGAGGCAGCAGGGCTGGAGATCCTGCCGGGGATCCTTGGGTCCTGCAGAGTGGAGCAGAGGCCGGAGGGTGGGAGCTCCAAGATAGAAGCTGTGAGGGGGAAGCTCTGAGGTGGAAGTTCTGAGGGGGAAGCTGTGAGAGGAAGCTTCGAGATTGAAGCTCTGAGGGGGAAGCTCTGGGCAAGAAGCTTCGAGATGGAAGCTGTGAGGGGGAAGTTCCAAGATGGAGGCTCTGAGGGGGAAGCTCTGAGGGGAAGCTCCAAGATGGAAGCTCCAAGGGGGAATCTGTGAGGGGAAGCTCCAAGGGGGAATCTGTGAGGGGGAAGCTCCAAGGGGGAAATCTGTGAGGAGGAGCTCCAAGATGAAAGCTATGAGGGGAAGCTCCAAGATGGAAGGGTGAAGGGTACCTATGAAGGGTAACCTCTGAGGGGGAAGTTCCGAGGGAGAAGCTCCAAGGGGGAGACTCTGAGGGAGAAGCTCTGGGGAGGAAGCTGTGAGGGGAGTATCCAAGGAGGAAGCTGTGAGGGGGAAGCTGCAAGATGGAAGCTCTGAGGGGGAACTTCTGAGGGAGAAGCTCCAAGGTGGAAGCTCTGAGGCAGAGGAAGCTGTGAGGGGGAAGCTGCAAGATGGAAGCTGTGAGGGGAAGCTCTGAGGGGGAACTTTTGAGGGGGAAGCTCTGAGGCAGAGGAAGCTGTGAGGGGGATGCTCCAAGGGGAGACTCCAAGATGGAAGCTCTGAGGGGGAACCTTTGAGGGGGAAGCTCTGAGGTGGAAGCTCTCAGGGGGAAGGTCCAAGGGGAACCTTTGAGGGGGAAGCTCCAAGATAGAGGCTCTGAGGCAGAGGAAGCTCCAAGGGGCATGCTCCAAGGTGGAATCTTTGAGGAGGAAGCTTCAGAGGGGCAGCCCCGAGTGCCCGCCCCTTTGGGATGGGGTTTGAGGTGCTGAGGGAAGGGCAGATTGTGTGAGGACACAGCCCTGCCATGTCCAGGCACAGGCAAGAAGTGGCCTGGACATGGAACAAGTAAAACAAAGAACAGGAAAAGCAGCAGGCTCCAGCCCAGCCCTGAGCCTCTTCTCCCCGTGGATTTCCCCCTGTGGCATGGCAGAGCAGGGCCATTCCCAGCAGCCAGGTGGGATTTGCAGCTGCAAGGTGACGTTTGGTCTCTTCTCTCACCTCACTCCAGGGCACTGACACCTTTCCCTCGCTTCATTGCCGGCTCCCTGGCTGGCACCACGGCTGCCATGGTCACCTACCCCCTGGACATGGTCCGTGCCCGCATGGCTGTCACGCCCAAGGAGATGTAAGTGCCTCATGCACAACTTTTGGGGGGTTTTTATAAGTTCACATGGCTTTATTGCCATTTTTTTTTGGTCATTTCTTGCTGGGAGCCTTGGGTGGAATAAAAGCCCCAGGGTCTGAGCAGTGATTCCATCTGGATGTGGGAGGAGATGGATACTGGGAGACCAGTTTAGGAGGCCAGCTGGATGCAGGAATACCCAAGAAACGAGCACAGCAAAGGCTGTGGGAGAGCTGAAATCCCCACTGAGCTGCCTGATGAGCTGGGAACCCAAATAATTACCAATTAATCCATCAGGAGAGCCCCGCTGGGAACATGCTGACCAGCGCAGGTCTGCTCTCCCCGTGTCCCCACGCCAGGTACAGCAGCATTGTGCACGTCTTCATCCGGATATCCCGGGAGGAGGGGCTGAAAACCTTGTACAGGGGCTTCACTCCCACCATCCTGGGCGTCATTCCCTACGCTGGCCTCAGCTTCTTCACCTACGAGACACTGAAGAAAGTCCATGCAGGTAACTCGGGGGAAATGCCAGATTTTGGGTTGGAGGGCTCCGGGGTCTGTGCAGCTCTGAGGTCTGTAAGCTGCAGGAAGGCTCTGCTTGTGTTGTGGAGGAAAAAAAAGTGGAATTTCCAGGTGGAAAGTGCGCCAAGTTGGGAGCAAAACCTTGGGAGAGCAACCTTGGGAGTTGTACCTGTGACATGGCAGCATTCAGGGTTTTGTCCTGTAGGACCTTCTCTAGTGATTTGGGAGCCTTTTCTTGTGATTTTGAGACCTTTTCCAATGATTTGGGAGACCTTTTCTAGTGATTTGGGGACCTTTTCTAATGATTTTGCTTGGGAACTCAACCTGAGGAGCAAAACTTGAGCAATGAAGCCTTGGGGAGAGCAACCTGGAGAACAAAACCTGGAGAGGAAAACCTTGGGAGCAAAACCTGGGGAAGAAAACCTGGGGGGGAACAAAACCTGGGAGCTCAACCTGGGGAACAAAATCTGGGAAAAACAAAACCTCAGGAGCACAGCGTGTGGGAAAACAAAACCCGGGGGTAACGAAACCCGGCGAGCGCAACCTGGGGAACAAAACCTCCATCCCTCCACCCTGTCAGCCGTAATCCCAAGGGGTTTCCCCCGTGTTTCCCCGCAGAGCACAGCGGGAAGGCACAGCCCTCGCCCCCGGAGCGGCTGCTGTTCGGGGCGTGTGCCGGCCTCATCGGGCAGTCGGCCTCGTACCCGCTGGACGTGGTGCGGCGCCGCATGCAGACGGCCGGCGTGCTGGGCCACACCTACAGCTCCATCCTGCTCACCATGCAGGAGATCGTCAGGGAGGAGGGACTGATCCGAGGGCTCTACAAAGGGCTCAGCATGAACTGGGTGAAAGGCCCCATCGCCGTGGGGATCAGCTTCACCACCTTCGACCTGACACAGATCCTGCTCCGCAAGCTGCAGCACAGCCCTGACCCACAGAGGTAGTGGCTTCGTGGTGTAGAAAGAGCAGTTAATTCTTCCCTGGCCTCCTCCACGTGCTCCTGCAGCTGAGAACTAACTCACCCATTTGTTGGGGTTGTTTGTTTTTTTTTTTTTCTGTTGTTCCTGGATTTTTTTTTCCCTGTTTTTAATTTGGAAGTCTAACCGGTCCCTAAGTGGAAAAAATCCAATCCTGCAGAGCAGAGTCCTCCAAAGCAGCTGCCTCACCCTTCTGATAGACTCTGCCCCTCAGGAGTGGAGCCTCCCCACCTCACCTGTGCTGCTCCTGGCTCCTCACTGGCTCTGGACAGATGGAAGCGGTGGATGATGGAAAAGGGGGCTTGGAGCTGTCAGGGATGAACCCCTGGGTCTGGGAAGTGGCAGTCCTGCAGCTCCCTGCAGCCTGCCGAGTGCAATATCCCAGTGCAGTCCCTAGGGAATTGCAGATTCCTCTGGGCTGTGGAAGCAGCGCAGGCCCAGGACACCACACTTGTTCTGAAAGCTGAATGTTTTCTTTGCCCTTTTCCCCGTGAATTTTCCTTGGGTTTGGGTTGAGCTGCATCGATGTCCCTCGTTTATGGTGTCCCTCTGAGATTACCAAAGACTGGAGGCAGTGGAGAAGGGGAGTTTGGCGCCCTTTCATGAACAGAATTTCCCTCTGCGTGTTGTCAGTGTCGCCGAGCAAGGGCTGTGCCTGGATCCCCAAACTGGGTCCACTCCAGCTGCGTTTGTGTTTTCTTTCTGTGCTGCCCTGGCCTGGAGAAGGCAGCGTTTTCCAGGCGTGGATGCACTGAGGAAGGAGGTGTCACATCCTTCAAAAACCCCTTTGGTTTTATTCAGTATTACTGCTGCTCTATGCACCCTGTGAGAACAAATCCTGCTGCAGCCTGGGCTTTGTTCCCCTTGGATTTTTGGGATTTTTGGGCTGTCCCCCCAAAAAAAAGCTGTCCCTGGGAGCTGAGCTCAGCTCCTGGATGTCCTGGTTGTCCTTTTTGGTACCTGCTGTGTAGGTGGTGTCACCTCTGTTCATTAACTCATCCCCTCAGCTGTGTTATCCCTGAAATTCCTCTTGGAATTTAATCCTTGTGGGCACCACGGCGTTGACCCTGCAGTGCCAATCGCTTCCAGCTGGGATTCCACAATGAATGGTCAAGAATCCTCAGTGTTCCTCTTCCAGCTCAGTTTTCAGGGAAATGGAGATTCTGTTGGTGGATGATGCACTCCTCTGTTAAATCCAGAGGTCAGAGCTGACTTCAGACTCCTCTGATGATCAGATGACACAAACCAAGGTGGAAAAACCCCTTTCCAGAGAGTCCATAACGTAAGGGATAAAAAAAAAAAATTAACTTAAATCCTGTCCTTTCCTGGTTGTTGTGTATTTTAGCTGTCCCAGCCAGATGGGAATGGAAGGAATTGCACGAGGGGGCAGGAGCAGCCTTCTCCTTTCTTTTTTGTCTTTGCACTTCTTCGGAGCACCAACCTGCTCCTGATGCCAAATATTTCCTTAGGAATCAGGGAATGTGGGAATGCCAGAGTGTTGGCACACAGATTATTCCCAGGGCTGGGATGGGGCAGACTGGAACTGGGATTTAACCCCAGGAACTCAACATTCCCTGATTTCCCTGGGAATTAAAGATCCCTGGGGGTTTTGGGGAGGCTCTGGAGGTGATGGCCATGAGTTTCTGTGTCATTTTTGGGGGGCTGCTGGAAAAAGCTCAGCTCTGCTTTCCCTTCCCTCAGTCCCCCATTTCTTTTCTCCAATGGAGAAGCTGATTATCCTGCTCCTGTCCTGATCCAGAGGGAGGAATTCCAGCAGCATTTATGTCCCTTCCTTGTTCCCCTCCAAGCTGGGAAAAGCAGGAATTCCAGGAGAAGTTGTTCCTTGGTTAGCAGCTGCACCTGATTGAAATCCAGCTGAATTCCAGCCGGTTTTCCCATAATTTTTGCAGGCTGGGTGTTGGTCCAGGGGCAGATCTTTTGAATTCAGCCTGTGATGGTTTTGGTGCTTCTGTTTCTCAGAGCGTGTTGCTGCTTTGGGTTGGTTTAAAAAGCTTTTTTTTTTCCCTTTTTTTTTCTTTTTCTTTTTTTTTTTTTTTTTTTTTTGAATGTAGAAAAGGGGAAACAGTGTTCCCTTCCCTTCTCTTCTTCCCTGCATGGATTCAGACACGTTCCAGATCTTTTTCCTGAGGTGTGCTGGCCAGGAAGAGCTCTGAGAAAGGAAACAACTCGAAACAGGGGTTTTTCCTTTTCTTTTTTTTCCCTTTTTTTCTTTCCTTTCCTGCAATTCCTTAATTTTTTCATTTTATTCCTCTCAAATTTGATTTCCCACTCACCTCCCTCACGCATCCTTAAAGCATCACCACCAAATTTTGTGCTCTTTGTTTTTATTTCCCTCTCCCTCCTCCTGCTTCTTTCCTGCACCTTGAGCCCCGCACTGGCACTTCGAGAAAACCAGGTCCAAAAAAACGCACCCAGAACGTCAAAATTGCAGCTTTTGAGCGTTTTTCCAAACAGCCCAGCCACGTTTTGCCCTCACTGCCTGGATGCTCCAGGAATTTCAGGCACCACGGGGTGGATTTGGGGAAGTTTGCTGAGCTCCTTGTCTGGTTTGGAATCTTCACTTTAGACCTTGGAGGGGCTGATTCCCCTTTTTCTTCCCCCCCTTTTTCTTCCCCCCCCTTTTCTTCCCCCCCCTTTTCTTCCCCCCCTTTTCTTCCCCCCCCCCTTTTCTTTCCCCCTTTCCTTTCCCCCTTTCTTCCCCCCTTTCATTCCCCCTTTCCTTTCCCCCTTTCCCCCTTTCCTTCCCCCTTTCTTTCCCCCTTTCCTTCCCCCTTTTCTTCCCCCCTTTCTTTCCCCCTTTCCTTTCCCCCTTTCCTTTCCCCCTTTCCCCCTTTCCTTCCCCCTTTCCTTTCCCCCCTCTTTTCTTTCCCCCTCTTTTCTTTCCCCCCTTTCTTTCCCCCCTTTCCCCCCTTTCCCCCCTTTTCCCCCTTTTCCCCTTTTATTTTTCCCTATTTTTTCCCTTTTATTTTTCCCCCTTTTTCCCCCCTTTTCCCTCCTTTTCCCCCCTTTTTTCCCCATTTCCCCCATCCCCACCCCGAGCCGCAGGGGATGCCAGCCCCGCTCACTGCCTGTGTGGTCTATGCATCTCCTAATTAGCACAAACACTGTTAATTGCCTTTTCCCCTGCCCTCACCATCGGTGTGTGTGCGTGTGTCGATTTTGACGGCTTTTCTTGGATCTGGAGTTCTATTTTATTGCAGTGAAGACACTTTGTTATATAATGTTTATATATTTTAAGATTTGTGCCAAGAGAGGATGTATATTTAATAAAAAATACCATTGACTTGCGGCTTCTCTGCTGCCCTCAGGCCTGGAACGCTGTGGGGGGGATTTTTGAGGGATTTTTTGAGAGTTTGTGAGGAGATTTTTGAGGATTTTTTTGGGGGGGTTATGAGGGGCTTTTGGAGAGGGTGTGAGGATTTTTGAGATTTTGGGGGGGGAGGTTGAGGGGGTTTTTGGGGGGGTTGTGGGGATTTTTGACGGTTTTTTGTGGGAGGTGTTGAGATTTTTTGGGGGGTGTTAGGGGATTTTGGGAGTGTGAGGATTTTTGAGGGTTTTTTGGGAGGGTGTTGAGATTTTTTGGGGGGAGTTACGAGGGGATTTTGGAGGGGCCATGAGGCTTTTTGAGGGTTTTTTCGGGGAGATTTTGAAGCTCTTTTTAGGTTTTTCGGACGGTTGTGCCCCCTTCACCACACAAATCCCCCGTCCTGCGGGTCAGGGCTTTGCTGGGAGTTGGGAGAATCCCGGAGGAAAGGGCAGAGCTCCGGGGGCGGCTCCAAGGCTGCGCTGTCCCCGTCGCTGTCCCCAGCCTGGTGGCAGCAGGTGGCACTGTCGGCTCAGGCACAGCCGCTGCCTTTCCCCGGATTTTGGGGGTCCCAGCCCCGGGGTGGGGGTGACAGGGAGGTGACAGCAGGGACACTCCCAGAGTCACCTCCCCGCGTGCCCTGGGTGTGTCCCGAGGGAAATCGAGGCGCAAATTGGGATTTTGGGGCTGGTCCCTGTCCCCGGGCGAGGGAATTGTTCCACCCGCCTTCCCTCTGCTCCCAAATCCGCTCTGCTCCCAGCGGGAACGGCTCCGGGGGATCCCATTTGGGGTGGAAATGGAGTGGGAAAGGATTCCCTGTCAGGGATCCCATTTGGGGTAAAATGGGGCAGAAAAGGATTCCCTGTCAGAGATTTTATTTGGGATGAAAATGGGATGGGAAGGGATTCTCTGCCAGGGATTTCATTTGGGATGGAAATGGAGTGGGAAAGGATTCCCTGTCAGGGATCCCATTTGGGATACAGTGGGGTGGGAAAGGATTCCCTGCATCCCTCCCTGCCGGGGATCACGTTTGGGATAGAAAGGGGGTGGGAAACGATTCCCTGCCAGGGATTTCGAAGTGGGGCAGAAAAGGATTCCCTGCCAGGGATCCCATTTGGGATGGAAACGGGGAGGGCCGAGCAAGGCGGGGCAGAGCCGGGCTGGGCCGGCCTCCCTCGGTCCCCTGCGGCCGTGTCTGTCGCTGCCGGCTGCTCGATCTGTCACTGTCGCCGCCGGGCAGGGTCACCCGTCTGGGCAGCTCCCCGGGGACGCTCCGTCTGCGTGTCTGACTCCGCCGCAACCCCCGGCCCTGGCAACGGCCCCGGGGACAGGGGACAATGAGCCGGGGGGGCTGGGACATCCCCGATCCTGCGGGACAAACGAGCCGTCGGCGTAGTGCCTGAAGTTTTCACCTCGTATTTTCAGGCTCTGTGCTGCCCAGGTGTTTTCCATGTATTTCAGGTTCTGTGCTGCCCAGGTGTTTTCCGTGTATTTCAGGTTCTGTGCTGCCCAGGTGTTTTCCATGTTTTTCAGACTCTGTGCTGCTGCCCAGGTGTTTTCCATGTATTTCATACCCTGTGCTGCCCAGGTGTTTTCCATGTATTTCAGGCTCTGTGCTGCCCAGGGTGCAGCTCTGAGCTCACAGTCAGTGTCACTCAGCTCTCTGCACACAGCAGGGACACAAAACAAATCCTTGTCCTGCTGCACAGCAAGGACAACTTTCAGCCCAACAGCACAAACAAGGGTGGCTGGAGGGAGGAACAAGAAGGATGGGACCTCACAGCCTGGAGCTGGGATTGGACAATTCAACCCCAATGTGCAAATGGACCCAAACTTATAAAAGTGTGAGGCCTCATGACCGGTCAGCCATTTTGTGTCCATTTTGTGACCACTTTGGGTCCACCTTGGATGTAGCCCTGGCCAGGCTCTTGTCCTGCCCAAGCTGTACCCTAGAGGCCTTCCAAGAAATATCTGCTTTATTCTCCAGCTCTGTCCAGACCAAAACTCATAATGGTGTGAGACCTTTTTTTGGTTTTGTTTTTCTCAAACATCCACAGCGAGGATTCCCGGGAAGCAGGAGGAGGAAGAGGAGGAGGAGGCTGGATTAGCCCAGTTAACACCGGGCCCAGGCCGCCTCCTCCAGCCCTGCAGAGAGGGAATTAAGCCCATTACAAGGCCATCAAATGGGGATATTGGAACCAAAGCGAGGACATCAAATGGGATCAGAGCCCCCGGCCTTTTCTCCCCGGCTAATCCTGTTTCACGCAGCTGCACCAGCACCCACCACGGGGGACAGCTCTGCCCCTGTCCCCCCTGACAGTGTCACCAGCCCCGGGGTGACCCCAGGGACACCCATGGGGTGAGCTCCTCCTGCAGGGTGATGTTGAAAGCAGGGGGATGCTCAGGGTGAGGGTTTGGGGACACCCAGAGCAGCTTCTGGGGACACCCAGAGCAGCTTTGGGGACACCCAGAGCAGTTTTGGGGACACCAAGAGCAGCTTTGGGGTGACAACGATGCCGGTGTCACTTGTTTATTGTGCAGCTGCCACCCCTGAGGCTGCTGGGCACCCCGAGACCCTACAAAAACCCCAAAAGCTGTGCTGGCCACTCCAGCTGCCACTCCTGTGTCCCCAAGAGCAGCTCAGCTCAAGGAGCCTGTCCCTGTCCCCCCTGGCAGTGTCACCAGCCCCGGGGTGACCCCAGGGACACCCATGGGGTGAGCTGAGCTCTCCTCCTGCAGGCTTAAAGCAGCACCGTGGGACCTGCTTGGGGCAGGGGGAGTTTGGGGACACCGAGAGCAGCTTTGGGGACATCAGGAGCAGCTTTTGAGGTGTTTTTTATTTGTTTGTAATTTGTTTATTGTGCAGCAGCCACCCCCGAGGCTGCTGGGCCCGAGGGGTCACACTGAGTGCAGGGGCTGAGAGAACAAAACCCCCTCAAAACCTACAAAAACCCCCTCAGCCTCAGCTGAGACCCCAAATCCTGTGCTGGCCACTCCTGTGTCCCCAGGAGCCGCTGCCCCTGCAGGAAAAGGCAGCACTGGAGTGTCCCACGAGGGGCAGGCACGGCGGTGACACAGCCCGTGTCCACAAAACCCCGTCCTGGTGGCACCAATGTCCCCACGAGTGTCCCCAGAGCAGGACGAGTCCCAGTTTGTCCCCGTCAGGAGGCTGCCAGGTACCGGTGGAAGTAGAGGCCGAAGAGGCTGGTGACCACCTGGCAGGCGGCCACCCACCAGGTGAGGAAGGAGAAGAGGCCTCGGAAGAGCAGCGGGGTGAAGATGCAGCCCAGGAGCCCCGAGAGCTCCTGCACCACCTCCTGCACGTCCTCGTCACCCCCGGGGCGTGGAGGGGACACCGGCGCTGCTGGGGACACGGCCGGGGACTCGGGGTACAGCCCCCAGGAGTGCTGACCTGCGCGGACACAGGTGACAGGTGTGGGGGGTCCGTGGGGGACACAGGGGACAGGTCTGGGGGTCCCTGTGGGACAGGTTTGGGGGCGATCTCTGTGGGACAAGGGACAGGTTTGGGGGATCCTGTAAGACAAGGGACAGGTCTGGGGGTCCCTGTGGGACAGGTTTGGGGGCGATCTCTGTGGGACAAGGGACAGGTTTGGGGGATCCCTGTAAGACAAGGGACAGGTCTGGGGGTCCCTGTGGGATGGGGGGCAGGTTTGGGGGTCTCTGTGGGACACAGGGGACAGATGAGGGGGGAGGTCCCTGTGGGACAAGGGACAGGTTTTGGGGTCCCTGTGAGACAGGGGACAGGTCTGGGGGTCTCTGTGGACAGGTCAGGGGTCCCTGTGGAACAGGTCAGGGGTCCCTGTGTCCCAGCCCCGCTGCTGGCAGGGTCCCAGCCCTGGGTTTGTCCCCACTGCAAACCAGAGCAGACCCACGGCACAGAACCGTGCAAGGTGCTGAGCTGTGCTGTGCCAGGCCAGGGAAGCTGGGGACAATCCGGGCACCGGGGACACCCCAACGACCTCCAGGCTCCTCCTGCCCGTCCCAAACTCATCCCAAACCCCCAAACCCATCCCAAGCTCCCCAAACCCATGCCAAACCATCCCAAACCCATGCCAAACCCCTCAGATCCATCCCAAACCCATCCCAATGCCCCCAAACCCATCCCTAACTCCCCAAACCCATGCCAAACCATCCTAAACCTATCCCAAACCCACCCCAATGCCCCCAAACCCCACGCCAGCCCCCTCACCCAGCGTTTTCAGCAGCAGGGTGCAGTTCAGGCTGAGGATGATGGGCCCCAGGTACTGCAGGCTCACCACGGACACGTAGCAGTAAATCCTGCTGATCTGCGGGAACCCCGGAATCCTCAGTGGGAATCCTCAGAGGGAATCCCGGGAATAATCAAGTGGGAATCCTGGAAACCCTCAAGTGAGAATCCCAGGAATCAAGGGAATAATCAAGTGGGAATCCCGGGAATAATCGAGCAGGAATCCTGGGAATCTCAGGAATTCTCAGCGGGAATCCCGCCATGGGGAGGGGACCCACAGCCCCATCCCAACCCTGATCTCAATCCCACCCTGATCCCCACCCCGATCCCGTCCCTGACCCCAAGCCTGACCCCAAGCTCCGATCCCAAGCCTGACTCCAAGCCTGATCCCAACCCTGATCCTAACCCCGATCCCAAACCTGATCCCACCCCAATCCCACTCCCCATTCCCGATCCCATCCCGATCCCAATCCCCAATCCCAACCTGATCCCAATCCCCATTCCCGATCCCAATCCCCAATCCCGCTCCCGTTCCCGATCCCGATCCCGATCCCAATCCCCAATCCCGATCCCAATCCCCATTCCCGATCCCAATCCCCATTCCCGTTCCCAATCCCCATTCCCGATCCCAATCCCCAATCCCGTTCCCAATCCCGTTCCCGACCTTCCGCTGGATGTCGCGGGCCGGGATCCGCCCCGCCTCCCTGCGGATGCCGCGGGCCCAGCGCGGGGCCAGCCCCAGGTACGCCTGCAGGTGGTGGCGCGTCCCCAGCAGCCGCAGCAGCGACAGCGCCACCAGCAGCCACAGCCGCAGCGTGTCAAAGGAGCGCGACGACAGGCTGCGACACCGCGGGGACATTGGGGACATCGCGGGAGGTTATTGGGGGACACTGGGTGTCACAGGGGTCTTTGGGGGAGTCACAGGGGACATTGGGAGAGGCACAGGGGTCATTGGGTGGCATTGGGGAACATTGGGTGTCACAGAGGTCACAGGGGTGTCCCAGGGGTGTCCCAGGGGTGTCCCAGGGAGTCACAGAGGGTCATGGGTGTCCCAGGGGTGTCCCAGGGTGTCCCAGGGGTGTCCCAGGGTGTCCCAGGATGTCTCAGGGGTGTCCCAGGATGTCCCAGGGGTGTCCCAGTGTGTCTCAGGGTGTCCCAGGCGTGTCCCAGGATGTCCCAGGGGTGTTCCAGGGTGTCTCAGGGTGTCCCGGGGTGTCCCAGGATGTCCCAGGATGTCCCAGGGTGTCCCACAGTGTCCCAGTGTGTCCCCGTGTGTCCCCTGTCACACTCACAGCTGCACGGTGCCCGTGCCCAGCGGTGCCTGCAGCAGCAGCTCCCGCGCCAGCGGCCGCACCCAGAGCAGCAGCACCAGCACCGGGGCCACGAACCCCGCGTGCAGCAGCAGCCTGGGGACAGGGACACAGACAGCCACTGCCACCGGCCCCGCAGGGACCAGGGACACCGCAGGGACCACACAGAGACCCCAGAGTGTCACTGATCCCACAGACCCCACAGAGACACCACAGGGACCCCACAGAGACCCCAGAGTGTCACCAACCCCACAGAGACCCTGCAGTGTGTCACAGTCCCCAGTGTCCCCCCCAGTCCCCTCCTGTCCCCCACTGTTTCCCCCAGCTATCCCCAGGCATCCCTCACTGTCCCCAGGTGTCCCCCATTATCCCCAGGGGTCCTCCACTGCCTCCCCCAGGTGTCCCCACGTGCCCCCCACTGTCCCCATCCTCCCCCCTGTGTCCCCCACCGCCCTCAGCTGTCCCCTGCTGCCCTCAGGTGTCCCCAGGTGCCACCCTACTGTGTCAGGGGTTTGTCCTCAGCCATCCTGAGGGCGTCCAGGTGTGTCTGTGCCAGGCGCAGCCCCGGGAAGGTCAGCAGGGCCCCCAGGAAGGAGCTCAGGGCCACCAGCCCCACCTTGAAGGCCAGCTTGGCCAGGGGCAGCCTGGGGACACAGGGACAGGGCTGGGGACACAGTGGGGACACACAACAGGGACAGTGACACTGCCGGGGACACAGGGACAGGGCTGGGGACACTGCAGGGATAGTGGCAGGGTTGGGGACACAGCAGGGACAGTGGCAGGGTTGGGGACACAGCAGGGACACTGCCAGGGTTGGGGACACAGCAGGGACACCACCAGGGCTCAGGCCTGACTCACGTCCACTCCCAGCCCCGCGGCTTCAGGATGGGCTCCAGGTTATCGGCAACTGCAGCCAGACCTGCGGAGTGACCAGCGGGGAGTGACCAGTGGGAGTGACCCCTGGGAATGGGGAGTGACCAGTGAGAGAGTGACCCCCAGGAGTGGGGAGTGACCCTTGTGAGTGGGCAGTGACCCCCAGGAGTGAGGAGTGACCCCCAGGAGTGGGGAGTGACCCCTGTGAGTGGGCAGTGACCCCTGTGAGTGGGGAGTGACCCCCATGAGTGAGGAGTGACCCCCAGGAGTGGGGAGTGACCCCCATGAGTGAGGAGTGACCTCTGTGAGTGGGCAGTGACCGCTGTGAGTGAGGAATGACCCCCAGGAGCGCAGTGACCCCCACGCTGTGTCCCCAGTGTCCCTCCCTGTCCCCCTCCCCGTCACCCACCGGGCTCCAGGCCGAACTCCAGGTACTCCTCTCGCACCACCAGGGCCACCATGGCCAGCAGGAGGAAGAGGAAGGCGAAGGTGAGGCACACCGAGCGCTCCCCGCCCTCCTCCGAGCGGAAATAATGCTGCATCACCATGAAGAAAACCTTCCTGAGGGTTGGGGACGGCTGTCAAGGACATCGGGAACACCAGAGGAACCCCCAAACCCCCTCACCCCCTAAACATCCCCACCACCTCCTCCTCTGCGGGGCACCATCATCAACAACCCCTAAAATTCAGTTTTACGCCTCGGGTGGGAGGAAAAATTAAAAATGTAACAGCGGTGGGTTCCCTCTTTGTCACCCTGTTCTTCTAAAGTTCCTCTAAGCCTTCTGCTGTTTACATTTTTGTAATGTTGCTTCTCAGGCACTTTTCATGTAAATAATGATGGTTTTGCATCCCTTTCTGGAGGAGGAGAGAATTGATGGGCTGCTGGTGTGACCAGTGTGGTCGAAGAGGTGGCAATTTCACCCTCCAATCCACGGCCACTTTTGGAATTCTATAAATATCAAAGAAAATAAATATTTAAAATAAATAAATAAATAAATAAATAAATAGGAATAAACTCTGTCTCTTTTTGCCTCGGACACCTCAGTGCGTGAGCGTCGCTCGTTTCCTGTCACATCGCGACGCCTCCTCTGCCCAAAAAAAAATTCCCCAAAAATAAAATTCAGGATACACGGAGAAGAGGACGGTCAGCAGGCACCAGAGGACGCCCAGGTTGGTCTCCCTGGCCGGGCTGACCAGGCTGAAGTAGCCCTCACTGAAGATGTAGACAGCACCAGCATAGACAGCGAAATCCACGAACCATTGGTACTCCAGGAAATAGCGCAGCACTGCGGGGACGTGGGGACGTGTCACTGCCCTGGGGACAATGCCACCACCCTGGGGACACCCCTGGGGACATCCTGAGGGTGGCACGGGGCGTTACCCAGAGCGTCCAGGGCGGTGATGGGGCTGGTGTCCAGCTGCAGGTCGATGTCACGGGGCACCGACAGGGGTTTGTCCTCGGTCAGGCCGTTTGTCCTCCTGTGGGGACAAGCAGGGGTGGCTCTGTCCCTTGTGTCACCTCATGGGCAGTAAATAACCCACGGGGAGTAAATAAAACCCCACAGGGAGTAAATAACCCATGAGGAGTAAATAAAACCCCACAGGGAGTAAATAACCCCATGGTGAATAAACAAATAACTTCTTCCTAACATCTAACCTGCACCTGTCCTCTCTCAGTTTAAAATCATCCCACCTTGTCCCATATAAAAAGTCCTTTTCCCTCCTTTCCTGAGCTCTCTTTAGGTACTGGAGGTGCAGTGATCACAGCCAGGGTGAAGGAGCCCCGGTAATGCCCTCGCTGCTGCTCCTTCGTGGGATTGAATATTTCAGTGTGAATTGGAAATTATCTGTACAGCCCTGGGCAGGAGGGAGACGGATGGACAGGGGTGGACAGGGGTGGACAGGGATGGACAGGGATGGACAGGGGTGGAGAAGGATGGACAGAGATGGACAGGGGTGGACAGGGGTGGACAAGGATAGATAGGGATGGATATGGACGGACATGGATGGACAGGGATGGACAGGGATGGTCACAGATGGACAGGGATGGACATGGATGGACAGGGATGGACATGGATGGTCACAGATGGACAGAAATGGACAGGGATGCACTCTGGGGTGACCCCCGCTGTCCCCAACCCCAAACACTCCCTGTCCCCAGCCCCTCCTGCCCCTTGGGGTGACCCAGGCTGACCTGTCCCTCTTGCTCTTGGGCCGCTGCTTCCCGGCCAGGGCGCAGAGCTCCTCGTCCGTGGGGTGCCTGTACCTGTACAGGCTGCGGGGACAGCGGGGTCACGGCTGCTGGATGTCCCCAGGAGCCCCCTGGGGACGGGGACAGAGCCGTACCTGCCATTGCAGAGCAGCCAGCGGGCGAAGGAGCAGTGCGGGGCCATCTTGTGCATCAGGCTGGCGGCCAGCAGGGTGACCACCACCTGCACCCCCATCACCGCCTGCGCGGGGACACCAGGGTCACCCGGGCACGGGGGGACACCGAGGGTCACCCGGGCACGGGGGGACACCGAGGGTCACCCGGGCACGGGGGGACACGGGGGGGCACGGGGGGGCACGGGGGGACACAGGGACACTCCCTGTCCTGGACAGGCTGTGCCCAGCTCTGTCCCTGCGTGGGGACGCCCGGGGTGACACTGGCAGCGTGGGCAGGGACGCCTCCGGCATGGACCCTCCCCAGGATGGCACTCCAGGGACCCTCAGCCAGGCTGGGACCTCCGGGCAGTGACCCCCGGTCAGTGTGGGACCCTCAGACAGTGACGCCCTGGTCACCGTCACTGTGGGACCCCTGGGCAGTGACCCCCTGGCCATGGTCACTCCAGGACACCCCGGGCAGTGACCCCTGTCCATGGTCACTCCAGGACACCCCGACAGTGACCCCCCGGCCATGGTCACCCTGGGCAGTGACCCCTGGCCATGGTCACCGTGAGACCCCCGAGCCGTGCCAAAGCGCGGGACCTTTGGGCTGGGACCCCCAACCACGCACCCTCGGTCCGGTCCTGGTCCCGCCCCGGTCTATCCCCGGTCCTGCCCCCGTCCGGTTCCGGTCCATTCCCGGTCAGAACCCTCGGTCAGAACCCCCGGTCCCGCCCCGGTCCGGCCCCGGTCCCGGTCCCGCCCCGGTCCGGCCCCGGTCCGTGCCCACCATGCCGGGGGTCAGCGCAAAGGCGCCCGCAGGAAGCCCGCCCTCCGCCACGCCCCCGCAGCCACGCCCCTCCCGTTAACCAATCCGCGGCCGCTTTCCCTTTGATTGGCAGGTTCTTGACCAATGAAAATACGGCTGTGGGAGGGGGGCGGGCTCTGCGCGGCGCGCTGTTCCGTGGGCGCGGCTTCCCCGGAGCGGCGGGACCGCGGGTTCGAGTCCCGGCGGCGCCGAGCGCCCGTCCCCGCTCGGAGTATCAATTATATCGATAATATCGATAATTAATCGTGTCCGCGATTAATTCCCTCATCCCCGCCGTGTGATAACCCTGGAGAAACGCCAGGGACCCACCAAAGCAGCTCCTGCACTCTCCCACCTCAGCTGACCCACACAAACCAGACTCACCTCGGGGAAATTAATTTAATTTATTAGCAATTAAAGCAAAGCAGGATAATGAGGAATAAAATAAATCCCAGTGCCACCACCCACATCCCAGTGCCACCATGGTGCCACATCCCAGTGCCAGGACCCACATCCCAGTGCCAGGACCCACATCCCAGTGCCACCATGGTGCCACATCCCAGTGCCAGGACCCACATCCCAGTGCCAGTGCCCAGCCCCCGCCGGGACGTGCGACAATTCCCGGCGGATCCCGGGGTCCCCGAGGGCCCGGCGGGTGTCCCCGGCCCAGGCGGGTTCCCGAGGGGTTGCCATGGATATCGATCTCCCTGGATACGGGACGCGCTTCCCGCTAGATGTCGCTTCCGCCCGTGCCCGCAGCGTCCCCCGAGGGTTTGGGGTACCCGAATTTGGGGGGGGTGACACCCCAGAACCCCCCGAGGGCTCAGGGTACCTGGGTCTGCGGGGGGTGACACCCCAAAATCTCTCCCCGGGGCAGCCCCCGGTGTGTCCCCCACACCAGCAGCGAGCAGCTCCTCTGCCGATGGGATGCGGTGCCAAAAATCCCCAAAATTCCCCCAAAATGACCCAGCCCTGGCTGCCAGAGTCCAGGGAGCAGCCTAATCCATCACGTTTGCTCTCTCCATGCTCTGGGACCCCCAAAATCCCCCAAAATGACCCAGTCCTGGCTGCCAGAGTCCGAGGACCAGCCTGCTCCATCACCTTCACTCTCCATTCTCTGGGACCCCCCAAACCCCAGCCAAACCCCCCAAAACCCCCCAAATCTCCCCAATTTTTACACCATCCCTGCCCAAATCGGCCCCTCCGGAACGAATGCGGAGCCCCAGGTCCCTCTGAGCCCCCCCCAGCGGCGCTTTCAGCTCAGCCGGGCCACAAAAAAAATAAAATAAAATAAAATAAAAACCCCCGAGGGGAGGGAGAGGTGGAAGATGGATGCTCGGAGCACCCCCCAGCCCCGCCGGCCTCCCCCCGGGGGGACACAAAAGCGCCTTTGAGCGCTGATTTTCCACCGCGGCCCATTAGCATCAGCAAAGGGAGCGCCCGCCGCGGGACTCCGCGGGTTCCCCGGCTCGGGGGAGCCCCCAAAAAATGTCCCAAAAATGTCCCCAAAGTGTCCCCAAAAAAAGGGGAGAGTGGGGGGGGACATTTCCATCCCACCCGAGGTGACTTCGCTGCTCCCCGGGGACACCGAGGGGATTTCCCACCTCTGCGGCCCTTTCTGTGGCCGTTGATTTTTCTCCCCCTCTCCCTCCCCGAACTCTCCAAATATATTAAATAAAAAGAAAAATAAAAGTTTCCCGTGGCGCACAAAGGCGGCGGCCCGGGCATTGTCCCGGGGCTGCATCGCATTACCCGGGGCCGGCGCAGAAATTCACTCGTGTTTCACGCTCCATTGAGCAGCTGCCTGTATTTATATTTTTTTCTGTGTTGCACTTTTAGCATGACAAAAGGAGAGGGCCTGTGAACTCCTTGCTCTTCAGACCTCTCCGACACGTCCCCCCGAGCGGAGCCCCCCTCGGTTAGCATAACAAACTGCCACGCTTCCCCCTTCCCCACGGGCTGCTTTATATTTTATTTTATTTTATTTTATTTTATTTTATTTTATTTATTTATTTTATTTATTTTATTTTATTTTATTTTATTTTATTTTATTTTATTTTATTTTTTTATTTTATTTTAATTTTTATTTAATTTATCTTATTTTATTTTAATTTTTATTTATTTTATCTTATTTATTTATAATTATATATTTTTAAATTATTTTATTTATAAATTTATTTTATTTTAATTTATTTTATTTTATTATTTTTATTTTATTTTATTTTATTTTATTATTTTATTTTATTTTTATTTTTTATTTTATTTTATTTTATTTTACTTTATTATTTTATTTTATTTTATTTTATTATTTATATTTTATTTTAATTTATTTTATTATTATTTATTTATTTTTAATTTTACTTTATTTTATTTTTTTATTTTATTTCTTAATTTTTATTTTTTAAATTCCATTTTTTATTTCATTGTTTTATTTTTAAAATTTATTTTATTTTATTTTAAATTTTATTTTAAAATTTATTTTAAATTTTATTTTATTTTAAATTTTATTTTAGATTTTATTTTAAATTTTATTTTATTTTAATATTTTATTTAAAATTTTATTTTAAATTTTATTTTATTTTATTTTTTATTTTATTATTGATTTTATTTCTTTATTTTAATTTTTTTTCCCCCTTGTTTAATGTACAGCTCCATATTTCAGCACATGCTGGGAGGGATCAGGAATTTGTCCTTGCCAAGGTTTGTCCCCAACACTTTGGTGGCATTTTTGGTGGCATTTTTAGAGCCCCATGGAGGGGACAGAGCTGGTGGCACCGAACTCTGTGGGTTTGCCTCGAAATTTGGTTAAAAAGGGAAAAATTGGGAATTGTGGGGCTGGAATGAGGCTCAGCAGGGACCTGTGGGGCTGGAGCAACCTGGCCCTGTCCCCAGCCTGGCCTGGCTGTCCCCAACCTATCTTAACTGTCCCAAAGCTGTCCCACCTGTCCCCATTCTGTCCCAGCTGTCCCCAGCCTGTCCCCAGCCTGTCCCACCTGTCCCCATCCTGTCCCACCTGTCCCAGCCTGGCCCTGTCCCACCTGTCCCAGCTGTCGCCATCAGGGTCACCCCAAACCAGGCTCAGGATCCCATCCCAGGGAATCCGGGATGGGAACCAGGAGAGGAAAGGGAGCGGGGCTGAGCTGGGCCATCCCTGTCCCCTCCCTTCTGTGTCCCCCAGCCCTGAATTGTCCCCTCTGGGCTGTCACCGCCCCCCACCTCCCTCTGCAGGGCTGGGAGAGGAAAACTCCAATTTTTTGGGAAGGAAACCCCCCCAGGCAGGGAATTTTGCAGGGATTTGGGGGATCCTGCAAGAAAAAGGGACAAAATCCCCCTCAAACAACGGCCTGGGACAGGCTGGGAGCTCCCAACGCTTTTAATGCTCCGGATTTTTTTCCCATTTTTTCCTTGCTGGTTCCAGGCCTGCCCTCCTGGTGCCTGGGCAGGGCGGTGGCTCTGGGGTGTCCTGGGATGTCACCTCGCTGTCACCTGGCCCGGGTGGGCACCCAGGTGGGATCCTCTGGTTTTGGTGCTGCTGATTTGGGAGAGGATGGATTGATTGAGGATCAATCCCTGATTCCGGGTGGGAATTCCGGGATCCAGCCTTGGCTCCTGTCCGGCCGTTCTTGGTCACCTGGAGGCCACGATGTCCCCTCTGGTCACCTGAGGATGGGACAAAGTGCTGTGAGCCGGTGCCAGCCCAGGGAGAACCAGGACATGTCCCCAAGGGACACCAGGAGGTGACGGTGCCCCCCTCATCCCAAAGCGCATCCCGAACCATTCCCGCTGTCCCTGCAGCCTCTGTCCCCATCCCATCGAGCATTTGGGGACATTCCAGCCAAGGGACAGGCAGGGATTTGGGGCCAGGGTGTGTTTAAGGGTTGGGGACACTTTGGGACACTGGGAAAGGGGGCAGGTGACAATTCCACATCCTGCCCCATTCCCAGGAATTCCTCACCGGAATTCCTCACTCTTGGGGACAGGGTGACACCGGGGGACAGGCGGTGGCAGCTCTTCACTCATGTCCTCATCACTGCTGGTGGCACCAGGGGGTCCCGATGTCCTGGTCAGGGGGGGTGGTCAGCCAAGAGGGGGCACAGCGTCCTGTGGATGGACACGGATAGACAGATTGGACAGGAATGGACACGGATGGACACAGATGGACAGGGATGGGCAGACGGACAGGGATGGACACGGATGGACAGATGGACAGGGATGGACATGGAGGAACAGGGATGGGCAGGGATGGACAGAGATGGACAAGAATGGACATGAATGGTCAGGGATGGACAGGGATGGACACGGATGGACAGATGGACAGGGATGGACATGGATGGACAGGGATGGACACGGATGGACACATTCATTGTCACTTGTTGTCCCCAGGAATGTCCTTGCTCCCAGTTATTCCCAATTAATTCCCGTCTATCTCCCGTGTCACCCCACGTTATTCCAGCCTCTCCCTCACACAGCCCTGCACAGCCACAGCCCAGATTCCCTCATTAATTAATTGGTTGGGATAATTAATCAGCCCCCGCGCTGGTTTTGGGGCGCAGCATTCCATAAATCCCTGAAAATTCCTCTCCCTGCCGCTTCCCCCAGCCCCGATTCCCGGGAGCTTCGGGATTCCAGTCCGGGGGAGGTTCCTGACCCCGTCCGGCCCCGAGGATGCTCCCAGGGGATTCCCAGGGATTCCCTGAATCCATCCCCAGGAATTCCCTGAATCCACCCACAGGGATTCCCAGAAATTCCCTGAATCCAGCCCCAGGGATTCCCAGGGATTCCCTGAATCCAGGCAGGGATGAGGAGGGCAGGAGTGGATCGGATGCTCCCTGTTCACTTTTAAATGGGTTTTTTTTTCAGGGGAAAAGAAAAGGGGAAAAGGGGAAAATCCTCCCAGCTGTTCGCTTTAAATGGGATTCTTGGGGGGGAAAGGGGGGGAAAAGGGAATGGGAAAAAAGAAGGGATGGGAAAGCCAAACCCAGGATGGAGGGAAAAAAACCCGGGATGGGGGGAAAACTCTTCTGCCAGTGCAGAGGGCTAAAAGCAGCTGGGAATGCCATAAATCCCGCAGGATGCAGGGACAAGGGAAATATTCCATAAATATTCCCGGGAGGGGACAGAGCTCCCATTGAGCCCCGGCGCAGCTGCCGTGGGGTCAAGGTCGGAGGTGGTTCCTGAATTGGGGATTTTTCCCCCCTTTTTTCCCTTCATCAAAATTCCTTTTTTTAAATTAAATTAAATTATAATTTAAGGATTTTATAGTTGAAAGTTTTGGAAAGGTCGGCTTGGGTGAAGCGGGTGGTGGCAGAGGGGGAACTGAGGCACGGGGGGAGTTGTCCTGCAAATTACTTTTAAAATTTTATATAATTTTTTTGTTTGTTTAAACTATTTACATTTTAATGTATTTAATTTATTTAAACTTTTGGTAATTTAAATTTTTTTATAATTATTTAATTATATATGATATATGTGTATATTGTATATGATAAATTATATATATTGTATATGGTGTGTTGTATATGGTATATTGTATATAAAAATAATAAATAAAAATAATAAATAATAAATAATAAATAATATATAATATATAATAAATAATATATAATATATAATATATAATATATAATATATAATATATAATATATAATATATAATATATAATATATAATATATAATATATAATATATAATATATAATATATAATATATAATATATAATATATAATATATAGTATAGTATAATATAGATACACTATTATATATCATGTTATATATTATATTATTTATTATTTATTATATATTATATATTACATATTACATGTTATATGTTATATGTTATATGTTATATGTTATGTTATATGTTATACATGGGGGTGGATTCGGGGAATCCCTGGGGGTGGATTCAGGGAATTTCTGGGGATGGATTCAGGGAATTCCCTGGAATCCCTGGGAGCATCCTCGGGGCCGGACAGGGTCAGGAACCTCCCCCGGACTGGAATCCCGAAGCTCCCGGGAATCGGGGCTGGGGGAAGCGGCAGGGAGAGGAATTTTCAGGGATTTATGGAATGCTGCGCCCCAAAACCAGCGCCGGGGGCTGATTAATTATCCCAACCAATTAATTAATGAGGGAATCTGGGCTGTGGCCGTGCAGGGCTGTGTGAGGGAGAGGCTGGAATAACGTGGGGTGACACGGGAGACAGATGGGAATTAATTGGGAATAATTTGGAATAATTGGGAATTATTGGGAATTATTGGGAATTGCTGGGAATTATTGGGAATTATTGGGAATTATTTGGAATTATTGGGAATTATTTGGAATAATTGGGAATTGTTGGGAATTGTTGGGAATTATTGGGAATTATTTGGAATAATTGGGAATTATTGGGAATTGTTGGGAATTGTTGGGAATTGTTGGGAATTATTGCCCGGCCGCCGCTCCCCGGTGCCGCTGGACGCGGGGC
Organism: Acrocephalus arundinaceus; assembly: GCA_021534815.1. NCBI lineage: Eukaryota > Metazoa > Chordata > Aves > Passeriformes > Sylviidae > Acrocephalus > Acrocephalus arundinaceus. Next base: position 1,067,797 of record JAJEOU010002506.1, on the reverse strand, counting down.
CCGGCCCGGCGCTTGCCACGGCTGGGGCACCGCAGCCGCCGTGACCGGGGCCTGTGCCGGAGCCGCCGTGCCCGGGGCTGTGCCAGGGCCGCCTGTCGGTTTCGTTTCCGCGTTTCACCGGAGCCCAGCGGTCCCTCCCCGGGAGAACCGCAGAGCCCGCCGGGCCAAGGGCCAACCGGGGGACGGTGGACGTGACGAAGACTGGGGACAACCGGGGGGGACACGGGGGGTCCTGCGTGCTGTGGCTTCGTCGCGGGGGCGTGCGGGCGTCGGGCCTGGTGACCATGCGTGTGAAGCGACGCGCCGGGGCTGAGAGGAGCGCTGCGGAGCTCCGGTGTGCCCGGCACCCTGGCGCGGCTGGAAAGCCCGCAGGGGTCACGGTTTGTGTCCCCGGTACGCTCGGTGAGGCCGGGGAAAGGCCCTGTGCCCCCCCGGTGAGGCCGGGGAAAAGGCCTGTTCCCCCGGTGAAGGCCGGGGAAAGGCCCCCTGTGCCCCCGCGGTGAGGCCGGGGAAAGGCCCCTGTGCCCCCGGTGAGGCCGGGGAAAGGCCCCTGTGCACCCGGTGAGGCGGGGAAAAAGGCCCCCTGTGCCCCCCCGGCCCGGCCGGTGCTGCCCGGGAGGGCGGAGCGGGGGGTCTCCGCACCGGCGGGGCCCGGCCCCGAGGTGCCGCACGGGGGGGAACGTGGAAGCCGGCCCATGGCCCCGCGCCCCCGGCTCTGCCCGCCCGCCCCTGCCGGGCCTTTCTGCCGGGCCGGGGGGGTTTCTCCGGCCGGAGGCACGCAGGGGCCGGGCCGGTCGGGCAGCCCCGTTACACCGGGGAGAAGCGGCGGTATCCGGGCCCTCGCTATGGACTCTGAACATTTTCCATAATTTTTCCCCTCGGCCGGCGGCGCCCGGTGAGCGCAGCCCCGACGGGCAGGACCGGCCCCAGCCGCCCCTCGCCCCCCCGCGGCCGCTCCTCCTCCCCGGGCACGGGGGCTGAACCCAGCCCGGCCCAGCCCGGGCCGGGGGGGCGGCTCCGAAGCCGGGGTTACCCCCGGGGCACCCGACGGGCGGCCGCCGCGCCGGCGGGGCGGGAAGGCCCGGGCCGAGCAGACGGAGCGGCCCTCCGGGGACAGCGGCGGCCCGTGGCGATGGCGCTGCCCCTCCCGGGGGGTGACCTGCCCCGGCCCCCACGCCCGGCCTGTCCAGCCCCGCCGACTCGGGCTTTGTCCCGCCGGCCGCCCCGTCCCTCCCTCACCGCCTTCCTCCCGCCCCTCCAGCAGCCGAGCCGCTGAGGTCTGGCCTCAACTTTTTAAGAGCAGGTCCCGGAAGACGCCGGGCAGCGGCACCGGCACAGCACGGCAGCCGGCAACGGCAGCGGCACCAGCAGCGGCACCAGGCAGCGGGGCGGGGGGTCCGGCCCCAAGCCCAAAGCCCCGGGCTGAGCTCCCGCGCTCCCCGGGAAGGATGCGGTGCCCCCGCGAGCCACGGCAGCCAGCGGCCGCAGCGGATGAGCAGGTACCCCGGCCCCCGGGAGCCTCCCCGGGAACCCTTAACCCGGGACTCTCCCGCTCTCTCCCCGGTTCCGCGTTAGGGCCCGGAGCCGCCGTCCGCGGAGTTGTCCTCCGAGCGCCCCGCACGGCCGGAGCTCCCCGGGTTCCCGGAGCCTCTTCGCCGGCCGCGTGCCAGGTCCCGGTGAGTTAGGGGACATCCCGGGGGGTTTCAGGGTGACCCCCCGGGGAAATTCAGGAGCCCGCAGGAGGTGCGGGTCCGTGCCGGGTGTGCAGGCCCCGGCTGCCGGGAGCGGGTGTGGGAGGAAGGGAGGAAGAGGAGCAGAGCGCGGGGGCGGCGGGGGGAACCCCCGGGGGCTCCTTGGGGCTGGCCCCGGCCCTTGCCCAAACCACTTTCGCTGACTCAGCAGTTCCGTGCCGGTAATTCCCAGTAATTATCGAAGGGGAAGCGGGCTCCGGGCCGCGTCTGGGGGGCGAGCTTGGGCGGGAGGGGACGGAGCTGCCCGGGCCTGTCTGAGGGGCTGGAGCCTGGAGGGCACACCGGGTGACATCCTCACCCCTGGTGACATCCCCACAGGGTGTCCTGGGGGGACACCGTGTGACATCCCTGCCCTGTGACACCTGGGGGTACCCTGTGACATCCCCTTCCCATGTGACATCCCCCAGGAACATCTGGGGGACATCCCTGCCCATGTGACATCCTAGCCCTGTGACATCCCAGGATGTCTGGGGGGAACATCCCTGCCCTGTGACATCCCAACCCGGTGGGGACATCTCCCCAGGGTGTTTGGGGGGAGACCCTGTGACCATCCCCCAGGATAATTTGAGGGGACATCCTGTGACATCATCCCTGTGACATCCCCCTCCCTGTGCATCCCTCCCTGTGACATCCCCCCTGTGACAATCCCCCAGGCGCTGGGGCTAGGCCGCAAGAGCGCCATTTTTGGGGGCCCCTCTGCTCTGGGGGGTTCGACTCTGTGCTGTTTCCAAGGGACCCCCTGCCGTCCCACCTTGGGGCTCCATCGTTTTGAGGGGACAAACGTGGGGGTGGGGGTGGCTGCGGTGTCCCCCCCCGTTTGCTGGAGACACTGGGTGGGTTTTTCTCTTTTGTTATCTTAGCTGTAATGAGTGTATGTGAAATAATCATAAAAGCTAAGAGAAAACGAATGTAAAACCCGCTCGCTATCCCTCCGGGGAGCGGGGCTGGGAAATCCAAACGCGGACCGAGCGGAATTTTGCCTTCCCAATCGTTTCTTATACGAGGCCCAGAGCTGCTGCCTGCGTGCCTGGGCGATCGATTCTGCTTCCAAACCTCCAAACCACCGGCGCTTTTTAACTTTATTATCCATTTTTTTTCATCTTTTTAAAAATTTTTATTTCTTCTTTTTTTTTTGCCACCACCGACGGTTTTAATTTCCACCCCGCAATCACGCTGGAGATAAACGAGGACGGGGCCCAGCTCCAATAACCCCCCAGAAACGCTGTTTAATGAACCAAAGTGCAAAGAAAAGTTGGTATTAAAATATATTCCAAGATGCAGATTTAATTTAGCGCCCAGCCCCGTTCACCCCGGAGGCCCGATTTATCTGACCGGGAAGGGAAATAACTCATCGCCGCTCGTCGCTTCTCCGCAATGCTGCGGAGGAGAACCTTGGCGCTTTGTTCTGAGAACGGGGTCTGGGGGCCAGCCAAAAGGGGCTCCGATCGCTCCAGGATCCCTCCAGGATCCCTCCAGATCCCTCGTGGATTTGGGATCACCCTCTCCAAATCCTCCCCTCCTGCTCATCTCCAGGGAAGCGTCCCGGAGCGAGGGATCCTGTGGGCTCCTGAGGATCCTGTGGACGGGACCCCCAAGGTGGTGCTGGATCAGGGAAAGGCCTCCAAGTGGTGACCCCAAAAGGGTGAAATCACCGTGGCCCAGGTATTCCCAGGAATCGCAGGTTTCTGGGATTTCCCGGTTTTCCAAGGTGTCGTTTTGGGGTTGATTCATGTGCCCAGTTATTCCCAGGAATTGCAGGTATCTGGGAAATTCCTGCCTCTCCAGGCGGTGTTTTGGGGTTGATCCGTGCCAGTTATCCCGGGAAATCGCAGTTTTTCTGGGAATTCCCCGGTTTCCAGGTGTCGGTTTTGGGTTGATCCTGTGCCCAGTTATTCCAGGAATTGCAGGTATCTGGGAATTCCTGCTTTTCCAAGGCGGTGTTTTTTGGGGTTTGATCCGTGCCCAGTTATCCCGGGAAATCGCAGGTTTTCTGGAATTCCCGGTTTCCAGGTTGGTCATTTTGGGGTAGGGAGCTGAGGGAGGGCCCTCAGCGCCGCTCAAGTGAAGGGAGTGGGATGAATCCAGGTGAACCCAGGTGCTAAAAACGTTTTAGGGATCAGGATGGGGACGGGAACAGCACGAGGGCAGCCTCCGGCAATTCCCAGGCTGGGGCTGAGAAATGGGAAAGGGGAGGAAATGGAAAAAGCTCCAGGCCCCAAATCCCTTCTCACCCATCCTCCTCTCCCAGGTCCCTGCGGGGTTTTGTCTCATCCTCCACCCCGAGGCTGCAGCAGAGCAGGAATTATGGGGGCAAATCAACAGGTCCGGCGCAGGAGAGGAGCAGATTCCCTGTCACTGGATCCCTGGGGATCCATCCCCTGGCGCTCAACACCAGGTTTGGGCCATTTTTGGGGCAAGGGAGTTTGTGGGGTGTGTGGTGTGGTGTGGGATAAAGCAGGGACAGCCCCCCGACACCCCAAATGCGCTGTGGGATAAACGAGGAAGGGGTTCCAGACCCACTCTGTGCCCCCGTGGAGATTCCATAGGGATGGGGCCGGGAAATGCCTTGCAGGCAAGCCCGGATGGGATCCTTGGGTGAGCCCCTGAATCCTGAGGGGAAATGTGCCCAGTGCTGGGGGTGTGCCACCTGAAGGGTTGGGACGGGCACTGGAAAACTTCCCTGGCTCCCCAAGGGGTGTTGGATGCTGTGGGAGCAGCTTTTCCAATGCGCTCCACCCCCTTCCATCCCATCCCCGCCTCTCCCCAGACCCATCCCGTGGCTCTGGTGGCGTGAATTTGGGCAGAGAATTCCCGAGTTTCTGAGGCTGGAAGGAGCCTCTGGGTGCTGGAGGACAGCTGGGGAACAGCCAGGGTGGCAAGTTGCCCAACACCAAGAGGGGACACACAGCAACCCTGGGGGCCGGGAATCCACCCACCCTCACCAGTCTCCCCACTCCCAATCCCAAAACCCCAATAACTCCCCATATCCCAGCTCGGGGAAGGGGATCGCGGCGGCGCGCTCCAGAATCCTTCTACTCCCTCCTGACTGCCTTGTAAACCAATTTAGCAGGATTTCTTAAAATAAGGTTCCAGCTTTAAGGACTTAATTGCTGAATACATTAATTTTCCTGGGGTTCGTTAAAAGCAACTTGGTCTCATAGCAACGGAATCTATTCCAAGGGAAGCAGCCAATTGGGCGGGTGTGCAACCCCCAGGCACGAGAGAAACAGGAACCTTTTTCAGGTTTATCCAGGGCTCCTGCCCTTTTTTTTTTTAAAATTATTAATTATTTTTTTTTTCTTTCCCGGAGAACTTTTTAATTTTCAGTGTTTTATTCCCTGGTGGAATATTTCAGAATCTGCTCCCCGAAAAGCAAAAAAAGCAAAATATTGGGGGGAGAATCCGCTGTGGTTTTGTTGGTTTTGGTGGTGTTTTTGTGCAAGGGAGAGGAGGGACGAGGAGCCTGTTTTGGGACAGCCTGGGGGTGGCACTGGCCAAATGTCACCCTTGGCCATCCCCGGCTGGACACAGGACCGCCCAGCGGGGATTTGGGAGCCTCTGGAAAAAGCGAGGCCCTTAATCCCCGCTCATTTCCCGGCCTGGCTAAAGGATTGTTCATTATTTCCCTTTTAATCCCACCCCTTTCCTCTTCTCCATCAGGCCTAAAGCTGCAATCTTGTTCCCGGGGAGGTTCCGACGGGATAATCCCGGCGGCTCTCGGGTGCCCGCGCTTTTGGGGCAGGGCGGTTCCCAGCCCTGGGCTGCCCATGGATTTGGGATAAAAACTGGGAATCCTCCAGCCCTGGGCTGCACCCATGGGTTTGGGATAAACTGGGATCTCCCAGCCTGGGCTGCCCATGGATTTGGGAATAAACTGGGGAATCTCCAGCGTTGGCCTGCCCAATGATTTGGGATAGAACCAGGAATTTCCAGCCTTGGGCTGCCATGGATTTGGGAAAACCTGGCAGGAATTTCAAGCCTGGGCTGCCCATGATTTGGGATAAAACCGGGAAAATTTCCAGCCCCTGGGCTGCCCATGGATTTGGGTAAACCAGGAATTTCCAGCCTTGGGCTGCCCATGGATTGGGATAAACCGGAATTTCCAGCCCTGGGCTGCATGGATTGGGATAAACCAGGAATTTCCAAGCTCGGGCTGCCCATGGATTTGGGGATAAACTGGGAATTTCCCACCTTGGGCTGCCCATGGGTGGGATAAACCGGGAATCTCCAGTTCTGGGCCTGCGCATGGTTAGGGATAAACCGGGAATTTTTCCAGCTCGGGGCTGCCCATGGATTTGGGAGGGAATGTGGAATCTCCCCAATCCTGGGTTTTTATTTCCTGGGCTGCTGGATGGGAGTTTGGGATGAGCGGGAATGGATGGATTTGGGATGGAGCTGGGAATCTTCCAATTCTGGTTTTGCGCCCCTGGGCTGCTGATGGGTTTGGGAATGAAGCCAAGGAATCTCCATCATGGTTTTCCAACCCTGGGGTTGCCCTGATGGATTTGGGATGAGCCTTCATCCTGATTCCCAGCAACTGGGAGAGATTTGGGATGTGCTGGAATTTCCAGTCCTGATTCCCAGCCTCAGGCTGCCGATGGATTTGGAATGAGCTGGGAATGGAAATGGATTTGGGAATTGAGCTGGGAAATTGATGGATTTGGGATGAGCTGGGATCTCGATGGATTTGGGATTTTCTGGAGATCGAATTGGATTTGGGAATGAGCTGGGTGATTGATGGATTTGGGATGAGCTGGGGAATGGATGGATTTGGATTTTCTGGGGATCCAATAGATTTGGGAATGAAGCCCTTGGACATGGATGGATTTAGGATGAGATTGGGGATCGATGGATTTGGGATTGAGCTGGGATCCGATGGATTTGGGATTTCTTCTGGATCGATGGATTGGGGTTTTCTGGGGATCGATGGATTTGGGGATTGAGCACCCCAAACCCAGCAGAGCAGAGCGAGGAAGGGGGCTCAGTGAAGCCCCCACACCCCGTGTGGAGGGCACGGCCGGTGGTGGCTCCGTTTTTGGGGTGCTCGGGGTGGTGCCCCTGCTCAGCTCTGGGATCCGGCCCTCAGGAATTCCCGTTGGGAATCAAAATGTGGGATGAGGGTGCCGGGGTTTGGGGTGGTGAGAGGAGCCAGGAGGCTGCTCCACCCGCGGCCCTTGCTGTGGGGATCAGCCAAAAACCCCAAAAATGACTTGTCTCCTGCCCCAGCTGCACAATCGGGTTTTCAATTGGAACCGGGGGGTGGGAATCTGAGTTGGAGCCGTTCCTACCACCAGCACTATTCCCAAAAAGTTCCCCGTGCTGAATTCAAGCTTAAATCCCAAAATTTCCCCATCCTGGGCAGAGGAGCCTGTGCCACCCTCCCAGCCCTGTGACTTTTCCCACCCAGAACTAGAGGATTTTACGTGAACATTGGGCAAAAGCTAAAGGTGAATGTTTTATTTTGATTTAAATTCAACTCCCACTGTCGAGCAGAGGGCATCACACCAATGCCATGGGATGGATAATCTCTCCCACGTACAAAATAGACGCATTCTCTCCAACCAGGCGAAAAGGAAGGGAATCCGACAAAAAAAATCAGGATTGGGTTTGGGGTTTGGGTTTAGGCCATTTAGGAAATCAGCAGAGCCCTGGCCAGGGTAAATAAAATTCCTCCCCAGCTGCAAAAATTTTCATGGTTGGAGAATTCCAGCCTGGATTAAGTCAGGGGCTGGAGAGAGGGAGAGGTGGAAACTCTCTGGCAGTGCCGAGGGTTGGACCTTGAACCCACCTGGGTGGCTGAGACCCAAATGCAAGGGACAGAGTCCCAAGGACATCGGGATCTGCTCCCAGAATGTCGGGGATTTATTCCCAAAGATTCCGGGATCTGTTCCTTGGATATTTATTCCCAGCCCCACATGCTGGAGCCGTGCGTCCTCTGCCTGTTTTTTAAATTTATTTTATTTTTTTATGGAGAAATTATTATACAGTTTAAAATATCTTCGTGTTTCTATGGAAACTCCAGAGCTTGAGGCCGGGCGGGGAGGTCCAAACCCAGGCCGGGAAAAATGGGAATGTTGGAAGCCTCGGACAGGGAGCAGGGCTGGATGCGGAGGGAGCAGCCGGGAGTGCTCAGGGTTGAAAGGGGAATATTGGGCAATGAAGCGAAGCAGGAGCTCCAGCTGGGGTGGGACTAGGACCTGAGGGGTCGGTGACACTCAGGACGTGGCTTTGGGGTTGGTTGTGCTTTGTCCTCCCTCGAATCCAATCCAAACCCCAAACCCAAATCCCCAAAACCAAACTAAACCAAATCCAAACCCAAACCCAAACACAAATCACAACACTAAATGCCAAATCTAATAAAAAGAAAAGAGAAAAAAAAAAAAAAAAATTAAAAAAAAATAAACAAACAAGTTAGACAAACCACAACCTAAACCAATCTGCCTTCCCCATTCCCCGGGTAAAAGGATTTCCACCCTTTTCTGTCTTTTCTGTCCTTTCTGTCCTTTTAAAACACCTTTTCCACCCTTTTTCATCCGCGTTTCCATCCTTTTCCATCCCTTCCCCTTGCGGGCAACAGCTTGCTGCCCTGGCACCAAGCAATCAGTGCTCACGTGGAAGAGCATGAGCAAACCCAATCCAAACCCGAATGCAAACCAAAATCCAATCCAAACCCAAATGCAAACCAAATCCAAATCGAAACCCACCCCAAACCAAAATCCAACCAAACCGAAAACCCAGATCCAAATTCAAATCCAAACCAAACAAAGCCAAACCCACCCAAATCCAACCCAAACCCAAAAATCAATCCCAACCCCAAACCTAAACCCAAATCCACTTCCCCATTCCCGGTAAAGGAAATTTCCACCCTTTTCTGTCCCTTTCCATCCTTTTTCATCGCCTTTTCACCCTTTTCCATCCCTCCCATCCTGGCCCACCCTTCCCTCGGCGGGCAACGGCTGCTGCCTGGCACCACGCCGGTGCTCATGCGGAAGAGCGCGCTGGCGCTGGGGCCCTCTTCGTCCCCTCAATCGCCGGTGACAGGGACTCGCTCGTGGCCATGTCCCCGCGCCGGGCGCGCGGCGAGGGCGGGAAAGGTGCCCCAGTCCCCGCTTTTTGTCACAAAAGGATCTGATCAAGGAGGTGGCGGGGAAAAGGTAGCCGGGAAAAAAGCACCCGGGGATGTCGCCCGTGTCCGTGCGTCCCGTCCCGTTCGTCCCCGGTGGTCGGAAAATGAGACTTAAAAATGAATAATATAAAAATGGAATATAGTTTAAATTTTAAATTATATAAAAATGTATTTATATAAATATATATTTATACATTATATGATATTATATATAACTTAAGTAATATTGTGTTTGTTATGGATATGTATATAAATATATTTCTATAGTATATAAATATATAAATAATATTATAATATAATATTATATATATCAATATATATTAAATATATTTATAATAATAATATATTTATATATTTATATTAAAATATATTTATATAATATATATTATATATAATAAATATATATATTATTATATAATATATAAATATATTTTATATATATAATATATTAAATAAAATTAATATATATAATATAAATATAAAAAAAGGTAAATATAAATATTAATAATTAAAAATGTAAAATATAATAATATAAAAATAAAAATTATAAAATTATAAAAATATCAAAAATATGAAAAATATAAAAATAATGAAAATATGAAATCTATAAAATATTAAAAAATAAAAATAAATAACGCAGGTTGCAACTGGCAGAGGCTTCAGTGATGGCGTTTCAGCACACCAAATGTATTTATTTTTTTTTAATGAAAAGCACGGCGCTGCTCTGGGGTTCTTTGGCAAACGAGGGAAGATGTTGGGAAGAAACGGGAAACGGGAATTGGCGGGGCTGCCGCCGCGCCCCCCGGCTCTGTCCGGCCGCCGCGAGGCCGAGCCCCGGATTTCTCTGCCCCTAATATCCCGGGAATCCAGGCGAGGGCTGATCCGGTTGTTTGTTTTCCAGGAATCCTGGGTTTCTGCGCAGCTGAGAGGGGTTGGGGGAACCTGGCGGGGTCCACGGTTGC
>JAJEOU010002506.1:975383-1057933 GCA_021534815.1 Acrocephalus arundinaceus | reverse complement strand
TGGGCGGCGGGGCCCGGCTCCCGCTCCCGGGGCTCCGGTTTGTCCCCGCTCCCGGGGCTCCGGGTTCGGGAGGGAGGCGCGGATCCGACCAGGCCCCCGCTGCCCGCAGCCGCCCTTTATACACCCACAGCTCTATGGAGAGGATATATGGAATATATCGGATATATGGGATATATATTCTGTATAGAACATATAGAATATGTAGAACATAGTGAATAAATAGAGTATATGGTTTATATTGAGTATATAGAATATACTCAATATATAGAATATATAGAATATATAGAGAGTATATTGAATATATAGAACATACAGAATATACAGAATATATAGAGTATATAGAATATATAGAATATATAGAATATACGGAATATATAGAGCATATAGAATATATAGAATATATGGAATATCCGCTGGAATGCACGGCGGCGCCTGCTGAAATGCCAACCCGCCAGCACCGGGGGCTCCCCGGGAGCACCGGGACTCTCTGCCCTCCACCGGGCATCCCCAGGGTTGGGCAACCCTTGGCCGGAGCCCCCCAAACTGCCGCCGGCGGCCGCATCATCGCGGGGAGCGAGCGGAGCCTCCTCCCGCCGCCACCGGGCACCGGGGACCGGGCACCGGCGCCGCCGCTCTCCGTGGTGCTGAACGGCGGCCGCGCCGCGCCCCGGGGCCGTGCGGGGTCGCGCCTCCTCTCCGTCCTCCTCTCACCGAGCTGCCGCTAATTGATGATCATTAACCGCTGTTAATTACCATCGTTCCCGTCCCCGCGCCTCCGGTGCTCGGGGAGCGGCGGGGAGCCGGTGCCAGCGCGGAGCCAAATCCCCGGCTCGCCCCCTCGGCCCGGCCCCGGGGCTGCTGCCGCCGCCCGCACCACGCGTGGGCCGAGCCGCCGCCGTTACCTCCGAACCGGAGCTCCGAAATTCCTCCCGGGGCCTCCGGCGGCCCCGCTGCCGCCCGCACCGCCCGGGCACCGCCGGGCCCGCTGCCCTCCCGGAGGGTAAAACCGCAACCACGAGCGCGGCCTCGCCGCCCCACCGAGGGAACGAACGAGCGGAGCCGCCGCCGCCTCCTCGGGAACCGGCTCCGGTCCGGGCCCGGCTCAGGCGGGGCAGCGCTCGCAGCCTCCCCGCCGGTGCCGCTCTCGCCGCCCCGCTGGCACCGCGCAGGGCCCGGCCGGGCCGCGCTCCGTCCCCGCCGCTCGCCGGTGCCCGCTGCCCGCGGCTCGGCGTCCCCGAGAGGCGCGGGGGGAGCCTGGCACCGCCGGTACCGGGGGAAGCGGCGGCCCCACGCGTGTCGGGGCTGCACGGAGCCCGGCCGGGCCCGCTCCTCCCGGCCGCCCGCCTGTACCCGCTTCCCCGGCGGCTGCGGGCTCCGCACGGGCCCCGCCGCTTCTGGTCGCCCCTTTTCCCCTCGCCCACACCCCGGTGTGAATCAAATACCTTCACTACAGCAGCCATGTTGGGCTCCGGTGCGAGCACGGCGCTCGCCGCAGGAACCGGCGGCCGCCTCGGCGGGAGGCAGCGCGGCGGGGCTCGGCCCCGCATCCCCCGGAGCACCGGAGCCCGGGCGGCCCGGCCCGGCCCTGTCCCGGAGCGGTGCCGCTCCCCCGCCGGCCCGGGAAGTTGCCACCGTTCCCCGGTAAGGCGGGAACGGGTCCCGCACCTGCCCCGCGTCCCTCCGGTGCTACCGGCCGCGTCCCGGGGCTGCCGCTGGGGAGGAGGAGAAGGGAGAGCCGCGGTTACCTCGGCCTGCCCGGTGCCCGGTGCCCGCGGCGCCTCTCCGGCCGTGCCCACCTGGGGAGGGAAAAGAGAGAGGGAGAAGCGTCAGGAGGAGCCGCCGCCATCGCTCCAACTTGGAGCAACTTTCCCGGCCAGGCCGGCGGCGGGGGCGGGGGGTGGGCGGCGCTGGAGCCCCTGCCCGGCCCGCGGGGCCCGGTCCCGGTGCTCCACAACCGGAGCTTTCCGCCCGCGGGATGGGGACACCGAGCCGAGCGCAGGGCCAGGCTGGGACACGGCCTCTGCAGCCGGGGACAGCCTGGGCGTGGGGCGGCCGCACACCTGGTGCCTGTCCGTCCGTCCGTCCGTCTGTCCGGCTGTCTGTCTGTCTGTGCCGGCTCCCCCGGGCACCACCGGGCACCACCGAGCGCCCCTCGCCGCTCTCCCGCCCGGCCCGGCTGCTCTCCAAAGTGTATTTTGCTGTTTATTTCCCTCCCCCCTTTTTCTCCCATCGAGATTTATTTTTTTTCCCACCCCCCTCCGTCTTTTTCTTTTCATTTTCCCGCCCCGATTTTTTTTTCCTTCCTTTTCTCTAATTTTTTTTTTTTTAACTCCCCCTCCTCGCTCAGCTCCAACGTGGCTGGGAATTATTTGCATTTTAAACACAACGACTCCTTTCCCTCCACGTCGCTTCGCAGCTCCGTTCCCCCAGCACGGGAGCGGCGGGGGGGGCGATGCCAAGGGAAAGGAGTCCCCAAACCCCCCGGAAAATCCCCCCGAATTCCCGCCCGGCGGAAAATATCGATGCGGGGGGAAAAAAAAATTAAAGATTTACCAGATTTTAATCATTTTCTCCCCGCAGCCGCTGCCACCCAAAGGTGTTGCGGCAACAAAGAGCGGGGTGGCATTTCACGCTCGTAGTTTTGGCCTAAATTTACGCCAAAAAACCAAAAATTCCCCCCAAATCCCTGAACGCTTGGCCAAAGATTGACGCGCCTCAAAAACCCGATCGCATCCTGCCCTGCCGGGTGCTCCCGAGGAAAATCTGATTTTCCATTGATCCCCCACCCCTCGCCGCGGCTGATCCCGCCAGCCGGAGAAGGGACGGGGGATCCGAACCATTCCCCAGCCCAAACTGGGAGCAGAGCGGATTTCCCCCCCTGCCACGGAGATTTCCCAGCTGGGAGGAACGGCGCGGAATTCCCCGCCCGGGCACAGCACTGCCCGGATACTTTTATTTTTAAAGAGGAAAAATAGCATTAAACCAAGAGAATTAAATTTTTTTTTGGTTCTTTTTCCCCCAGAAATGCCGAATTCAACCCCGCCTTTTGCATGGGGATTTTATTATTATTGTTTTAAAAACTTGGGGTTTTTTTTTCCTTTCTTTTCTATTTTTTCCCCCGTTTTTACAACCTCGCTCCAACGCAGGGATGGAAGGGGATGCGCACACAACACCCCAACCCCGCACAGATCCCCCTGCACCCATTTTCCCCCTGCTCTCCTGTTCCTTTTCTCCCTTTTCATTTTTTTTTTAATAATCCCAAATCTTTTCCCCCACAATTTTTTTTTTTTTTAATAACTGCAGACACCGAAACTTCGCTCCGGCAGCCCCTTACCTCGGGCGGCGGGGCAGGGCAGGGCAGGGCAGCCGATCCGAGCAGCCCCGGGGGCTATAAACGCCGGGGGTGTCTTTTGTGAGTTTGCCGGAGTTTTCCCCGGGCCGTCCCCTTTTGGTGTCCCATTGCCATCTAGAGGCCCCCGATTAATTAATTTCACACCGAAAGGCTCGCCGAGAAAATTTTCCACCAAAACAAGCGGCCCGATGGGGGGAAAGACGTGAAAAACTCCGAAAAGAAAAAAAAAAGGAGTCAACATCAAGTTCAACAGCGTGCGGGAAGGGAGGAGAGGGAGGGGAAGCAGGGCCCGATTTCCATCACAATCGCGTCTGAGCGGGGGCCGGGCGGGGGGCGGCGGGCGGCGGCCCCCGCGCCCCTCCGCGCGTTCCCAGGCTCGGAACAATCGCGCTCTGTTTGCCTCGCACATGCCGGCGTTTGGGCACGGAGGCTGCCTCGGGATAACGGGAATAATGAGGGGGACGGGGACACGGCGGGGGAGGCGCTGGGCGGGCGGGAAAAGGTCCGGGCAGCGGAGCCCGGCGCACCTGGCAGCCCCGGTACCGACCTGTTGAGCTCCCGGCCCGGCGGCACCGGGAGGAGGAACCGCGGAGGGTGACGGGGACAACCCGGGGGAACCCCCAAAAAAACAGCGAGGGGACAGCGCCGGGGTGGCGCGGCGACACTTTTGGCTAAGTTTGGTGCGTCCCCGCCACGCGTTTTTCCCACAGCGCCCGGGGGGTGCGGGAGGGGTGCGGGGGGCGCCCGGGGGTGGCCGAGGCGGTGGCGGACGTGTCCTGCAACCCAAGCAGCTCGGCTCCGCCGGGCATTGTCCCCACGGAGCCCGTGGCCATTGTTCCCGGCGCTGCGGGAGCCGGAGGGAGGGCAGCTTTCCACGCCTCGGCCCTCCCCGCCGTCCCCGCTCCCCCCGCCAGCCCGACAGGCACACCGGGGGCTGCCGGGACCTGATCCGGGGTGTTGGAAAAGGGGGGGGAAGAATGAAGGACACCCCACCCACCCATCCACCCAAAATAATAATAATAATAATAATAATAATTAAAAAAATAAAAAATATAAAGCGAAGGAAGGGGAGGCGCGGGGCTCCCCCCGGCAGAGTTCTCCAAGTTGGGAGAAGCGGGAGGGGGAGCGCGGTGCCCGCCCAGCCCTGCCCCTCACCGGCAGCACCGGCGGCACCGGCGGCACCGGCGGCAGCACCGGGGAGTTCAGTGCGGGGCAAGGGAGAGGAGAGGAGAGGAAAAAACCAACCCAAACCGAGGAGGGGGAGCGGGGAGGGGATTATTTACCTCCCTCCGCACCTCTGCATCCATTAATGACTTAGCGGGACACCGGCAAACCTCCGGGGCTCTGGGAGGGAAAGCGGCACCGGAGCCCGGGAAATCGCGGCGCTGCGGAGCCGAGCTGCGGCTCCCGGAGAGCACCGGCCGGGCCGTGGGGGAGCGGAGCTCCCCGCCATCGCGTCGCCGTTTACGTGGGGTTAAACAGGGAACGTCGGCCCGCGGCTGGAAAGCGCCGAGAACCCCCCGGGCGCGCACCGGGGGCAGCCCCGCCGTTACCGGGGGCCTCGGGGATGAGGCGGGGATGAACCGGGGAGAGGATTCCGCCCCAAACATCCATTTTGTCCCTTTTGGAAATGGAGATGGGAGAGAGAGGAGGGGAAAAAAATTAAAAATAAATAAAAAATGCGTCTTTCTTTTTTTTTTTTCTTTTTTTTTTTTTTCCTGCTTTCTCCATATTTTACTACGTAAGGAATGACGCGCTGGCGGCGGGAGCGGGATAGGTTAGCCCGGAGCTGGGAGAGGGAGGAGGGGGGCTGGAAAAACCAGGCTGGGGAGGGGGGAGCGGGGCGGGGGCGGCTCTGGCAGCAGCAGAAGCTAAAAATAACGAGGATTTTATTATTGGGGGGAGGAAAAAATAGGAGATTAAATAATAATAATATTAATAATATTAATAATAATAATAATAATAATTCAGATGGCACCGCCAATGCGGCCCCGGGTGGCACCGGGGACCCCACCGCGCCTCCCTTGGGGACCCCCGGGATTTTTGGGGTGCGGAGGGAAGGCTGGGGGGGCCCTCCTGCCCCTTTTCCCCCCATCCGGGGCTGCGGGAGGCGCTTCCCCTCTCCCGGGCCGCTGCGGGATTATCGGGGGAAACGAAGCAGAAATTGGCAATTTTTAATTGAACTCGACCCCGAATCCCCTCTCTGCTGGGCGGGTGAACACCCCCGAACCCCCGGGATGCGGCCGGGGATGGATTCCCACCTCCTCCCGCTCCTCCGGGCCCGCCGGGATTTTGGGAACGCTTAAAAATAAATAAAAATATAATAATAATAAAAAGGGGCTCCACGCAGCGCCCTGGGGGGGTTTGAACCCCAAATTCAGCCCCGGGAAGGGGGGGACACCCAACCCTGAGCCCCCGAGCGGGGCCAGGCCAGGCCGCAGCCCCCGGAGCCACCGGGATGCGCGGCCGCCGCCGCCGAACCGGGACCGCGCCGGTGCCGGTGCCGCCCCCGGTGCTCACCCAGACCCTGCCCGGCCCCGGAGACGAGCAGCCCCCGGCCCCGGTGCTGCCGGGGGGCCTCGGGCTCGGCGTTCTCCCCTAATGAGCTCCGCTTATTCATTTCCTCATTAACGAAAATTTCCCGCGGCCCAGCCGGGGGCACCGGGACTCGGGGCCGCCGCCGCCGCACGGCCCGTCCCGTCCAACCGGAGCTTCCCGGGGGCTCCGCCGCTCCCGGCCACCCCCGGGAGAAGCGGGAGGCCTGGTTTGCCTGCGGGACACCCCAAATTTTGCGGCCGGACTCGTCATTACCGCGCTCGGTGGCCGTGAGACCCCGGGGGTTCCCCGGTAACGTCCGCAGCCGCCCGGTACCGGCGGGCCCGCTGCCCCCCCAGCCCCGACGGGCGCGGATTTCGGGGGGCGCGCGGCGGATTTTGGTTCCTTGATGGAGTTTTGATCAAAAATTCATCCAGAGGCGCTCGGCGCGGCGCCATGAATATTTCAGCGCCTTTGCAAAACAACAAAGTGCGAGTTCGGGGGGGACGCACCGAGGGCAGGAGAGGCGGCCCCGGTGCCCGTCCCGGTCCCGGGGACACCGGGAGGGACCGGCCGCCTCCGTTCCGTCCTCCCGGCCGGTAACGAGGCGTGGAACGGCCGCGGTTACCGGGCCCCGGTGCCGTTTGCAGGGCGGCCCTGCAGGGACACGCAGCGACAATCGCGGCCGCCGTGACAATCCCGAGTGTCGCCGGTGCTGTCGCGGGGCTCCGAGGGGGCCGCGGCTGCCCCCGGAGCTCGGCGGGGCTGAGGGGTGGGACAGCGAGGGGACCCCGGGGTGTCCCCTCGGAACGGGGACATCAGGGCCCTGAGGGGTGCGGGGACAGGGGAAATAACCCAAAAATCCCAAAAACCCCCAAAATCCAAACCCTCGATGGAAATGTCCCCAAATTGGGGTGCGGAGCCCCCCCAGCACCTCCCGCCCCCAGCGCGGGGAGCTCCGAGCCGAGACAAAGCCCGGACCCCCCTGGAGCAGCGCAGCCCCACCGGGTGGGCCCGCAGCGAACTGGGATTGAACTGGGATTGAACTGGGATTGACTGGGAGTGACTGGGGAACCTCCCGGGCCGGCTGGGAAGGGACACGGAGGGACAGAGGGACAGAGGTGACCGCGCTGGGCCCTGGTGGCGGCTCCGGGGCTGCCCGGAGTCACCGCGGAGAAGCTGCGGGTGGCTGGGTGGCATCTCTGGGACAGTGCCACCCTCGGGCCCGCGCTGGGGACAGGGGGACAGAAAAGGTGGGGACAGAGGGACAGAGGGACAGAGGGACAGAGGGACAGAGGGACAGAGGGACAGAGAGGCTGGGGACACCCTGCAGCCGGGCTGGGGACACAGGGACAGAGGAACAGAGGGACAGAGGGACAGAAAGGTTTGGGGACAGGGGGACAGAAAAGGTGGGGACATAGGGACAGAAATGCTGGGGGACAGAGGGACAGCAATGTTTGGGGACAGAGGCACAGAGGGACAGAAAGCTTTGGGGACAGAGGGACAGAGAGAAATGCTGGGGACAGGGATAGAAAGGCTGGGGACAGAAGGGCAGAAAGGCTGCGGACATCCTGCAGCCAAGCTGGGGGACAGAGGGACAGAAAGATTTGGGGACAGAGGGACAGAGGGACAGAAAGGCCTCTCCGAGGGGGTTGGGGACACCCCGGGCGCCTCCCGAGCGCGGTTCGGGACGTGTCGCACCGGACCCGCCGGGATGTGCGGCTCCGGCAGCTCCCGGCGCTGCCCCTCGGGGTCCCGCCGGCCCTTCCCGTGTCCCCGGCGCTGGGACGCGACACCGCCACCACCGCCAGCACCGCCAGCACCGCCACCACCGCCACCACCGCCACCCCGCTCCCCCGGGGGCAGCCCCCCAGCCCCTCCCCGGGGGCTCACCTCGCCCCTGACATTTCCTGGCGCTCCTTTCCATGCCAGCGGGTTGCCATAGCGAATCTAAATCTTACAAACAACACACACAAAAAAAAAAAAAAAAAAAAAAAAAGGAAAAAAAAAAAACCGAGGGGAAGGAGGAAAAAAAAAAGCGGCCTGATTAGCATATATTCAAATGAGCCGTGCCAGAATGCAAAACCATAAATCATGCAGTCATTGCTATTCAATCAGCGTCTCTCACCCCTCGCTCTCGCCTCCTCTTGCCAGGCACGAACCGGTCCCAAAGGTGGCCCTGGAGGGGACAGTGCCACCCTGTCGGGGGGTGGCCCCGGGCCCAGCCCGGCCCCGGGGCTCGGCGCAGCCCCCTAATCCCGCCTGGTATTTATGGCGCTCGATTAAACCGGGAAAACTCCGGCCAGGATTAATTTCCCGCCCAGGGTTTAATCTCGGGGCTAAAATCGCCGCCCCAGCCGGGGGAAGGGGCCCAGCTCGGTCCTGGAGGACCCCCAGACCTGACCTGGGGGTGTCCGGGGGGTCCAACCCCCCAAAAATGTCCCCGTGTGGGGATGGCGCTGCAGGGCGCTGCTGTCCCCTCCTCGGTCACCTCCCAGCCGCACCACAGGCCCCAAAATGTTCCCGCACCCCAAAAAGCGGCAGAACCCCCAAACTCACCCGGCCCCGAGCTCAAACCGGCTCGGCTCAGCTAGGCCGGGCCTAAACCCTCACCTCGCCCCCCAAATCCCGATTTTAAGGGTTTTCCTTCCCCCACCTGCTCCGAGAGGCGTTTTGGGGTCACCGAGGGGTGACAGCGGCGCGACCGAGTCACAACAAGCGGGGCAGAGCGGGGGTGACCCGGCTGTCACCCACCCTGCCGGGCTGTGACCCCCGGAGGTGGCTCCGAGCCTGGGGGACACCGGGGGGTGGGGACAGGGACAAGGGAGGGACCGAGGCGGTGCGGGCACGTGCCAGTGTCCCCCCTTGGGGACATCCCCCCCAAACCCGGCTGCCCGACCCCAAAAACCTCACAGCGGACACGGCCCGAGACCCCCCAGCTCTTTATTGGTGCCAAAATAATAAATAGAAAAATGAGCCCCCGGCTGGGGGCGCGGTGCCACCCACCCCGCCTGTCCCCTGTCCCCTGTCCCCCGTCCCCTGTCCCCTCCCGTGTCCCCTGTCCCCTCCCGTGTCCCCCGCAGGGCTGGAGCCGCTGTCGCTGCTCTCGGCCCTGCTGCCACCGCGTGGCACTCGCCAGCCACTCCGGCTCGTTGGGGACGCGCTGGTGGCGCGGGGACAGGACGGGCAGGGACAGCGCGCCACAGCACCGCGACAGCGCCGGGACTTGGTGGCGTTTGGGGACTCCAGGGGGGAGCGGGGGGGTCCCATGGAGATGCAGCCCCAGGGAAGGGGACAATGACCCCGCGCGGTGTCACCGCCGGTCACCGCCACCGCACGGCGGCTCCCCGAGGGGCTGAGGGTGAGGAAGGAGCGGGGGCTGCCCCCCCCACCCCCCAGGCCGGGTGTCCCCCCTGTCCCCGCACCCCCCGGCCCGGCTATCTCTGCCAAACGTCCGCGGGCTGTCCCCGCCGCGGGGGGACACAGGGGACCCTCTGCTCGTCCGGCCGCGGTGGCCCCGGCGCGAAGGGAGGGAAGGGCTTGGAGAAATCCTCGCGGGGCTGGAGATCCCGGGGGGCTTCGCTGAGGGGCGCCAGGCTGCTCAGGGGGGGCTGGGGGTGGCCCGGGGGACCGGCCAGCCCCGGGGACACCCGCTCCGATTTGATGCTGATGGCCTGAGGGGACGCGCCGGGGACAGCGGGGGGGTCCTCGGCGGGGACGAGGCGGCTGCTGGGGACAGAGGGGAGGGGCTGAGGGAGGGTCCCCGTGTGCCCTGACGGGTGTCCCCTGGAGGGGCTGGGAACCCCCAAATTCCTGTCCTGGGACCGCCCCAATTCCTGTCCTGGGACCCCCCCAATTCCTGCCCTGGGACCCCCCCAATTCCTGCCCTGGGACCCCCCAATTCCTGCCCTGGGACCGCCCCAATTCCTGTCCTGGGACCCCCCCAATTCCTGTCCTGGGATCCCCCCAATTCCTGTTCTGGGACCCCCCCAGTTCCTGTCCTGGGACCGCCCCAATTCCTGTCCTGGGATCCCCCCAATTCCTGTTCTGGGACCCCCCAATTCCTGTCCTGGGACCCCCCCCAGTTCCTGTCCTGGGACCCCCCCCAGTTCCTGTCCTGTGACCGCCCCAGTTCCTGTCCTGGACTGGTTCTGGCCCAGTTGGGCACTGGGGGGGTTCCCCCGCTGCTCCTGGAGCTTGGGGTGTGACTTGTGGGGGGACATGGGGACAAGATCCGTCCCCACCTGTCCCACGCTTTGTCCCCTCTGTCCCCTGCCCCAGGGCCAACCCCGTCCTTACCCCAGTGGTGCCGTGTCACCCCCGATGTGTCCCCACCTGTCCCCTGCCCTGTCCCCGCCCTGTCCCACCCCTTGTCCCCACCTGTCCTCCTGCCCCAGGGCCACCCCCGTCCTTACCGCAGCGCTGCCATGTCATCCCGGCCCTGTCCCCTGCCCTGTCCACCCTGTCCCCACCCCAGACCCACCTCGTCCTCACCCCAACACTGCCATGTCACCCCCGATGTGTCCCCCCCCGTCCCCCTGTCCCCCCTGTCCCTCCCCTGTCCCCCCTGTCCTCCCCTGTCCCCCCCTGTCCCTCCCCTGTCCCCCCCTGTCCCCCTGTCCCCCCTGTCCCTCCCTTGTCCCCCCCCCGTCCCTCCCCTGTCCCCCCGTCCCTACCCCAGCGCCGCCACGTCCCGCGGGTGCTGCCAGGCCGGGGGCTGCAGGAAGCCGGGGGGCGGCGGGACCTCGCCAGCCCCAAAATCTGCGCGGGTGGGAGGAGAGCGGTGAGCGGGGCGGGTGACAAACGTGACACAGCGAGGGGACAGCGCTGTCCCCGGGGCTGAGGGGCGGC
This sequence comes from Acrocephalus arundinaceus, assembly GCA_021534815.1. Lineage (NCBI taxonomy): Eukaryota > Metazoa > Chordata > Aves > Passeriformes > Sylviidae > Acrocephalus > Acrocephalus arundinaceus. The sequence continues at coordinate 1,047,195 of JAJEOU010002506.1, read as the reverse complement.
ACTCACCCGCTGCGGCCGGGCCGAGGAAGGGGAAGCCGGCGAGGCCGGAGCTGCCCGGGCTGAGCGCGGGGCTCAGGCTCTGCAGGGCGGGGTACAGCGGCCGCTGCGGGAAACGCGGTGACCCCAATAAATTCTGTGCCCCAAAACCCCCGCGGGACCCTCCCCGGCAAAGCCGCGGAGGAGGGGGCGCGTGGATTTGGGGAAGGGACACCCGCGTGGCCCTGGGGACAGGACTCACCGCTGCGCTGCCGCCGCTCCGGCCGCTGGCCAAACCGCCCTGGGGCTCGCCACGCCGGCCCTCGGTGCCCAGGAACAGCGGCGGGGGCGTTTTGGTGGCCAGGGCGCGGCTCAGGCTGGCGGCAGGGAACAGGGGGTAGCTGAGACCTGGGGGACAGAGGGGACAGCGGGACGCACGGGTGATGCTCGGGGCGTCCCCGTGACGGCGGCCGCGGTGGCCGCGGTGGCCCCGGAGGCGTGGGCAGCCGTGTGCGCCGGCACGGAGCGGCGCTCCGGCAAAGCCACTTCCTGCCGGGCCACCTGGGCTGCGACACGAGGTGACACGCCAGGGCTGGTGGCTCTGGGGTCACAAACAGGGGACAGCGGCTGCAAAACGCGGACCCTGCTGTGGGCAGCACCCGGACCCGGCTGGGATGTCCCGTGGCGATGTCCCTGAGGCCACCACGCTGTCCCCTCCCGAGGATTTGGGATGCCCCCTGTCCCCATCCCTGTCCCCTGTCCCCATCCCTGCTCCCTGTCCCCGTCCCGTGCCACCTCGCACGGGTTTTTTGTGGGGTTTTTTGTGGATTTTGTGGCATTCCCGGCTGCTTTTCTGTCACCCTGTCACGGCCAGGGGACGAGCCCCGCGCCCCGTGCCGGGCTGTGCCACACCGGAGGGAGCAGCGGGCACCGCGGGAGGGGACAGCCGGGTGGCAGGTGGTGGCACGGGGCACAGGAAGCAGCTGGAGGGGGAGCGGGGCCGGTGTTTCCACAGCTGCGGCCCCGCTCCTGCCCACGCAGCCGCCCCGGGCCCGCTCCCGGTAAATCCCCGGGAGAGGAGCTTTGCATGCGGGGCCCGGCGGGGAAAATCCCCGCGGGGTTCGGGGGCGCGTGGTGGCGACGGGGGTGGCTGTGGAAGGGACGGGGTGGCCGTGGAAGGGACAGGGTGGACATGGAAGGGACAGGGTGGCCATGGTGGGGACGGGGGTGGCTGTGGAAGGAATGGGGTGTCCATGATGGGGATGGGGTTCCCATAACAAGGACAGGGCCCATGGTGGCAATGGGGTGCCCAGGGTGATGTTGGGGTGCCCAGGGAGATGTTGGGGTGCCCAGGGCAATGGGGTGCCCAGGGCTATGTTGGGGTGCCTGTGACGGGGATGGGGTTCCCATATCAAGGACAGGGGCCATGGGGGTGACGGGGTGCCCATGGTGGGGATGGGGTGCCCAGGGTGATGTTGGGGTGCCCATGGTGGGGATGGGGTGTCCAGGGCGATGTTGGGGTGCCCAGGGAGATGTTGGGGTGTCCAGGGCTATGTTGGGGTGTCCATGATGGGGATGAGGTTCCCATATCAAGGACAGGGGCCATGGGGGTGCTGCAGTGCCCATGATGGTGATGCAGTGCCCAGGGTGATGTTGGGGTGCCCAGGGCGATGTTGGGGTGCCCAGGGAGATGTTGGGGTGCCTGTGACGGGGATGGGGTTCCCATATCAAGGACAGGGGCCATGGGGGTGCTGCAGTGCCCATGATGGTGATGCAGTGCCCAGGGTGATGTTGGGGTGCCCATGGTGGGGATGGGGTGCCCAGGGTTATGTTGGGGTGCCCATGGTGGGGATGGGGTGCCCAGGGAGATGTTGGGGTGCCCAGGGAGATGTTGGGGTGCCTGTGACAGGAATGGGGTGCCCATATCAAGGACAGGGCCCATGGTGGTGACAGCGCACCCAGGCTGGGGACAGGACACCCACGGCAGTGTCCCCTTACCCCGCGGTGTCCCCGGCGGGGGCCGAGCCTACCTGGGGGCAGTGGCCCCGGGGACCGTCCCGGTGGCTTTGGAGCGGCGGCTCTGAAGGCGGCAGAGCGGCCCTGGCCCTGCGGGGAGCTGCTGGCGCTGCCCACCCCGGGCTGGGAGGGGTCGGCGGCCGGAGGGGAACTGCCGTAGGCGGCCTCGGGCAGGGACACCGGGGTCTGCGGGACACACGGGGCTGGGGACAGGGACCCTCGGGGACACACGGGGGCTGGGGACAGGGACACACGGGGGCTGGGGACAGGGACCTCGGGGACACACGGGGGCTGGGGACAGGGACCCTCGGGGACACACGGGGGCTGGGCACAGGGACACACGGGGGCTGGGGACAGGGACCTCGGGGACACACGGGGGCTGGGGACAGGGACCTCGGGGACACACAGGGACAGACAGGGACACACAGGGGCTGGGGACAGGGACCCTTGGGGACACACGGGGGCTGGGGACCGGGACCCTTGGGGACACAGGGGGGCTGGGCACAGGGACACACGGGGGCTGGGGACAGGGACCCTTGGGGACACAGGGGGGCTGGGGACAGGGACCTCGGGGACACAGGGGGGCTGGGGACAGGGACCTCGGGGACACAGGGGTCAGGGACAGGGACCCTTGGGGACACACAGGGGCTGGGGACACACAGGGGTCAGGGACAGGAACCCTTGGGGACACACGGGGGCTGCGGACAGGGACCTCGGGGACACACAGGGACACACAGGGGTCAGGGACAGGGACCCTCGGGACCCTCAGGGCCCTGCAGGGTGAAGCAGAGGTCAAGGACAGGGAGGGGATGGGGACACCGGGGGACCCTCGGGACCCTCCAGGACAACCCAGAAACCCAGGACAGGGACAGGACCCTTGGGGACCCTTGAGACTCTGCAGGACAAACCAGACACCCAGGACAGGACCCTTGGGGACCCTCAGGACCCTTCAGGACAAACCAGACACCCAGGACAGGCACAGGACAGGACCCTTGGGGACCCCAGCGTGCCACTCACATAAAACCTGGGCCGTGCCAGCGACAGATCCACGCCCTCCCCGAGCCTTCTCCCCTTGTCCCCGGGCGGCTCCGGCCCCTCCTCCAGCTCCAGCTCGTGGCTCTCCAGCCCCAGCCCTTTGCGCTTCAGCGTCTGCGGGAGGGGGGGAGGCGACAATGAGCCGTGTCCCCTGCGGCCACCAGCACCGCGGGGCCCTCGGGGGCGGGGAGGAGCCGGCGCTACCTCGAGGATGTCGGAGTTGGTGCGGCTCTCGTGGGGCTCGCTGTACTCGGTGTACTTGAGCAGCACCTTGTCCATGTCGGTGCTGGCGTACTGGAAGAGGCGGTTGGTGCTGTTGAAGATGATGAGGGCGATCTCGCAGTCGCACAGCACGCTCAGCTCGTAGGCCTTCTTCATCAGCCCGAATTTCCGCTTGGTGAACGTCACCTGGAAAGCCACCCCCCAAAAAAAGCCAAAAAAACGGCCCTGAGTTCTCCAAAAAATTATCTTCAAGGGGGTGGTGGCAGCGGGGTGGGTCTGAGTTCTGTCCCCCTCGTCCCCACCTCGTCCGCACCTCGTCCCCGAGCACTCCCTACCTGCCGGTTCCGCTGATCCAAAATCCGGCTGATCTGGATTTTTTTCCGGCCCATTTTCGCCTCCTCCTGCGTTGGGTTTGGGGCTGGAAGAGAGCGAGAAATCCCTAAACCCCACAGCCCTTGGGGCTGTCCCCGGCCAGCGCCCCCAAAAATCAGTTTGGGTGCCGAAAAAATAATCAAATTTTCGGAGGAAGTTGGGTCATTTCTTCTTCCGTGAAGATGGTGGCCAAGCGGGAAAATGGGGAAAAAAAGGGAAATTCTGCTGGGTTAGAGGGGGAAAAAAATCCCCTTGGCCTCCCCCAGCCACCCCAATCCATCACCCCCACGGCACCACCCCCGAGCACCTTTGGGTGCCGGCTGGAGAGCGGCGCTGCCGTGATCCCAAATCCTTCAGCGGGATTTTGGGATGGGAGTTTTCATCCCAAACCCCTCGGGGGCCGCTCCGAGGCTGCTCCCGGCGGCTCCGTGGGATGGGGAGGGCGTTTAAAAGGAGGCCGGGCTGGCGGCGGGGAGGGTCCCTCGAACGAAAGGGTTGGGTTTAGGTTCAAATTTGGGGATTTTTTTTTTTTAATCTTTTTTTTCACCAGCTCCAGCAGACTAAATTTGACCTCCGCCACTCACAAGGCCAGGAAGTGGCTGCACGAGGAGACAGCAAAGCGAAACCACCCACCCACTGCTGCGGCCATGTGACAGGGACACCGGGCTGTGACCCCCGGTGCCACCGCGGCTGTGCCACCCCAGCACCCCCCGAGGCTGTCACAGCGCTGGGACACCCCCTGATGTCACAGTCACCCCAATTCCTGCTCCTCTGCCACCCCCACAGCCAGAGCCACCCCAAAATCCCAACACCGGGCTGTGACCCCCGTGCCACCCTGGCTGTGCCACCCCGGTACCCCCCGAGGCTGTCACAGCGCTGGGACACCCCCCTGATGTCACACCCCTACCCCAATTCCTGCTCCTCTGCCACCCCCACAGCCAGAGCCACCCCAAAATCTCCAAATGCCACCAATGGGGCAGGGACATCATCGGGCTGTGTCTCCCTGTGCCACCCCGGCCGGCACCCTCAGACTGTCACAGCTCTGGGACACCTCCCTGATGTCACATCCCCCCAATTCCTGCTCCTCTGCCACCCCCACAGCCAGAGCCACCCCAAAATCCCAACACCAGGCTGTGACCCCCGTGCCACCCTGGCTGTGCCACCCCGGCACCCCCCGAGGCTGTCACAGCACTGGGACACCCCCTGATGTCACATCCCCCCCAATTCCTGCTCCTCTGCCACCCCCACAGCCAGAGCCACCCCAAAATCCTCCAATGTCATCAATGGAGCAGGGACACTGGGCTGGTGGCGCCCTGTGCCACCCCGGCTGTGCCACCCCGGCACCCTCAGACTGTCACAGCGCTGGGACACCCCCTGATGTCACAGTCACCCCAATTCCTGCTCCTCTGCCACCCCCACAGCCAGAGCCACCCCAAAATCTCCAAATGCCACCAGTGGGGCAAGGACACTGGGCTGTGACCCCCGGTGCCACCCCAGCACCCCCCGAGGCTGTCACAGCTCTGGGACACCCCCTGATGTCACATCCCCCCAATTCCTGCTCCTCTGCCACCCCCACAGCCAGAGCCACCCCAAAATCCCCCAATGCCACCAATGACACGAGATGTCCCCAACGGGACCCTGGTGCCCACCACGATTTGGGGACAGACCTGGCCTGGCTCTGTCCCTGCTGTCCCCAAACCACCAGCACGGCCGGGAAGCAGGGGGGTGACAGCTCCGTGTTGGGGACAAATTTGGGACCCCCCAGCCCCTCCCCAATGCCAGGCTGGATGCCAGGGGTGCAGCTGGGGACCCTGGGGTCCCCCGGTGCCCCCGGCGTGTCCCTCTTCCCCTCTCGAGCCCGTTGCCATTTCACCAGCATGCTCGGCTGCTATTTTTAGCCGATCAAAACTAATTTTAATTTATGGAAGGAAATTGCGCTGCCGTTCCCACGGCCCCGCTGCCACCCTGTGTCCCCGAGCCCACGCACGACCCCCCTCCGTGTCCCCCTGCGACGTCCAGGGGGTGCCCAGACCACCCCGGCCCTGCCGGAAAGGGCTGAGAATTCCCTGGCGGAAAATTCCCGAGGTTTTCCCATTCCCAACCATCCCTGGGGTGTTTGTCCAGCTCCTCCCGGCTGTGACACCTGCGGCGCTCCCTGGGGACATCCCGAGGGTCCCCGATCCGAGATGGTTGATTTTGGGGTGGGAATTTGGGGGTGGGTTTGGGGTTGGTGGGTTTGGGGCAGGGGGAGCTGGCCCGGCAGTGACACCCCTGTGAACCCACACGGAAACAGCCTGGAGGGGATTGGGGGGTTCTGTAGTTGGGGATGGATGGATGATGGATGGATCCATGGATGGATGATGGATGATGGATGGATGGATGGATGGATGATGGATGGATGGATGGATGGATGGATGGAGGATGGATGATGGATGGATGGATGGATGGATGATGGATGATGGATGGATGGATGATGGATGATGGATGGATGGATGATGGATGATGGATGGATGATGGATGGATGGATGGATGGATGATGGATGGATGATGGATGATGGATGGATGATGGATGGATGGATGGATGGAGGATGGATGATGGATGGATGGATGGATGGGATGGTGATGGATGATGGATGATGGGATGGATGGATGATGGATGGATGATGGATGGATGATGGATGGATGATGGATGGATGGATGATGGATGGATGATGGATGGATGGATGGATGATGGATGGATGGATGGATGGATGGATGGATGGATGGATGGATGATGGATGGATGGAATGGATGGATGATGGATGATGGATGATGGATGATGGATGGATGGATGGATGATGGATGGATGGATGGATGATGGATGGATGGATGGATGATGGATGATGATGGATGGATGGTGGATGATGGATGATGGATGGATGGATGGATGGATGATGGATGGATGATGGATGGATGGATGGATGATGGATGGATGGATGGATGGATGGATGATGGATGATGGATGGATGATGGATGGATGGATGGATGGATGGATGGATGGATGATGGATGGATGGATGGATGATGGATGATGGATGGATGGATGGATGATGGTGGATGATGGATGATGGATGGATGGGATGGATGGATGATGGATGGATGGATGGATGATGGATGGATGATGGATGGATGGATGATGGATGGATGATGGATGATGGATGATGGATGGATGATGGATGGATGATGGATGGATGGATGGATGATGGATGATGGATGGATGATGGATGATGGATGGATGATGGATGATGGATGGATGATGGATGGATGGATGGATGATGGATGGATGATGGATGGATGGATGGATGATGGATGATGGATGGATGGATGATGGATGGATGATGGATGATGGATGGATGATGGATGGATGATGGATGGATGGATGATGGATGGATGGATGATGGATGGATGGATGGATGATGGATGGATGGATGGATGGATGGATGATGGATGGATGATGGATGATGGATGGATGATGGATGATGGATGATGGATGGATGATGGATGGATGGATGGATGGATGGATGGATGGATGATGGATGGATGATGGATGGATGGATGGATGATGGATGATGGATGGATGATGGATGGATGATGGATGGATGATGGATGATGGATGGATGGATGGATGGATGATGGATGGATGGATGGATGATGGATGGATGGATGGATGATGGATGGATGATGGATGATGGATGATGGATGATGGATGGATGATGGATGGATGGATGATGGATGATGGATGGATGGATGGATGGATGGATGATGATGGATGGATGGATGGATGATGGATGATGGATGATGGATGGATGATGGATGGATGATGGATGGATGATGGATGGATGATGATGGATGGATGATGGATGATGGATGATGATGGATGGATGGATGGATGGATGATGGATGGATGGATGGATGATGGATGATGGATGGATGATGGATGATGGATGGATGATGGATGGATGATGGATGGATGGATGGATGATGGATGGATGGATGGATGATGGATGATGGATGGATGATGGATGGATGATGGATGGATGGATGGATGGATGATGGATGGATGATGGATGGATGATGGATGGATGATGGATGGATGGATGGATGATGGATGGATGGATGGATGATGGATGATGGATGGATGATGGATGGATGATGGATGGATGATGGATGGATGGATGGATGATGGATGATGGATGGATGGATGATGGATGGATGATGGATGGATGATGGATGGATGGATGGTGGATGATGGATGATGGATGGATGATGGATGGATGATGGATGGATGATGGATGATGGATGGATGATGGATGGATGGATGGATGGATGGATGATGATGGATGGATGATGATGGATGGATTCCAATGATGGATGATGGATGGATGGATGATGGATGGATGGATGATGGATGATGGATGATGATGGATGATGGATGGATGATGGATGGATGGATGATGGATGGATGATGGATGATGGATGATGGACCATGGATGGATGATGGATGATGGATGGATGATGGATGATGGATGATGGATGGATGATGGATGGATGATGATGGATGATGGATGGATGATGGATGGATGGATGATGGATGGATGGATGATGGATGGATGGATGGATGATGGATGGATGATGGAATGGATGGATGATGGATGATGGATGGATGATGGATGATGGATGATGGATGGATGATGGATGGATGGATGGATGATGGATGGATGGATGATGGATGGATGGATGGATGGATGATGGATGGATGATGGATGAGGATGGATGATGGATGATGGATGATGATGGATGGATGATGGATGGATGGATGGTGGATGATGGATGATGGATGATGGATGGATGGAGGATGATGGATGGATGGATGATGGATGGATGATGGATGATGGATGGATGATGGATGATGGATGGATGGATGATGGATGGATGGATGGATGGATGGATGGATGATGGATGATGGATGGATGATGGATGGATGATGGATGATGGATGGATGGATGATGGATGGATGGATGGATGGATGATGGATGGATGATGGATGATGGATGGATGGATGATGGATGGATGGATGATGGATGGATGGATGGAGGGATGATGGATGGATGATGGATGGATGGATGGATGGATGATGGATGGATGGATGATGGATGGATGGATGGATGATGGATGATGGATGGATGGATGATGGATGGATGGATGATGGATGGATGGATGGAGGGATGATGGATGGATGATGGATGGATGGATGATGGATGGATGGATGGATGATGGATGGATGGATGGATGGATGGATGGATGATGGATGATGATGGATGATGGATGGATGATGGATGATGGATGGATGGATGATGGATGGATGATGGATGGATGGATGGATGATGGATGGATGATGGATGGATGGATGGATGGATGATGGATGGATGGATGGATGGATGGAGGGATGATGGATGATGGATGATGGATGGATGGATGGATGATGATGGATGGATGGATGATGGATGATGGATGGATGATGGATGGATGGATGATGGATGGATGGATGGATGGATGGATGGATGATGGATGATGGATGGATTGGATGGATGATGGATGATGGATGGATGGATGATGGATGGATGGATGATGGATGGATGATGGATGATGGATGGATGGATGGATGGATGGATGGATGGATGGATGGATGATGGATGGATGGATGGATGGAATGGATGGATGATGGATGGAGGATGATGGATGGATGGGATGGATGGATGGATGATGGATGGATGGATGGATGGGATGGATGGATGGATGATGGATGGATGGAATGGATGGATGGATGATGGATGGAATGGATGGATGGGATGGATGGATGATGGATGATGGATGTGGATGGATGATGGATGGATGGATGGATGGATGGATGGATGGATGGATGGATGGATGATGGATGGATGGATGGATGATGGATGATGGATGATGGATGATGGATGGATGGATGGATGGATGATGGATGGATGGATGGATGATGGATGGATGGATGATGGATGGATGGATGATGGATGGATGGATGATGGATGGATGATGGATGGATGGATGATGGATGGATGATGGATGATGGATGGATGATGGATGGATGGATGGATGGATGGATGATGGATGGATGGATGGATGATGATGGATGGATGGATGGATGATGGATGGATGGATGGATGGATGGATGGATGATGGATGGATGGATGGATGATGGATGGGATGGATGGATGATGGATGATGGATGGATGATGGATGGATGGATGGATGATGGATGATGGATGATGGATGGATGATGGATGGATGGATGATGGATGGATGGATGGATGATGGATGGATGGATGATGGGATGATGGGATGGATGATGGATGGATGGATGGATGATGGATGGATGGATGATGGATGGATGGATGGATGATGGATGGATGATGGATGGATGGATGGATGGATGATGGATGGATGGATGGATGAATGGATGATGGATGGATGATGGATGGATGGATGGATGATGGATGGATGGATGGATGGATGGATGGATGGATGGATGATGGATGGATGGATGGATGGATGGATGATGGATGGATGGATGGGATGATGGATGGATGGATGGAATGGGATGGATGGATGGATGGATGGATGGATGGATGGATGATGATGGATGGGATGGGATGATGGATGATGGATGGAGGATGATGGGATGATGGATGGATGGATGGATGAGAATGGATGATGGATGGATGGATGGGATGGATGGATGGATGGATGATGGATGGATGGATGGATGGATGTGATGGATGGATGGAATGGATGGATGGGATGGATGATGGATGGGATGGATGGATGGATGGATGGATGATGGATGGATGGATGGATGGATGGATGGATGGATGGATGATGGATGATGGATGATGGATGATGGATGATGGATGGATGATGGATGATGGATGGATGGATGGATGATGGATGGATGATGGATGATGGATGGATGGATGGATGATGGATGATGGATGGATGGATCCATGGATGGATCCATGGATGGATCCATGGAGGTATGAATGGATCGGTGGATCCACGGATGGATGGATCCCCCACCTGCAGCAGGGACATGCAATAACTCCAAGGATTTGCTCGGGGACAATCCCCCACCAACCCTTGGGTGCTGTGGTACCTCAGTGCCCCATGGGGTGATGCCCAGGGTGTCCTGGAAGGTTCCAGCACCCACAGAGTGATTCCAAGGGGGACCTGGAAATTGCAAACACTCATGGGATGATGCTGAGAAGGTCCTGGAAGGTGAAAACACCCACAGGGTGATGCTGAGAAGTTTTGGAAGGTTTCAGCACTCACAGCGTGAAGCTGAGAGGGTCCTGGAAGGTTCCAGCACCCATGGGATGATGCTGAGAAGGTCCTGGAAGGTTCCAGCACCCATGGGATGATGCTGAGAAGGTTCTGGAAGGTTCCAGCACCCATGGGATGATGCTGAGAAGGTCCTGGAAGGTTCCAGCACCCACAGGGCGATGCTGAGAAGGTCCTGGAAGGCGAGAGAGGGAGTCCAGAGGAAGCAGAGCCGCATCCCCGTCCCTCCAGGGCCTCCAGGGCCCCTCCAGGTTGGGATCCCGGCACTGGGAGAAGCAGCCGCAGCCTCGTGCAACACCCGGGGCCGTTTCATCAGCCACTGGAGCCCTGGGGACACCGGGAACGCTGCACTCGGTGTCACCTCGGCCACCACCGGTGTCACCGGCACCCCCCAGACAGGTGGGATGGGCTGGGAGGGGAGGGGAGATTTCCCCTCTGGGTTTAATTGGGATAAATGAGGAGGGGGGATTTCCTCTCTGGGTTTTAACTGGGATAAAGGAGGAGGGAGGATTTCCCCTCTGGGTTTATTTGGGATAAAAGGGGAGGGGTGATTTCCCCTCTGGGTTTATTTGGGATAAAAGGGGAGGGGGATTTCCCCTCTGGGTTTATTTGGGATAAAAGGAAAGGGGAGAATTTCCTTCTGAGTTTTCATCGGGATAAAAGGGGAGGGGCGATTTCCCCTCTGGGTTTAATTGGGATAAATGAGGAGGGGCGATTTCCCCTCTGGGTTTTTATCGCGATAAACGGTGAGGGGGGATTTTCCCTCTGGGGTTTGATCGGGATAAAGTGACCGGCGACACCGCGGGCTTTGTCACCTCCAGCCGGGTGGCACCTCCAGGGCAGGGCGGAACCCGGTTCCCGGCAGAGCCGGCACCCAGCGAGGGCTGAGAGCCCCTCCTGGCCTTGTCCCCACCACGGCGACACTCCGGATGTCCCCTTGAGCACAACGACAAATCCCAGCGCTCCGGGCATCCCAAACATTCCAGACAGGAATTTTATTTTTTTTCCCCTCTCCCTGCTCCAGGAGGAGCTCCCGGCACCCTTCAGGCCCCGCTGCCACCCATGGGTGCGATTGGGGGGGCTCCCACCTCACCCCGGCCCTTCCCGCTGGGCACCCACAGCTGGATGGGGCTGGGACCGGGTTTATAATTAACCCCCCGGACCCTCTGCGATTTGCATGGCGCCAGGGGGTGTGAATTCCTAATTCCAGCCCCTAATTAGCGAGCCCAGACCGCGCGGATCCCGGGAGAGCCGCGTGGTTTTTTCCGTGCCAGCCGGTGTGGGATTCCCGGCACCTCAACTCCGGCGCTGCCCTCAACACCTTCACAGCCCCTGGATGATCCCAGAAACCTTAAATCCACCGGATTTAGCCCAAAAAAACCCCGGCAGGCGGGGCATGAAAGGAAAAATCTGCTCCAGGGTCTCCCCTAAAACATCCCCAAGTCAGGGGCTCGGAGCTCCCCAGGGACTGATCCTCCCACGGGGCACAGAAAGTGGAGGGAAAAGTTCTTTTTTCCCAAATTCTGGGGGTTTTGCTGCAAATCTGAGAGCTGGGGGTGACTGGGCAGGGCTGAGAGGGGCGCGGTTATCAAGCACCAAACGCTGGTGGCATTTGGCAGCTCCCAAAATTTCGGTGGAGGTAAAAAATAAACGATTCAAGGGGGGAGAAAGAGTTTCCATCCCGGTTTTTTACAGCGAGGGAGGGGAAAATCTGAGCCAGGAGCGGCGAAAATCCCACAGGAGGGTGAGGATGATGCCGGGATGGAAACGGGGGTTGAAAATGGGATTGAAAATGGGATTGAAAATGGGATTGAAAATGGGATTGAAAATGGGATTGAAAATGGGATCTAAGGAGCGTTGGGAGCAGAGGGACAAATCCGGCTGGGTTTGGATCCCGGAGATCCCCTGGGAAAAGCTGAGCTGGTGCGAGCCGCATCCCGAGCCCCCGGCACGGGGAAAAAGTCAAAGTTGAGCTGGGAGTTTCTGCCGGGCCCTTCTGCTTTTTATAGGTTTTGTTTAAACAAGAGACCAGTAAGAACCAGCGCGGGGCTGGCAGCGCTGGGGCGGGACTGGGCGGGCAGGAGGAGCCAGCCGGGAAATGGGGGAAAGGTGGGGATGGGGGCTCGGAGGGGGTTTGGGACCCCCACAAACCCCCCCGAACCCCCAAAACCCCTCAGGTTTGTAGGGGGGGGCGCTGCCAGCCTCCAGCCCCGCTGTCACCTCGCTGTCACTGTCACCCCCCGGGCGGGGGGGTGACACAGAGCGAAAGTCCCGGGCGCTGCCACGGCCCGGTGAAGATGGGGTGGAGGATTTTCGGTTCCAAAATGAGTGTGGGGAAGGGGGAAGGATTGAAAGGGCTCCCAAAAAAGGGGTCGGGAGGATGGAGGGACACAGGGACCCCACATCCATGGGAAGGAATCGCAATTCCCACGGGATTGGGCTGCCCCAGGCACAGCTGGGAATTAATTTGGGATGTGATGTCCCCATCGGTGCTGGGGACACTCAGGGATGATCTCGGTGGGTTTAGGGTTTCCAGGCTCACAGAGCTGACGATCCTGCTGGGAGTTTTGGGGGATGAGGAGGGAAATTCAAAGGGGTTTAAATTAAAAAAATTCCCACCCAAAATCATTCTGGGTGCCCTCAGTGGCTCACAGAGCTGACAATCCTGCTGGGAGTTTTTGGGATGAGGAGGGAAATGCAAAGGGGTTTGAATTAACCCAATTCCCCCAAAAATCATTCTGGATTCCCTGACTGCAGCGTGCCAGGCTTGACAGCCCTGACCCAGCAGGATCCTCTATCCCCTTGCACCCAAAATTTTACCAAATCCGCTTTTTTTTGGGATGTCTCTGGGCTCGGAGGTGACCGGCATGGTGACAGTTTGACATCCCAAACCAGACCCCCCTCCCTCCTTCCTTCCCCCAGACCTCCCCACACCTCAAACCCTGGCGTGTCCAGCTGGGGAAGGGCCAGGGGTGTCCAGGTGGGTCCCCCACGCTCCTGCCCCAACCGCTGCCCCCGGGGGTCCCCTGGGGGCGCAGCCCAGGGTCCCATCCCGGCGCTCCGGCTCATCCCAAACTTCCACGGGAATTCAGCCCCCGGGAAACCCCAGGGCCGGCGGAGCTGGGAAGGTTCTCTCGTTAAAAGAGAAAAAACTCCGAGGATGGGGACAGGGACAGAGGGACAGGGACAGGGGGACAGGGACAGAGGGACAGGGACAGGGACAGAGGGACAGGGACAGAGGGACAGGGACAGGGGGACAGGGACAGGGACAGAGGGACAGGGACAGAGGGACAGGGACAGGCTGGCAGTGGCCAGGAGGATCTGGCAGAGGATCCACCTCGCTCTCCATGGGTGACAGGGGGCCCAGGTGCACTGGGACACCCTGGAGGTGCCACACGGAGGTGCCACCACCCCTGGAGGTGCCACACGGAGATGCCACCACCCCTGGAGGTGCCCCTGGCAGTGGCCGTGCCCGTGTCCCGCCCGCTGCCACCGGAAGGGACGGGGCTGCCACCAGCACGTGCCGAGCCCGCCAGGCCGCTGTGCCACCCCAGCGCGGTGACAACGCCATCGGGGGTGACCGGCCGCGCTGTCACCTCTGTCACTACAACCACGTCGGGCCCGCCGCTGCCGTGCCTCAGTTTCCCGCTGCCCGCCCCGAGCTCATCCCCGGCCCCCCACCCAAAGCCCCGGTGGTGGCGGGGAGGTGGCGGCGGGACCGGGGGCAGGGCGGCCGCCACCCAGGCTGCGCTTTTGGGTTAAACCCGGGCGTTCCTCCCTGCACAGACACGAGTAAAAATAACCGCCCCGGAGCTCGGCGCAAACCACAGGCTTTTTATAGCCCGCCATCCCGAGACGGCGGGGCGGGGGCCGGGGCTCCGCCGTGCCCAGACCAGCCCGCCGGGCGCCGGCCCGGCCGCACCGGCCCCTCCCCGGGCCGGTCCCGCTCCCCGCTGCTCCCCGTGCGCCCCGACGGGGCCGCGGTGGGGTAGCACGGAGGGGACAGCGCTGCTGTCGTGTGTCGCTGTGTCACCCCTCCGCTCGGTGCCGGTGACACCGGAGCGCCCGGGGTTCCCCCCGTGCGGGACACGCACCTGGACGGCGGCGCTTCCTCCGCGGCCGCTCCGAGCCCGCTGGGCCGCGGCTGCCCGGGGGAGCCGGGGAGGCCCCGGTGGTGGTCCCGGTGCTGATCCCGGTGGTGGTCCCGGTGCTGATCCCGGTGTCGCCGCCGGTGTCGCCGCCGGTCCCGTCGGTGCCCCCGGAGCTGCCGCCGCCTGACCGAGCAGCGCCGGCGACATTTGCATAACCCCGCCCACCCCGGCCGGAGATTTGCATACGGCGGCCGGGCTGCTCCGCCATTGGATAAAGGCGGGGTGTTAATTTGCATAGACACGCCCCCAGCAGGGAGAGGGGCGGGGCCGAAGGAAAGGGGCGGGGCCTGGGGGTCCGGGGCGTTGCGGGGTCTGGGGGGGTTCGGATTTGGGGGGATTTGGGGGGGATTTGGGGGGGATTTGGGGAAACCGGGATGGGGGCGGAGCTGGAGGGGACCCCCGGTGTTCACGGCAGCCAGGGGGGACTGAGGCAATTCCCAAATTCCCAAATTCCATGAGAAGAGATCCCGGGCAGCAGGTGGGAAAAGGGGAAGGTCAGAGAAATCAGGGAAATCAGGGAAATCAGGGAAATCAGGGAAATCAGAGGATTCAGGGGATTCAGGGAATTCAGGTCCCACCCAGCCTCACGCCAGGGACATTTTCGCATCCTGGACGTGCCGAGGGTTCGGTCCCAGCTCCCGGTCCCGGCTCCCAACCCCGGGAAGATCGGGAGGAAAACCGGGAGGAAATGGGGAGAAATCGGGAGAAATGGGGAGAAACGGGGAGAAATGGGGAGAAATGGGGAGAAATGAGGAATGAGGAGAAATGAGGAGAAATGGGGAGAAACGGGGAGAAATGAGGAGAAATGAGGAGAAATGAGGAGAACTGAGGAATTTCTGGGTGAGGCTCTCAGGCCGCGCTGGCGTTCAGGACGTGACATCTTCCTCAGAGCTGCTTTTAAAGCTTGTGACTTGTAGAGTGCAATTAGCAGAGTGTTAATTAGCGATCTTAATTGATCCTGAGGAGGGGTTGGGGGGAGAACAGAAGCTCCGGAGCTTCTGAGGTGACACCTCCAGGTGGCCCTGGGGCACTCTGGGGACACTCGGGGTGGTTTTTTGGGGTGTGGGACATCCCTGCCCTGTCCTTTCTCCCCCTCGGGTTTCCCCGGGTCGGGGCCGCTCCCAGCCCTGCCAGGCAAAGCCAATTTTGGGGTACAGGGACTCCCCAGACCCCCCAGGTGCCCGGGCCCGGCTGCTCCTTCCCAGCCTCAAAGCTCTGAGCTCCTCCTGAGGCTCTTCCTGCCCCAAAATTTGGGGGTTTTGGGGGGCAGGGAGGGATTTTGGGGAGCCTGAGGGGTGCGGTGAGAGCTGCACCCCGAGTGACACCGGGGAGGGCACGGCCGAGCTCTGTCACCTCCGGGACACGGGACAGGGACAGAGCTGCCGTCACCAGGAGCTCTGGGGACTTCGTGCCAGGTCCCAGGGACTGCCACCCCCCCTCCGCTTCCCAAAATTCTGGAAACGAGCCTGGAGCCAAACTCCGGCTGCTGCCAAGGCCAACACGGCGGGATTTCAAAATAGCCCCGGGACCCGCGCGGTGCCAGCGGGAACCACCCACGCGGGGCGGGAGGGAGGGACGGGGACAGGGACAGGGACAGGGAGGGACAGAGGGACAGAGAGGGACAGAGGGACAGGGAGGGACAGGGACAGGGACAGGGACAGGGACAGGGAGGGACAGGGAGGGACAGAGAGGGACAGAGGGACAGGGAGGGAGAGAAAAGGGCAGAAAGGGGAAAAAAAGGGACAGAAAGGTACAAAAATGGACAGAAAAGGACCAAAAGGGACAGAAAAGGGACAGAAAAGGGACAGAAAGGGACAGAAAGGGACAGAACAGGACAGAGAGGGAGAGAAAGGGACAGAAAGGGACAGAAAGGGACAGAACAGGACAGAGAGGGAGAGAAAGGGACAGAACGGGACAGCCAGCGCTGCTCCTCCGGCAGACGGAAAGGTCCCCTCGGTCCGGATCCCGCAGCCCGGGCTGGGCACGGCTGCGGCACCGGGATGGAGGAGGATCGCCCCGGGCCCAGTGCTCCCCAGTGTCCCCCAGTGTCCCCTCGTGTCCCCTCGTGTCCCCCTGTGTCCCCTCGTGTCCCCTCGTGTCCCCCAGTGTCCCCCAGTGTCCCCCAGTGTCCCCTCGTGTCCCCTCGTGTCCCCCAGTGTCCCCTCGTGTCCCCTCGTGTCCCCTCGTGTCCCCTCGTGTCCCCTCGTGTCCCCCAGTGTCCCCCAGTGTCCCCTCCTGTCCCTCGTGTCCCCTCGTGTCCCCCTGTGTCCCCCTGAGTCCCCTCGTGTCCCCTCGTGTCCCCTCGTGTCCCCTCGTGTCCCCCAGTGTTCCCCAGTGTCCCCCAGTCCCACCTCCAGGTGAATTCCCGCGCCGGGAGCTGCTCCCGGCGCTCTCGGGGCCTTTCCCGGGGTGCCCGGTGACCCTCGGGGTGAATTTTCCCGCTCGGAACCTCCGGGATTCCCAAGGGAACGGAGCTGGCGGGGCCGATCCCAGCGGGAAAAGCGATTCCGCTTCCCAGGGTATTTATAGGGCATGGGAAACTCGTGGGGGTCCCAGGGGCCGCCCCGGGGGTCTTTTCTCAGCCTTGCGGGACTGGGAACGTTCCCGGAGCTCCCGGCGGGGCTGGCGGGACAATCCCGGCGCAGGTGGAGGCGGATTTGCCTCTCCCGGGGGATGCGGGGATCGCGGGGCGGCCGCTTCCCGCCGGCCCCGCTTCCCGCCGGCCCCGCTCCGCACCGGCCCCGCTCCGCACCGGCCCCGCTCCGCACCGGCCCCGCTTCCCACCGGCCCCGCTTCCCACCGGCCCCGCTCCGCACCGGGGGTCGGGCCCGGGGTTTTCCCAGGGAAAGGCGGGGCTGGGAACGAGGGGGGAGCGGCTCCGTGTCCGTCTGTCCGTCCGTCCTCACGTTCCCACCCCCCGGAGGCTCCCGGGGCCCCACCGGGGGCGGGCACGGGGAGGAGCCGGTCCGGAGGGGGGTCCCGGCCCGGGGGCAGGACCGGGGGCAGGACGAGCCCGCCCCGGCCGACACCGCGGAACGGAGGCGCTGCCGGTGCCCGGTTCCCATTCCCCGCTCCAATTCCCCGTTCACCGAGGAGTCGGGGAGCGTTCGCGCCTTCGGTACCCCCCGGTACCTCCCGGTTCCCGCGATTCCTCCCGGTTCCCTCCGTTTCTCCCGGTTGCCCCGGTTCCTCCCGGTCCCCCCGGTTCCCCTGGTTTCCTCCGGTCCCCCCGGTTACCCCCATTCTCTCGGTTCCCCTGGTTTCTCCCGGTTCCCCTGGTTCCCCCGATTCCTCCCGGTTCCCCCCGGTTCCCCCCGGTTCCCCTGGTTTCCTCCGGTTCTCCCGGTCCCCCCGGTTCCTCCCGGTCCGCCCGGTTCCTCCCGGTTCCCGCGATTCCCCCCGATTCCCTCCGTTTCCCCCGGTTGCCCCGGTTCCTCCCGGTTCCCCTGGTTTCCCCCGGTCCCGCCGGTGCCGGTGCCGGTGCCGGTCCCGCCATGCCCTCCCCGTACCCTCAGCGTGCCCTGTCGGTGCTGCTGCTCTTCGGGACCCTGTCCGCTGCCATGGCCCTGCTCTCCTCCAGCCTCATCTTCCAGCTGCCCTCGGGCCGGGCCGCTCCCGGTGCCGGTGGCGGTTCCGGGGCGCTCCCCGAGCCCGTGGCCGCCGTTCTGCTGCCGGTCTCGGCCGTGCTGGCCGCGCTCTGCCTGGTGCTGAACGTGAGCTGCCTCCTGCTCTGCCTCCTGCACGGCTACTGCAGCACCGAGCTCTGCCGGGGGCAGCCCGGGCCCGAGCGGTGAGAGCCGCGGGGACACCGGGGACACCGGGGGACACCGGGGGGGACCGGGAGCCGCGGGGACACCGGGGACACCGGGGGAACCGGGGGGGACCGGGAGCCGCGGGGACAGCGGGGGGACCGGGGACACCGGGGCTGGAGGAGCCGGGAGAACCGCGGGGAACCGGGGCTGGGGGGCCGGGGGGCTCGGGAGAGGAGGGGACACCGGGGGGAGCGGGGCTGGAGGGGCTGGGGAGCCACAGGGACCGGGGCTGGGGGATTCAGGAGAGGCGGGGATGCTCGGAGAGGTCTGGGGGAACCGGGACAGGAGGGGCTGGGGAAGTTCGGGACCCCCGGGATCGGGGCTGGGGGGGGCTCGGGAGAGGCGGGGATGCCCTGAGGGGTCGGGGATGCACAGGAGGGACCGGGGGAGCTCCGAGGGATGCTCGGAGGGTCCGGGGGATGCTCCGGGGGTCCGGGAGATGCTCGGAGGGGTCCGGGGAAATTTTCGGAGGGTCCGGGGGTGCTCCCGGAGGTCCGGGGGATGTACAGGAGGGTCCGGGGATGATCCCGGGGGTCTGGGGGATGCTCGGAGGGTCCGGGGATGCTCGGAGGGGCCGGGGATGCTCGGAGGGTCCGGGGATGCTCGGAGGGTCCGGGGATGCTCGGAGGGGTCCGGGGATGCTCGGAGGGTCTGGGGGATGCTCGGAGGGGTCCGGGGATGCTCGGAGGGTCTGGGGGATGCTCGGAGGGGCCGGGGGAATTCTCGGAGGGTCCGGGGGTGCTGCCGGGGGTCCGGGGGATGTACAGGAGGGTCCGGGGATGATCCCGGGGGTCTGGGGGATGCTCGGAGGGTCCGGGGGTGCTCGGAGGGCCCGGGGGATGCTCGGAGGGGCCGGGGGAATTCTCGGAGGGTCCGGGGGTGCTCCCGGGGGTCCGGGGATGCTCGGAGGGGTCCGGCGATGCTCGGAGGGTCCGGGGGTGCTCCCGGGGGTCCGGGGCTGCACAGCACGGACGGGCCCGGAGGATGAGGAGGGATCGGGGGTGGATGAGGAGCCCGCGGTGGCCCCGCCGCCCCGGGACTGTCGCTCGGTCCCCACGGGAGCTGCCGACCCCTCCCGAACCCCAAAATCCGCGTGAGGATTTGCCGGGACCCCTCCAAAAGGGCGGAAAATCCCCCAGATTCCCCCCGGGCACTCCAGGGCTGGAATTGCGCCCTTTAATTTGAATTTTCGAGACTCAATTCAAGAGAAACAATCGGGACCGGCTGCACAATCCAGGGGGGGTTTGAATTTCCAGGAGTTGAAATTCCCGGCGCGTTTTGGGGTCACCCCAACCCTCAGGGGTCACCCCAAAATATCCCTGAGGTCTCTGACCCCAAAACTGACCCCAGGGCTGGGGCATTACCCACGTGTTGATTTAATTATTGCCAGCACTTCTACACCTGCAGAGTTATTCCCGAAAAATTCCTTTTTTTCCCTTTTTTTTCATGGATCTGGAGTGGGCTGGGGGCTCCTGGCCCACTTTTCAAACTAAAAATCTCGGGAATAATCCCATTTTTCAGGATTTTGGTGACAATTGGACATCGTGGGGGGAATCTGTCCAAACTAATAAAACAACTCGGGAATAATCCGATTTTTCAGGATTTTGGTGACAATTGGGGACCCTCAGGGCGGCTCAGGCAATTTCGGGACCTCTCTGATTCGAGTCAAACTCATTTCCAGGGGATGACGATGTTCCAGCAGCTCCTTTTTGTCCTCTAATTAGAGAATCCAATCAGGAGCCCCGGGCTGGAGAAATTCCAGCAGCGCCTCCTCCAACGCTTCATTAACGGAGAGCAAAAATATTTCCCTTAAAAACATCGAAATTCCCCACAACAAACTCGGCCTTTTGTGGGAGGCGATTTTCCCTGGGAAATGGAACAACAGAAATTCCTCCCTCAGGGGTTGTGAATTTTCCTGCGATCCCGGCTCGGGTTTTGGGCTCGGTTTGGGAGCTGTGGAGTTGAAATTTGGGAATTGTGAGGGAAAAAGAGGAAGAATTCCGATCCCAAAATCTCCCGGAGTGAAATAATTTGAATTTCAGGAGGATTTCCGTGCCCCTCCTCGCTGTGAGGCTTTGGGGAAATTCCTTTTCCCGGGGATCTCCAGCAGATCCTTTAATCCGTGCTCGGCTTCCCCAGCTGCAGGACCGGGATCAGTTCGGAATTCCTCAATTCCAGACTTTTCTCCGGGGTTTGGAGCAGGAAAAAAATCAATTTGGAGTTCCTGAGACCCAGAGATTTCAGGACCAGGTTCAGTTTGGAGTTCCCCAGCCCAGATCTTTTCCCTGGGCTCAGAGCAGGACCGGGATCAGCTCTGAGTTCAATCCCAGATTTTTTTCCTGGTTTGGAGCAGGACCAGGATCAGTTTGGAATTCCTCAATTCCAGATTTTTTCCTGAGCTCAGAGCAGGACCGGGATCAGCTCTGAGTTCAATCCCAGATTTTTTTCCTGGTTTGGAGCAGGACCAGGATCAGTTTTGATTTCCTCAATTCCAGATTTTTTCCTGAGCTCAGATCAGGACCAGGATCAGTTTGGAATTCCTCAATTCCAGATGTTTTTCCCAGGTTTGGAGCAGGACCAGGATCAGTTTGGAGTCCCTCAGTTTGATTTCTCCTGGGCTCAGCTCAGGACCAGGATTGGTTTTCAGTTCCTTGGATCCAGATTTTTCTCCTGGCTCAGCCCAGGACCAGGATCACCTCTGAGCTCAATCCCAGATTTTTTCCCCGGGCTCAGATCAGGATCAATTTTGAGTTCCTCAATCCCAGATTTTATTTCCTGGTTGGAGCAGGACCTGGAGCGTTCCCAGAGCCGTTTCCCTGCCAGGACCTTTCCAGGGGCTCAGCTTTCCCCTTTTCCCACTTTTCCCACTTTTCCCATTCCCAGGGCAGCCTGGTTCCTCCTGGACAGCCGCAGCGTCCGGCACGCGGCCATCGGCCTCTTCTGCTGCGGGCTGTGCCTCTACCTGGCAGGCAGGTGTCCATTCCCAGTGCTCCCAGTGCTCCCAGTGTCCATTCCCAGTGCTCCCAGTGTCCATTCCCAGTGCTCCCAGTGCTCCCAGTGTCCATTCCCAGTGCTCCCAGTGCTCCCAGTGTCCATTCCCAGTGCTCCCAGTGCTCCCAGTGTCCATTCCCAGTGCTCCCAGTGCTCCCAGTGTCCATTCCCAGTGCTCCCAGTGCTCCCAGTGTCCATTCCCAGTGCTCCCAGTGTCCATTCCCAGTGCTCCCAGTGCTCCCAGTGTCCATTCCCAGTGCTCCCAGTGCTCCCAGTGTCCATTCCCAGTGCTCCCAGTGTCCATTCCCAGTGCTCCCAGTGTCCATTCCCAGTGCTCCCAGTGTCCATTCCCAGTGCTCCCAGTGCTCCCAGTGCTCCCAGTGTCCATTCCCAGTGCTCCCAGCGCTCCCAGTGTCCATTCCCAGTGCTCCCAGTGCTCCCAGTGTCCATTCCCAGTGCTCCCAGTGCTCCCAGTGTCCATTCCCAGTGCTCCCAGTGTCCATTCCCAGTGCTCCCAGTGTCCATTCCCAGTGCTCCCAGTGCTCCCAGTGTCCATTCCCAGTGCTCCCAGTGTCCATTCCCAGTGCTCCCAGTGCTCCCAGTGCTCCCAGTGTCCCCAGTGTCCATTCCCAGTGCTCCCAGTGCTCCCAGTGTCCATTCCCAGTGTCCATTCCCAGTGCTCCCAGCGCTCCCACTGTCCCCCACTGTCCCCAGTGTTCCCAGTGTCCCCCAGTGTCCCCAGTGTTCCCAGTGTCCCCCAGTGTCCCCACTGTCCCCAGTGTCCCCCAGTGCTCCCAGTGTCCCCCAGTGCTCCCAGTGTCCATTCCCAGTGCTCCCAGTGTCCCCCAGTGCTCCCAGTCCGGCCCGGGACTGGTTTCTGCCCCAGCACCGCCTTTGGTTCACAAAGGCTTCACCAGCTCCTTCCCACGGCCTGAAATTCCCATTCCAGGGTGGAATTTTGTAGGGGCTGGAGGGGCTCAGAGATGGGAATGGAGCTGGGAATTCCTGGGGGAGCTGGGAATTCCTGGGGAGCTGGGAATTCCTGAGGGAGCTGGGAATTCCTGGGGGAGCTGGGAATTCCTGAGGGAGCTGGGAATTCCTGAGGGAGCTGGGAATTCCTGAGGGAGCTGGGAATTCCTGGGGGAGCTGGGAATTCCTGAGGGAGCTGGGAAAGTTCCCTTTTTACTTCTGAGCTCTTTTCCAGCCCCAGCCACCCCAGGAATTCCCGAATCCATCCCGAGCCCTTTCCCAGCCCCAGGAATTCCCGAATCCAGCCCCAGGAATTCCCAATCCATCCCTTTTCCCTCTCCCCAGCCCCAGGAATTCCCAATCCATCCCTTTCCCCTCTCCCCATCCCCAGGAATTCCCAAATCCATCCCCAGGAATTCCCAATCCATCCCTTTTCCCTCTCCCCAGCCCCAGGAATTCCCAATCCATCCCTTTCCCCTCTCCCCATCCCCAGGAATTCCCAAATCCATCCCCAGGAATTCCCAATCCATCCCTTTTCCCTCTCCCCAGCCCCAGGAATTCCCAAATCCATCCCCAGGAATTCCCAATCCATCCCTTTTCCCTCTCCCCATCCCCAGGAATTCCCAATCCATCCCAGAGCCTTTTCCCATCCCCAGGCACTCAGGAATTCCCAATCCATCCCTTTCCCCTCTCCCCAGCCCTGGCCCTCTCCATGCTGCTGCTGTTCCAGCTGGCCCCAGGCCCTCAGGAATTCCCGAATCCATCTCGAGCCCTTTCCCATCCCCAGGAATTCCCAATCCATCCCCAGGAATTCCCAATCCATCCCCAGGAATTCCCAATCCATCCCCAGGCACTCCCAATCCATCCCTTTCCCCTCTCCCCAGCCCTGGCCCTCTCCATGCTGCTGCTGTTCCAGCTGGCCCCAGGCACTCAGGAATTCCCGAATCCATCCTGAGCCCTTTCCCAGCCCCAGGAATTCCCAATCCATCCCCAGGAATTCCCAATCCATCCCCAGGAATTCCCAATCCACCCCTTTCCCCTCTCCCCAGCCCTGGCCCTCTCCATGCTGCTGCTGTTCCAGCTGCCGGCCGGCATTGCCAGCGCCTGCATCCTGACCTCGGGGATCCTGGTCCTGCTCCTGTCCGTGCTCCACGCGCTGCTCCGAGCTTCCCAAATCTCCCAGCTGTCCCAGATTTCCCAGCGGAGCCGCTCGGAGCCTTCCCAAGCCCTGTACGAGAACGACTCCGCCCGGCCGGGGGAAAATTCCGATTCCAACAAAACCTCGGCTCCTGCTCCGCAAATCCATCGGGAATTCTCCTTCCCAATTTTCCTGGAAGGCAAATCCCGGCCGGGCTCGGCCTCCAGCAGCAACCCGAGCTCGGTGGGGAGCCCCAGGAGCAAAGAATTCCAAGAATTGCAGCGGGAATGGCAGCGGGAATGGCAGGACGTGCCCCGCACGCACAGGACGCTGTCGGCGGATTCGGGGCTGCTCCGGGAGCAGGGAAAACCTTGGAATGTCATCACCCGGGAAATGAGGAATGCCATGTCCCGGAAAGCCACGGGAAAAGACTCCACGCTGGTGTGAGGGGGAAAATTCAGATTTTTCCGGGATTTGCAGCTCCGGAGCAGCGAATTTTGTTGCTTTTCCAGGTTTTTGGGGGTTTTTTTCCCTTGGAAAACGTTTTTATCCACAGGCAAAATCCCTCTGCTGGATTTGGGAGCCCCCAAATCCATCCAGGGCCATCCCAGCTGTGGGAAAGGGGCCTGGAAAATGGGGGTGAGCAGCAGAAATTGGAATTTCCACCAGAATTCCGTCCTTTTCCAGCAGATCCCGGCTGATTTCCCTGCCCTGCTCCTTCCTCCCTGCTCCATCCTCATCCTCAGCACCACCCTGGGATCGAGGGGGGGCTTGGGGTGGCCAAGAACAGATTTGGGGTGGCCACAAACAGATTTGGGGTGGCCACAAACAGATTTGGGGTGGGAAAAATCAGATTTGGGGTGGGAAAAATCAGATTTGGGGTGGCCAAGAGCAGATTTAGTGTCAGAAAAAGCAGATTTGGGACGGCCAGGAACAGATTTGGGGAACCAAGAACAGATTTGGGGTGGGAAACATCAAATTCGGGGTGGCCAAGAACAGATTTGGGGTGGCCAAGAGCAGGTTTGGGGAGCCAAGAACAGATTTGGGGTGGGAAAAAGGAGATTTGGGGTGTCAGAGCAGACTTGGGGTGGCAGGAAGGGGTTTGGGGTGGCCAAATGATTTTGGGGTGGCCAAAAGTGATTTTGGGGTGGCAAAGAGCAGGAAAAAGCAGACTTGGGGTAGGAAAAAGCAGATTTGGGGCAGCAAAAAGCAGATTTGGGGCAGGGAAAAGCAGATTTGGGGCGGGAAAAGCAGATTTGGGGCAGGAAAAAGCAGATTTGGGGTAGGAAAAAGCAGATTTGGGGTGGGAAAAAGCAGATTTGGGGCAGGAAAAAGCAGATTTGGGGTAGGAAAAAGCAGATTTGGGGTAGGAAAAAGCAGATTTGGGGTAGGAAAAAGCAGATTTGGGGCAGGAAAAAGCAGATTTGGGGTGGGAAAAAGCAGATTTGGGGCGGGAAAAAGCAGATTTGGGGTAGGAAAAAGCAGATTTGGGGTGGGAAAAAGCAGATTTGGGGTAGGAAAAAGCAGATTTGGGGCAGGGAAAAGCAGATTTGGGGTGGGAAAAAGCAGATTTGGGGTGGGAAAAGCAGATTTGGGGTGGGAAAAAGCAGATTTGGGGTGGGAAAAAGCAGATTTGGGGCGGGAAAAGCAGATTTGGGGTAGGAAAAAGCAGATTTGGGGTGGGAAAAAGCAGATTTGGGGTGGGAAAAGCAGATTTGGGGCAGGAAAAAGCAGATTTGGGGTAGGAAAAAGCAGCTTTAAGGTGTCACTGCTGTTATCCCAAAAGCCACCTGGCATCCCAAGCCCAATTCCCTGGAATTTGATTCCCTGGGAAATCCTGGATCCAGGAGGGATCCACACCAAGAGCGGGACAAAGACAAAAAAATAAAAATATTTTTTGTTGTTTCTGTAGGAATTTAAGGAATGGGACAATTCCTTTTTGTCCCTTGAAAGGCTGAAATTCCAAATCCTTTTATTCCTTTGCTCCATGCCCTTGGAAACACCGGGAAAAACAAAATAAAAAAGGAACTCTGAGCTCCCACGGTGACAAAGTTTAAAAATTCCTTTAAAAGGAATTTCCTTGTTGGGTTTTATTTGTTTTTCTTCTTCTTTCATTCTCGTGCTCATTAAACCCAAATCCAGCAATTCCTTGGCACCCTTGGAAAAGTTTCTCCTTGGAGAATTCCTCCTCAACAAAAGCTCGGGGTTGTGATCACATTCCAGGGGTTTTTTTTCCCACAAAATTCCTGAGGCAAAACCTCGTTTGGGTTTTTTTTTTTTTTGATGGGAAAAGCCTGGAGGAAAATTTGGGAAGGATAAACACAAACCCACCGTGGTTTTCCATGGAAAAAAGCAGGATTTGGGATTTTCCAGCTTTTTTTGGGGTTTTATCCTGGGAATTCTTCTCTACCTGTGCAGCCCCAGGGGTTGGGCAGAGATTTTGGGGTTTTTGTTTCTTCTGAGGTTGGGGAATCCAGGATGGGAGATCAGGAAGTGCCTGGAGGGTTCTTGGATTGAGGGGTGGAGGTGCTGTGGGAAGAAAGAGGAAAAGTTGAATTCAGCACCTTGAAAATGGGGGAAATTTGGGGTTTTTTAAAAAAAATCCTTTAAAATGTTGCTGGGGTTGGGGTTGGGGTGGCCCAGATGTTTGTGGGTGCTGGAAGGTGACAGAAAATCCCCCCCAAAAACATCAAAATAAAGCCCAAAAAATTAAAAAAAAATTTTAAAAATTAAAAAAAAAATTAAATTTTTTAAAAAAATTTAAGAATCAAGAAAATTCTCCCCAAAAAATCAAAATAAAGCCCAAAAAATTAAAAAAAAAAATTTAAAAATTAAAAATTAAAAAGTATCTTAAAAATTTAAAAAAAAATTAAAAATCAAGGAAATCCTCCCCCAAAAAATCAAAATAAACCCAAAAAATTTAAAAAAAAAAAATTAAAAAAAATAAAAATAAAAAGTATTTTAAAAATCAAAAAAATTTTAAAAATCAAGAAAATCCTCCCCCAAAAAAATCAAAATAAAGCTAAAAAATTTTTTAAAAAATTTAAAAATTAAAAAAATAAGAAAGTATTTTAAAAATTTTTTAAAAAATTTTAAAAATCAAGAAAATCCTCCCCAAAAATCAAAATAAACCCCAAAAGTTAAAAAAAATTTAAAAAAAATTTAAAAAAATAAATTTTTTTAAAAAAATTAAAAATCAAGAAAATTCTCCCCCAAAAGATCAAAATAAAGCCCAAAATTTTTTTAAAAAATTAAAAATTAAAAAAATAAAAAAGTATTTTAAAAATTAAAAAAAAATTAAAAATTTTAAAAAAAATTAAGAATCAAGAAAATCCCCCCAAAAAATCAAAATAAAGCCCAAAATATTTTTAAACAATTAAAAATTAAAAAAATAAAAAATATATTAAATTCTTTTTAAAAAATTAAAAATTTTAAAAAATCAAGAAAATCCTCCCCGAAAAAATCCCAAAAAAGAAAAAAAACTCCACAAAAAAAATCCATAAAAATCCCCCAAAATTTCCCTAAAAAACCTCAAAAAATAAAAATTTCCCCCAAAATAAGAAACAACAACAAAAATCCCCCCAAAAATAAAAAATCCCCTCCAAATAAAAAATAAAATAAATTTAACTGAAAAAAATTCCCCACAAAAAATCCCCTCAAAATCAAACAAATCCCCTAATAATCTCCTAAAAATACAAAAATAAATAAAAATTTTTTAAAATCCCACAAAATCCCCCCAAAAGCAAAAATAAAATATAAAAAATAAAATATCAAAAATTAAATATAAAAAATAAAATATAAAAAATAAAATATAAAATATAAAAAGTAAAATATAAAATATAAAAAATAAATCCCCCCCAAGTCCCCCAAAATAAAAAAAATTCCAAACCCTTCCCCAAACTCCTCCCTTGAACACAACCAAACCTCCCTGAAATTTCCATTTATTCCCACTTTTCCCTTGTTTTCTTCCCAGGGAATGGGGAAAAAAAAAAAAGCAGGGAATGTTGCCTAGAAAAATCCTGGAATTCTTTTCACAGGATTTTGCTAAAATTCAATTTATTGAAAAATTTATTCCCATTTTTCTCTTGTTTTCTGCCCAGGGAGAATCGGGGAAAAACCAGGGAATTCTGTCCAGGAGAATCCTGGAATGTTTTCCCTGAGATTTTGCTAAAATCCAATTTATTCCCATTTTTCTTTTGTTTTTTTCCCCAGGAAATGGGGGGGAAAAAAACCAGAAAATGCTGACAAGGAAAATCTTGGAATGTTTTTCCCAGGACTTCACTAAAATTCAATTTATTCCCATTTTTTTTCTCAGAGAACTGGGGAAAAAAGCTGGGAATGCTGTCCCAGAGAATGCTGCAATGTTTTTTCCTGAAATTTTGCTAAAATCCAGTTTATTCCCATTTTTCTCTTGTTTTCCCCCTAGGAAACGAGGGTTAAAGACCAGAAAATGCTGCCCAGGAAAACCCTGGAATATTTTCCCTGGGATTTAGTTAAAATCCAATTTATTCCCATTTTTCTCTTGTTTTCTCCCCAGGAAACGGGGGTTAAAAACCAGAAAATGCTGCCCAGGAAAACCCTGGAATATTTTCCCTGGGATTTAGTTAAAATCCAGTTTATTCCCATTTTTCTCTTGTTTTTTCCCCAGGAAACGAGGGTTAAAAACCAGAAAATGCTGCCCAGGAAAATCCTGGAATATTTTCCCTGGGATTTAGCCCAAATCCAGTTTATTCCCATTTTCCCCCTGTTTTTTCCCCAGGAAACGAGGGTTAAAAACCAGAAAATGCTGCCCAGGAAAACCCTGGAATATTTTCCCTGGGATTTAGTTAAAATCCAATTTATTCCCATTTTTCTCTTGTTTTTTCCCCAGGAAACGGGGGTTAAAGACCAGAAAATGCTGCCTAGGATAATCCTGGAATATTTTCCCTGGGATTTAGCCCAAATCCAGTTTATTCCCACTTTTCTGCCCCGTACCTGCGGCCCTGGGCAGCGTTGAGCTGCTCCTTCATGGCTATGGAATGTTTGAGGAGGCTGTCGATGCTCTTGAAGTAAACCCCGCTGTCAGTCATGCTCTTGATGGCGCTGGAAAAACGGGAAAAGTGGGAAAAGTGGGAAAATGGGAGGAGGAGGGAGCTGGAATTCCCAAATTCCGCTTGTTCCCACTCTGATCCCAGGAAATCTCAGGTTTGAGGTGTTTTGTACTGTGGGAAGTTGGGAAAAATAAACTCAGAGTGCTGAGAGTTCCCAAACTCTGCTGCTCAGAGTTCCCAAATCCCAGCTCTTCCCTGGATCCTGCTGTTTTCCAGCCTGGAATTCCAGGAATTCCATTCTCAAATGAAAATTCCTGCTAATCAAAGCTCATCCCAGCTCTTCCCATCCTCATTCCCTGGTTCCCAGTTTGGAATTCCAGGAATTTCCCCTCTCAAATGAAAATTCCCACTAATCAAAGCTCATCCAGCTCAGAATTCCAGGAATTCCACCTCAAAGTGAAAATCCCAAGTCCCAGCTCTTCCCTGGATCCTGCTGTGCTTTCCAACCCAGAATTCCAGGAATTCCATTCTCAAATGAAAATTCCTGCTAATCAAAGCTCATCCCAGCTGTTCTCTGGATCCTCATTCCCTGGATCCTGCTGTTTTCCAGCCCAGAATTCCACACTCAAATGAAAATCTCTGCAAAGAGCTCAAAGCTCATCCCAAATCCCAACTCATTCCCTGGATCCTGCTGTGTTTTCCAGCACAGAATTCCAGGAATTCCACCCTCAAAGTGAAATTCCCAAATCCCATCCCCGTTCCCTGTACTCCCTGTACCCTGCTGTGTTTTCCAGCCCGGAATTCCCGGAATTCCCGGAATTGCAGGAACTGCAGTACCTGCAGGCGTACTCCACGGTGTAAATGGCTCCCTGGCTCTGCTCCTCCCAGCTCTGCATGTCCGACTGGGAAGGAGGAAAACAAATCCATGGATTAGGCACGATCCAAACTGGGAATGGGGAGATTGGGCTGGAATTGCTGGCTGGGCTGGAATTCCCAGAGCAGCTGCGGCTGCCCCTGCATCCCTGGAGTGTCTGAGGGAAGTGGGAAAAGGGAAAATCCAGGGAAACCTCGGAGCTGTTTCAGAGCCTGAAGGGGCTCCAGGAGAGCTGGAGAGGATTTGGGATGAGGGATGGAATTCCCAGGACACAGGAATGGATTCAAACAGGGAATGGGGAATCTGGGTGGGATTTTGGGCAGGAATTCCTGGCTGGGAGGATTCAAGGCCAGGCTGGAAAGAGAAGCTCCAGCCTCAGGGGGCTCCAGGAGAGCTGGGGAGGATTTGGGATGAGGGATGGAATTCCCAGGACACAAGGAATGGATTGAAACAGGGAAAGGGGAATCTGGGTGGGATTTTGGGCAGGAATTCCTGGCTGTGAGGGCGGAGATGGAACGGGCTGAAATTCCCCAGGAAATCACGCCGGAAAACCGGAGATCCGTGCGGGATTTTTAGGGAATGAATCCCCCCCGTGAGGCAGAACCGGGCTGGAATTCCCAAAGAACCTCGATGGGGATGGAGGAGGCGCTGGGGTGGGATTGGGTGACCGGAATTCCACGGGATCCCGGAATTCCCGGGCCGGAGGAGCGGGACCGACCTTGTGCTGGGCCAGCTCGGGCAGGGACCGGCGGACGTGCTCCTGCAGCCGGAACAGCGCCACCGAGGGCTCGTTGGCCAGCACGTACAGGCTCTCCGTGAACTTGTCCGTCACTGCCGGGGAACGGGAATTACCGGGAATATCTCCATGGAAACCCGCAGGAACCGATGGAAACATCTCCATGGAAACCCATGGAAATATCTCCATGGAAACCCGCAGAAACGCATGGAAATATCTCCATGGAAACCCACAGAAACCCATGGAAATATCTCCACAGAAATCCATGGAAACCCACAGAAACGCATGGAAATATATCCATGGAAACCCACAGAAACCCATGGAAACATCTCCATGGAAACCCACAGAAACCCATGGAAACATCTCCATGGAAACCCACAGAAACGCATGGAAATATCTCCATGGAAACCCACAGAAACGCATGGAAATATCTCCATGGAAACCCACAGAAACCCATGGAAATATCTCCATGGAAACCCACAGAAACCCATGGAAACATCTCCATGGAAACCCACAGAAACCCATGGAAACATCTCCATGGAAACCCACAGAAACCCATGGAAACATCTCCATGGAAACCCACAGAAACCCATGGAAACATCTCCATGGAAACCCATGGAAATATCTCCACAGAAATCCATAGAAATATCTCCATGGAAATCCACAGAAACCCATGGAAACATCTCCACAGAAATCCATGGAAATCCACAGAAATATCTCCACATAAATCCACGGAAATCCACAGAAATATCTCCACAGAAATCCACGGAAACCCACAAAAGTGTCCCCACAGAAATCCACAGGAAAGTCTCCAAGGGGATTCTTCTCCAGGGGCTCTTCCCAACCGCAGCACAAGGGATAAAGGCCGGCAATCACAACACAACACGCAGCGGCCAAATCACGACCGCGGAGCCTCTCGCCGCCCATCCCCGAGGCCGCCGGGCCCCTCCCGGTCCCGCCGTTCCCATTCCCGCCGTTCCCATTCCCGCTTTTCCCATTCCCACCTTTCTTCACCTTCAGCTGCATCTCCGGTTCCTCCATCCCGCCCGCCGCCACTTCCGCTTCCGCCGGCGCCCCCCCGAAACCGCCCCGCAGCAGAGAAAACAGCCCCGGCTGGAAACGCGGCCGCGGTGCCAACGTTCCGCTTCAGCGCTGCTGCGGGGTGTCCCCCAAAGCGGTGTCACCCCACTCAAGTCGCCATTGTCACCCGCGGGGACACTCGGTGGCCCCCGGTTTGTCACCCGCGGGGACACTCGGTGGCTCCCGGTTTGTCACCCGCGGGGACACTCGGTGGCTCCCGGTTTGGCCGTGCCCCGCTCGGGCCGCCGCGCACCCGCTGCCCTGAGAGGGTCTGAGGGCGTCGCAGCCCCGCGGTCGCGGCCTTTGCCCCCCTCGGTCCCCCCAAGGTGTCCCCAGGGTGTCCCCAGGGTGTCCCCAAGGCCAGGCGGTCCCACGGCCCGTCCCTGGTGTCGCTTTAGGGCCGCCCTCAGCGGGGAGGTGGGGCCGGGCCGGGCCGCGCTGCTCGAACCCTCCCGGGCCGCCCCGGGCCCGCCGCAGCAACGGGGAGTGAGGGAACGGAGAACCGGTGAGACCGGGAACGGGGAGAGGGAACGGGACCGGGAACGGGAATGGGAACGGGAACTGGGAGAGAGGGAACCGAGAGCCGGGGTGAGACCGGGAACGGGGAGAGGGAACGGGACCGGGAACGGGAATGGGAACGGGAACGGGGAGAGAGGGAACGGAGAGCCGGGGTGAGACCGGGAACGGGAACGGGAACGGGGAGAGAGGGAACGGGAACGGGGAGTGAGGGAAGGGAGAACCGGGGAGGCCGCGGTGAGACCGGAACAGGAACGGGAATGGGAACGAGGAGAGGAATCGGAAACGGGTCCGGGAACAGGAGTGGGACCGGGATCGGGAACGGAGAGAGGGACCGGGATCGGGAACGGGAGCGGAGACGGCGGTGAGGGGCTGGGGAGAAGGGACGGGGGGTCCCGGGGGTCCCGGAGGTCCCGGGGGTCCCGGGGCCGAGCTCGGAGGAGCTCCGGGAGCGGAGGTTTGGAGTGTGGGGAGTGCCGGGAATGGGGATGGGAACGGCGATCGCAGGGATAGGGAGGGGAACTGAGAGGGGATCCCGGGAACAGGGATGAGGAGAATAAGAGGGACCCCAAAACCAGGGCTGGGGACAGAAAAGAGACCTCAGAAACAGAGATGGGGAACAGTGAGAGGAACCCCAGGAACAGGGATGGGGAGGGAAGGGGGATCCCAGAAACAGGATGAGAAGAGTAAGGGGGACCCCAGGGACAGGGATGGGGACAGAAAAGAGACCCCAGAAATAGAGATGGGAACACTGAGAGGAACCCCAGGGATGGGGAGGGAACGGGAATCCCGGGAACAGGGATGAAGAGAATAAGGGGGACCCCAGGGACAGGGATGGGGAGGGAAAGGGGATCCCAGAAACAGAGATGGGGAACAGTGAGAGGAACCCCAGGAACAGGGATGTGGAAAGAAGGGGAATCCCGAGAACAGGATGAGAAGAGTAATGGGGACCCCAGGGACAGGACCCCAGAAACAGAGATGGGGAACTGAGAGGAACCCCAGGGACAGGGATGGGGAGGACAAAGGGCACCCCAAACCCCGCTGCAGTTTGGGGTCTCAAGCACTCGGGGTCTGTCCTCCTGGTTTCCCCCCCCCCGTTCCCAACCCCTCCCTGTGCCTGAAGGTGACAGAGCAGCCGGAGGTGTCCCCCTGGAGCACAGAACCCCCCGGAATTGGGTGAAAAAAGGGGGAAAAGAGTGAAAAGGCAGCGGAGGAGCTGGTGGCTGTGGGGACAGCGAGGTCCCCTCGGTTTGTCCTCAGCAGGATCAGGACATGGCACTCCAGGAGAGCGGGGACGGTGAGTTGGGAATGCTGGGGGAAAACTGGAGCCAGGATCCTCCTGGAAACTGGGATCTGGTTGGGATATCCTGAGCTGGATGGGATCATCCAGCCCGGGCACCCCAAAAGTTCCCCCCACACGGTGACCCCGAGGTTCCCGGGTTGCAGGTGGAGCCGAGAGCCTGCGGAATTCCTCGGCTGCTTCCGTGGAGTCCCAGAGCAGCAGCGAGTCCCCGGCCCTGGATGGTGAGTGTGGCACAGAGGGGAAAATTCCTAGGATCTCTCATCCCAAAAATCCCGGGAAAGAGCCTCAAAGGTGGGAAATCCCATTCCAATCCCAATCCCAAAGTTTGGGGCCGACTCCTCCTGCCAGCCCTGAGAGGTCGCTGCAGTTCCATGCTGGGATTGGAGATGGGAATCTCATTTTTCCCTGGATTTTTCCCAATTAAACCGTGGATATGGGGCAGGAAACCCTTTGGAATTCCCAAGAAAGAGCCTAAAACTGCTGCCTCAAACATGGAAAATCCCAAAGTTTGGTGCTGACTCCTCCTGCCAGCCCTGAGAGGTCGCTGCAGTTCCACTCTGGAATTGCAGATGGGAATCTCATTTTTCCCTGGATTTTTCCCAATTTAACCATGGATCAGAGTCTGGAAACACTTTGGGATTCCCAAGAAAGAGCCCAGAAAGGAGGGGAGATAGGAGGATGGACCTGGATGATGTGGATTTAAATAAACAGAAAATAAACCTGAAATTAATAGATAATAAATAAAGAATAAACTCGGGATTAATCAATAGTAAGCCCAAAATTAATAGAGAATGAACAAACAAGTAAATAAATAGGGAATAAATAAATATAAAATACACCAGACATAAATAGAGAATAATCCTGAAATTAATAGAGAATTAAAGTTGAAATTATTAGAGAATAAACCTGAAATTAATAGAGAATAAATAAATAAAGAACAAACCTGAAATTAATAGAATAAGTCCAAAATTAGTAGAGAATAAGCCAACAAATAAATAAATAGAGAATAAATAAATATAAAATACACCAGAAATTAATAGGGAATAATCCTGAAATTAATAGAGAATTAAACTTGAAATTATTAGAAAATAAACCCAAAAGTATTTGTGAATAAACCTGAAGTTAATAGAGAATAAAATAATAGAAAATAAACTTGAAATTAGTTGAGAATTAATGAAGAATAAATAAATAAGTAGAGAATAAACCCTAAAATAATAGCGAATAAATCCCAAATTAGGACAATAAATCCAAAATAGAGAATAAATAAATAAATCAAGAAGAAACCCCAAATTAATAGAAAACAAACCCAATATTAATAGAGAATAAACCTAAAATTAATAGAGAATAGATCCGAAATAAAAAGAGAAAAAATGCAAAATTAAGATAATAAACCCAAAACAAAGAGAGGAAACCCCCAAAATTAATACAATAAACCCTGAATTAATAGAGAATAAACCCAAATTCACAGAGAATTAATTAAAATTAATTAAAATTAATTAAAATTAATTAAAATTAAATGAAGCCCCCTTTTTGCTGTCCCTGGCAGGTTTCCCCCTGAAGCATTCCAACACCCTGACCAACAGACAACGAGGAAATGAGGTCTCAGCTCTGCCAGCCACGCTGGACAGTGAGAGCCACCAAGGGTGGGGGGGACAGGGGACACAGGGGAGGGGCTGGGGACACCCAAAGGGACATGGGGACACCCCAGGGGACAGGGGACAGCAGGGGAGGGGCTGGGGACACCAGGGGAAGGGCTGGGGACACCCCAGGGGACACAGGGACACCCAAAGGGACACAGGGACACCAGGGGAGGGGCTGGGGACACCCCAGGGGACACCAGGGGAGGGGCTGGAGCCACCCAAAGGGACACAGGGACACCCAAGGGGACAGGGGGACACCAGGGGAGGGGCTGGGGACACCCCAGGGGACACAGGGACACCCAAAGGGACACAGGGACACCAGGGGAGGGGCTGGGGACACCCCAAGGGACACAGGGACACCCAAAGGGACACAGGGACATCAGGGGAAGGGCTGGGGCACCCTGGGATTTTGGGAGCAGCTCCCACCCCCCAAAATTTGCAGGGAATTGTTTTTCCCTGATGGATTTGTCCCTTTCCAGCGCAGCCCAAGGGGACAGAGGGGCAGCAGGAGGGGCTGGGGCCTCCCCAGGATTTGGGGACACCAGGGGAGGGGTTGGGGCCACCCCTGGATTTTGGGGACAGTTCCCACTCCCCCAAATTTGCAGGGAATTGTTTTTCCCTGATGGATTTGTCCCTTTCCAGCACTGTCCATCCACCAGCTGGCTGCCCAAGGGGAGCTCGTCCAGCTGAAGGAGCACCTGAGGAAAGGTTGGTGTCCCTTTGGCCCTGCCAGGACCTGCCAGGTCCCCTCTGGTGCCCTCAAACCCTCAGTGTGGTTCTCACTCAGCCATAAAACCCCTGGAATTTGGTTTGGGGGGTTTTTTTTTTTTGAGATTTTTCCAGTTTCAGAGATGGGAAAAATCCTCAAAAATCATCAATTCCAACCACCCAGCGGCTGCTTGAGGTGGTTCTCCATCCCTTACTGGTTTTACTGGTCTAACTGGGAGCACAGGGGGGTTCACCCTGGCTGTTTGCACCTCCCCCAGGTGAGAATTTGGTGAACAAACCCGACGAGAGAGGCTTCACCCCCCTGATCTGGGCTGCAGCTTTTGGGGAGATCGAGACCGTCCGGCACCTCCTGGAATGGGTGAGGCCCTGGGACAGCCCCAGGGGCTGCCAAAGGCTCCAGCACCATCCTGGGACCGTCTGCCTTTGATCCTGGGATCTGTTCTTAATCCTGGGATCTGCCTTTAACCCTGGGATTTCCCTTTTTTATTCTGGGATCTCTCTTTAACCCTGGGATCTGCCTTTAATCCTGGGACCATCTCCCTTTGATCCTGGGATCTGCCTTCAATCCTTGGATCTACGTTTAACTTTGGCATCTGCCTTTAACCCTGGGATCTCCCTCTTTCATCCTAGAATTTCTCTTTTTTATCCTGGGAACTACCTCTGGTTTTAATCCTGGGATCTCCCTTTTTTATTCTGGGATCTCCTTCTTTTATTCCAGGGCCTCTGTCTTTTATCCTGTGATCTTCGTCTTTCATCCTAGGATTTCTCTTTTTAACCCTGGGATCTCCCTTTAATGCTGGGATCTCCCTTTTTTATTCTGGAATCTCCCTTTTTTTATTATAGGATCTCTTTCTTTTATTCCAGGACCTCTGTCTTTTATCCTGCGATCATTTTTCATCCTAGGATTTCTCTTTTTTTTATCTTTTCTTCTGGGATTTCCCACTGTTTTTAATCCTGGCATCACCCCCTTTTTTTCCTGGATTTCTCACTGGTTTTAATCCAGGGATCTTCCTCTTTTATTCTGGGATTTCCCACTGGTTTTAATCCTGGGATCTTCCTTTTTTATCTTGGGATCTCTCTCTGTTTTTAATCCAGGGATCTCCCTCTGTTTTTATCCCAGGATCTCCCTCTTTTATTCTGGAATCTCCCTCTGTTTTTAATCCTGGGATCTCTCTCTTTCATCCTAGGATTTCCCTTTTTTATCCTGGGATCTCCCTCTACTTTTAGTCCTGGGATCTCCCCGCGGGAGGGAGCTGGGAAATGAGAATATTCCCAGTAAGGATTTGGGTCAGGGGAGGGAATTGGGAAATGAAATTTTTTCCCAGTAAGGATTTGGGTCAGGGGAGGGAATTGGGAAATGAAAATATTCCCAGTAAGGATTTTGGTCAGAGGGAGGGGAACTGGGAAATGAAAATATTCCCAGTAAGGGTTTGGGTCAGGGACTGTGAGCAGGGGCGGTGTGAGCCCGCAGGGAGGTGGCAGTGGCAGTGTCACCCAGCTGTCCCCGCTGTCACCCAGCTGTCCCTGCTGTCCCCCAGCTGTCCCCGCTGTCCCCGCTGTCACCCAGCTGTCCCCGCTGTCCCCAGGGCGCCGATCCCCACGCGCTGGCCAAGGAACGGGAGAGCGCGCTGGCCCTGGCCAGCATGGGCGGCTACACCGACATCGTCACCATGCTGCTGGACAGGGACGTGGACATCAACACCTACGACTGGGTGAGGCCACCTGCACGGCCGGGGGACACTGGGGACAGCAGGGACAGCAGGGACATCAGGGACAGCAGGGGACAGCAGGGACATCGGGGACATCAGGGACACTGGGGACATCAGGGACATCAGGGACACTGGGGACATCAGGGACATCGGGGACATCGGGGACATCGGGGACACTGGGGACATCAGGGACATCGGGGACACTGGGGATGCCAGGGACAGCAGGGACATTGGGGACACCAGGGACACTGGGGACGCCAGGGGCACCAGAGACAGCAGGGACACTAGGAATATCAGGGACACCAGGATAAACCTCCCCAGTGCCACCAGCACAGCCAGGGGACACCAGTCTGGAATTGGGAGAGGCTGGAATGGGATGCCAGTCCAGAGCTGGGAGAGGCTAAAAGGGGGATCCCAGTGAGATCCAGCCCCAAACTGGGCAAAGTTGGAGAGGGAAATCCCAGCAGATCCCAGTGTGGAGCTGGGAGAGGCTGGAATGGGATCCCAGTGTGGAGCTGGGAGAAGCTGGAATGGGATCCCAGTGAGTCCCAGTGTGGAGCTGGGAAAGGCTGGAATGGGATCCCAGTGAGTCCCAGTGTGGAGCTGGGAGAGGCTGGAAGTGGATCCCAGTCTGGAGCTGGGAAAGGCTGGAAGTGGATCCCAGTCTGGAGCTGGGAGAGTCTGGAAGTGGATCCCAGTCCAGAGCTGGGAAAGGCTGGAATGGGGTCCCAGCGGGTCAGGGAGCTCCTGAGGGGGCCCAGGGAGAAGCAGGAGCCGTGTGAGCTCAGGAATAACTTTTTCCCCCCCTTGCCCACCCCACAGAACGGGGGCACCCCCCTGCTCTACGCCGTGCGTGGGAACCACGTCAAGTGTGTGGAGGCTCTCCTGGGTAAGGCAAAAAAAAATAAATCTGCTCCTGCTGATCCCACCTCCTGGAATTGCTGCTTCCCTGTCACGTTTTCTGCACGTCCTCATTGAAAACTGTAGGAGATGGGTGGCTGTAAAAGTAGAAATCCTTTATTGCATGGCTGAAATCGGTCTCAGAAAGTATCACAGTTCATGCCAATATGTAGGAAGCTTTCTAGAGTCCCTAGAAAAATAAATAAAGTCCCAAGCAGAAGCAGCAGCATCTTTATCACTAGTAAAAGGTGGTAAAATCAGAAGTAAAAGATGGTAAAATCAGTAGTAAGAGATGGTAAAATCAGTAGTAAAAGATGGTAAAATCAGTAAAAGATAATTAAATCAGTAGTAAAAGATGGCAAAATCAGAAGCAAAAGCAGCAGCAACAGCACCTGCAGTCTGTCCCATAAGCTTGCCAGCATCCTCAAAGCAATGCATTTTTATTCTATTTTTAGCCAATAACACAAATTTTCTACGTTCCTGCTGGACCCATCCTAAGCTAATATTGATGTGCGACAATATTTGTAATTTCTTACACAAATTCAACACATATAGCTCTGTTCCATCTAGGAGTGTCTGGCAAGGCTACATTTTTTATGTACATTTTTAATTTTTTTTGTAATGACTAGAACTTGACTATCTTTGCAAAAGGTGATGCTGCTGAACCTTAAACTTGGTTTTAGGCCCTTTTCTTATTAATTCAGTCTCTAATTTACTTAAGGCACTTAGAAAATTCTTTATTTAAAACCAAGCTTGCATTTCTACCTCACGTCTGCGTGGATTTACGTATCTCAGTTTCTCTGAAGGTTTTAATTCAGCCCTCACATCTTTGGACACCCCTGGGCCTGTGTGGATGGGGAATTTTGCATCTTTTCCTGTGCTTTTTTCCCCATTCCTGACCCACAGCTTGTGGTGCTGACCTGACAGAGGAGGCGGATTCGGGATACACCCCCATGGACCTGGCCGTGGCCTTGGGACACAAGAAAGGCAAGTGTTTCCCCTCAGAAAACGGGGATTTTCCCCTCAGAAAGCAGGATTTTCCCTCAGAAAATACGGGTTTCCCTTCGAAAATGGGGATTTTCCCCTCAGAAAACAGGGATTTTCCCCTCAGAAAGCAGGATTTTCCCTCAGAAAATATGGGTTTCCCTTAGAAAATGGGGATTTTCCCCTCAGAAAACGGGGATTTTCCCCTCAGAAAGCAGGATTTTCCCTCAGAAAATATGGGTTTCCCCCTGAGAAAAGGATTTTTTTTCAGAAAACATGGGTTTCCCTTAGAAAATGGGGATTTTCCCCTCAGAAAAGGGTTTCTTTCAGAAGATAGGTTCCCCTCAGAAGAGAAGGGTTCCTGTCAGAAGACAGGGATTTTCCCTCAGAAAACAGGGATTCTCCCTCAGAAAATTGGGATTTTCACCTAAGAAAATGGAGGTTCTCCCTCAGAAAACAGGGATTTTTTTCCTCAGAAAAGATGGGTTTTCCCTCAGAAAATGGAGGTTCTCCTCAAAAGACAGGATTTTCCCTCAGAAAATGGGTTTTCCTCAGAAGATGGGGGTTCTCCCTCAGAAAATTGGGATTTTCACCTAAGAAAATGGAGGTTCTCCCTCAGAAAACAGGGGTTCCCCTCAGAAAACTGGGATTTTCCCTCAGAAAACGGGTTCCCCTCAGAAAACTGGGATTTTCCCTCAGAAAACTGGGATTTTCCCTCAGAAAACTGGGATTTTCCCTCAGAAAACAAGATGACCAGATCCTTCCCAGAGCAGCTCCCCTGAATCCCACCCCTCTCCCTCCCTCAGTCCAACAGGTTATTGAGAATCACATCCTGAAGCTGTTCCAGAACAAGAGGAAGAAGAAGTGAGGCGGCACCTCCAGCTCTTCCCAGGATCACCATGGCCTCATCCCAGCCTGGAACAGGCTCCAGGCATGGAGAAATCTGGGAATTTCTGCCCTCCATGGATCCAAACCTCTCCCAGGGGTGCCTAAAATCCAGGGACGCTCATTCCAGCCCTGGCTGGGCTCTGCTGCTCCGTGTTTTCCATTGGAAATAAACTTTAATTGGAATTAAATCCAGAAGCAGCTCTGTGGAGCCCAATGTGCTGCCTCAGCGCATCCCAATCCCAGTTTTTGGGCAGCTATGAGGGAAACTGGATCAAAATTTCCCCTCAGCATTCTGGAATTCCTCTGCAGCAGCTCCGTGTTCTCCATTGGAAGTAAACTTTTAATTGGAATTAAACTCGGAAGCAGCCCTGTCTGCTGCCTCAACCCCTCCCAGTCCCAGTTTTTGGGCAGCCATGAGGAAAACTGGATCAAAATTTCCCCTCAGCGTTCTGGAATTCCTGTGCAGAGCTGTCCCTTCGGGAAGGGAAGCTCCCATAAAGCTGCCATAAATCTTCTTACACAGAGCCAGGAAGGGAAAAATCCTGCAGGATTCTGGCAGGAGGGAATGTGTCACTGCCACCCCAAGCGGCTCAGGGCTGGCCACCAAGGTGACAGCACAGGGATTCTGAATCAAAAAATTGGGATTATCCTTCAAAAAACTGGGATGTTCCCTCAGAAAACTGGGATGTTCCCTCAGAAAAGTGGGATTCTCCCTCAGAAAACTGGGATTCTCCCTCAGAAAACTGGGATTCTCCCTCAAAAAACTGGGATTCTCCCTCAGAAAAGTGGATTTTCCCTCAGATAACTGGGATTGTCCCTCAGAAAATGGATTTTCCCTCAGAAAACATGGGTTCCCCTCAGAAATCAGGAGGAAAATGGTGACTTTTTCCTCTTGTTTTTTTCCTTGTCCCAGAGGAGGGACACTTCTCCTCTGTCCTGAAGCCAAACCTCCCTGGAGGGCTCATTCAGCAGCCAGGAAAGAGCAAAAATATCAATTTATTGATCCCGTTACACCCCTGTGTCCCACCACAGCCCCCCCCGTGTCCTTCGGCGGTGTCACCTCCGGGGACAGGGATCCCCTCAGGGGGTCCCAGAGCCCCCCGGGTGGGGACAGCCACCCTAGAGCCTCTCCCCCAGCACCCCCAGGTGATAAACCACGATCCTCCCAAAGAAATCCGTGCTGCTCCCAAAGGTGATTTTCAGCTTATCCAGCACCGTCTCCTCCAGCTGGAATCTGTGCGGTTCCCAGTGAAGGAATAACGCTGGGATTTGGGATGCCAGACCCGCCCTGAGCAGCAAAATTCCCAAAAAATCCCCAAATTCCCACCCTGCCGTCATCCTGGGAAAGGATATTTGCATGGCGTGGCAGTCCTGGGGGTACAGCTCCGATATTTTCACCAGTTCCTCACCCGTTCTGCAGCCTGGGGAGGGCAAGGGGGAGCCTCAGGTGTTCCCAGGAGCCTCCAGGTGCTGTCCCAAAATTTTCCCTGGCTCCCAGCAGCACCCAGAGGCTCCCAGCTCCTCTTTATTCACCCATGGATCTGTTTCAAGTGCTCCCAGGTGCTGTCCCAAAATTTTCCCTGGCTCCCAGCAGCACCCAGAGGCTCCCAGCTCCTCTTTATTCACCCATGGAGCTGCTCCAGGTCCTCCCATCTCCTCTCCTAAAATTTTCCCTGGCTCCCAGCAGCACCCAGAGGCTCCCAACTCCTCTTTATTCACCCCTGGAGCTGCTCCAGGTGCCCCTGAACCCCTCCCGGGGGTTTGGGAATGGCTCTGAGCCTCCCAGTCACACCTGCAGGCCCAGGTGAGGGTAAACTGAGGCAGGACCATCCCAGCCATCCTCACCTTCCAGCGTGCACAGCCGGCTGGAAAATCCCCCCTGGAATTGGATGTGCAGCTGTGAGACCTTGACGGGGCGGGGGAAATCCAGGGTGACCCACTGGGATGTGCCCTGCGTGGGGACAGCCGTGTCACACGGGGCACAGAGTGTGGCAGGGGGGTGACAGCTGCGGTGTCCCCATCCCTGTCCCCACACCTGGTCCGAGTTCCAGCAGGTCTCCTCGCTGCCATCGAACAGGTGCTGCTTCCCAAACTGCTTCACGTCCCTGTTCAGCACGGAGCTGACCCTGCAGGGACAGTGCCACCGCCCCGGGGACATCAGGGACAGGGGACAGCACTCACCCTGCAGGGACAGTGCCACTGCCCCGGGGACATCAGGGACAGGGGACATCATTCACCCTGCAGGGACAGTGCCACTGCCCCGGGGACATCAGGGACAGGGGACATCATTCACCCTGCAGGGACAGTGCCACCGCCCCGGGGACATCAGGGACAGGGGACAGCACTCACCCTGCAGGGACAGTGCCACCACCCCGGGGACATCAGGGACAGGGGACAGCACTCACCCTGCAGGGACAGTGCCACCGCCCCGGGGACATCAGGGACAGG
Source organism: Acrocephalus arundinaceus (assembly GCA_021534815.1). Taxonomy (NCBI): domain Eukaryota; kingdom Metazoa; phylum Chordata; class Aves; order Passeriformes; family Sylviidae; genus Acrocephalus; species Acrocephalus arundinaceus. Next base: position 1,004,267 of record JAJEOU010002506.1, on the reverse strand, counting down.
GGACAGCACTCACCCTGCAGGGACAGTGCCACCGCCCCGGGGACATCAGGGACAGGGGACAGCACTCACCCTGCAGGGACAGTGCCACCGCCCCGGGGACATCAGGGACAGGGGACAGCACTCACCCTGCAGGGACAGTGCCACCGCCCCGGGGACATCAGGGACAGGGGACAGCACTCACCCTGCAGGGACAGTGCCACCGCCCCGGGGACATTGGGACAGGGGACAGCACTCACCCTGCAGGGACAGTGCCACCGCCCCGGGGACATCAGGGACAGGGGACAGCCCTCACCCTGCAGGGACAGTGCCACCGCCCCGGGGACATCAGGGACAGGGCAGGGCCTGGGGACAGCGGGTGACAGGCAGGGGACAGCACTCACCGCGTGGCCGTGTGGGCACACACCAGGGGCTCCAGGGGCATCGCTGCCTGCGGAGAGACCCGGTCAGGGAGGGACATAACGGGGACACCCAAACAGCACCGGGGACAGCCAAACAGCGCTGGGGACACCAAAACAGCGCTGGGGACACCCTAAACAGCACTGGGGACACCCAAACAGCCCTGGGGACACCCAAAACGGCACTGGGGACACCAAAACAGCGCTGGGGATACCTGGGTGGGAATGGGGACCCTTGGATTGCACCCGGGATCCCCGAGCAGCACTGGGGACACCCAAAACAGTGCGGGGGACACCTGGACAGGAATGGGGACCCTTGGATTGTACTGGGGACACCCCAGCAGCACTGGGGACACCTGGACCGCATTGGGGACCCCCGAACAGCCCTGGGGACACTTGGACAACACCGGGCACCCTCAGCCGGCACTGGGGACCCCCGAGCAGCACCGGGGACACCCGGACAGCAATGGGGACACATAAGCAGCCCTGGGGTCCTGGGACACCCCTGGGCACCCTCAGCCGGCACTGGGGACCCCCGAGCAGCCCTGGGGACACCCGGACAGCACTGGGGACACCTGATCAGCCCTGGGGACCCTCGGCCAGCACCGGAGACCCCCGGGGCTGCTCCCCGCTCCCCTCCCGGTCCCGCCGGGGCCGCCCCGCACTCACCGCCCGCCGCAGGAAGAGGCGGAGCCGCCGCCCCGTTCCCGGTGTCCGGTACCGCCCCCGGCACCGCGGGGACTCCGGGACGGCGGCTCCGCGTCCCCTCTGCGCCACCGCGACCCCTCCGTGTCCCCAGCCCCGGCCCAGGCCCGCCGCCCCCTCCCACCGTGTTCGCCCCCCCGGTACCGGTCTCGGTCCGGGCGTGTCCTTGGGGACAGGGGGATCCCCCCTCCCTTCCCGGGGCTGGGGGGACCCGGGCGGGGGGCGCGGGGGGCGCGGGGACCTTCCCGGGACAGCTCTGGGGGGTGGGAGAGGGAGAGGGAGAGGGAGAGGGAGAGGGAGAGGGAGAGGGAAGGAGTGCGGGGTGGGAGGGATCCCCGCATTCCTGCAGCCCTGAAACTCTGCAGCCCTGAAACTCTGCACATCCCTGCAGCCCTGCACATCCCTGGAACCCTGTACATCCCTGCGCATCCCTGCATATCCCTACATCCCTAAATCTTTGGATTCCTGAATCCCTGCAGCCCTGTGCAGCCCTGCATATCCCTGCATTCCTGAATTCCTGCATATCCCTGCATCCCTGCATTCCTGCATCCCCCCCACACATCCCTGCAAATCTCTGCACATCCCAACACATCCCTGCATATCCCTGCTAATCCCTGAATCCCTGCAGGATCCTTCCACAGCCCAGCAATGCTGCACCTCCCAGCTCATCCCTGCATTTCTGCTCATCCCTGCATTTCTGCTCATCCCTGCATTTCTGCATTCCCACATCCCTGCATCCCCGCACCTCCCTGCTCAGCCCTGCATCCTTTTTCATCCCTGCTCATCCCAACGTCCCTGCCCGCCCCAGCATCCCTGAATCCTGCTCATCCCTGCCCACCGCAGCCCCGCAGAGCTCCCGGTGCCGGGTGAGTCACGGCGGCCGCGCCGAGGCCGCCTCAGCTCAGTCACCGGCAAAAAATAAACCCGGCGAGAGCTGCGGAGCCGCCGCCCCCTCCTCGTTCCTGTCCTCATTCTTGTCCCCATCCCCGTCCCATCCCCGTCCCTGTCCCCATCCCCGTTTCTGTCCCTGTTCGTGTCTCTGTCCTCTCAGAATGTCCCCCATCCCTGTCCCCATCCCTGTCCCCATCTCTGTCCCCATTCCTGTCCCGTCCCTGTCCCCAGGGCTCGGTCGCGGCTGGGGACACGCTGCTGCCCGCACACACGTGTCACACACATGTCACACACATGTCACACACCCCCGCGGGGACACGCGACGCAGCAGCACACGCGTGACCGGCTCTGCCTTCCTCCTCCTCCTCCTCCTTCTCCTCCCTCTGCTCCTTCCCCCGTCGAGTTTCGCCTGAGAAATTGGGTCAAAAACCGCAGGAGCCTCATTTGCCCCGGGCTAATTGCGCGTCTGGGGACGGAGCTGCCACTGCTGCCAGCGCCGTGCGCGTCACCGCCCGCGCGCGCCCGCCGGCGGCGCCCCCTCCTCATCCCGGTGACCCCCGACCGCTCCAAGGATGCGGAACCGGGAGGATCTCGGTGACCCCTGACCCCTCCAGCACGGGGAACTGGGAGGAGATCCCGGTGACCCCTGATCCCTGCAGTGCTGGAGAACCGAGAGGATCCCGGTGACCCCCGACCCCTCCAAGGCTGCAGAACCGTGAAGATCCCGGTGACCCCCGATCCTTCCGTCCCTGTGGAACCGGGAGGATCCCGGTGACCCCCGATCCGTTTGCTCCAGGGAACCGGGAGGATCCCGGTGACCCCGAACCCCTCCAGCACTGGAGAACCGGGCAGCATCGCCCCAGCCCCGGGATCTTCATCCTGGCCCCCTTCCCCACTGTCGCGGAACGCGGGGCCGGGCCGTGCCGTGCCGTGCCGTGCCGTGCCGTGCCGGGAGCGGCCCTGGCCGCGGCTCCCGGCTGCCGTCCAGCCCGGCGCCCCGCCGCGCCCCGGGGAGGCTTTTCCGTGGGATCCGGGAGCCGCTGGCCGGGCCGGTGCCAAGGCCAGCGCGGGCACGGCTCCAGAGCCCCGCCTGCACCGGGGCCGCGCTGCCGGCGGCGCAGGAAGCGAGCGCCCGGTGCCTTTTGTGCGGCGGCCGTGCGGGCCCTGCCGAGCATCCCCGGGCGGCGCTGCCGAAGAAAGAGCCGGAGTTGTGCCCTTCACCATTAATTACTCGCGCCGATTGATTTCCACTTCCGTGGAAAGCCCCGGGGCTGCCGGGGGATGCGGGACTCAGGGCTCTGCCTGTTCTCCGTGCCTTTTATTTGGTTTGTTTATCAGAATCCCCCCCGAGCGCGCAGCACGGGCGGTCAGGAAGGGTTTGGCACGGCCAGATGTGCCAGATGTCGTTTGTGACTCACGCCGAGTGACAATGTGCTGGCATCTCGGAGCAGGGCAGGGCGGCCGCGGGTGCATCCCCTGGAAGGGGATGGGTAAATGATACAATTGTCATTAATTTATTATAAAGCTGGTTTAGAGGCACAAAGTGGCGCTTGGTCCCCAGGGGTGAGCGCGCCGGGCTTGCCGCAGTGTCCCCAGCGGTGTCACCGTGCGTGCCTGACACGTGTCACCGCGCTGCGAGCAGGTGTGAGGGTGGCGTGTGCCCTTAACGAGCCTGGCTTTGCTGACGGGAGATGCTGCTCGGTGTCCCCGCGCGGGACAATTAGCACCTCGGTTAATGAGCCAGCGCGGAGTCCTGCCAGCCCCGCTGCTGCTGATGGCCGGGCCCGGTGTCCCCCGTGTCCCCTGCCAGCCCAAAATCACGCACAGGGGCGAGCTGGTGGCGTGGCCAGCGCGGGGATTGCGGTGTCCCCTCCGGTGTCCCCTCCCGTGTCCCTCCCGTGTCCCCTCCCGTGTCCCTCCCGCGTCCCTCCCGTGTCCCTCCCGTGTCCCCTCCCGTGTCCCCTCCCGCGTCCCTCCCGTGTCCCCTCCCGTGTCCCCTCCCGCGTCCCTCCCGTGTCCCTCCCGTGTCCCCTCCCGTGTCCCCTCCGGTGTCCCCTCCCGTGTCCCCTCCCGTGTCCCTCCCGTGTCCCTCCCGTGTCCCTCCCGTGTCCCTCCCTCCGGTGTCCCCTCCCGTGTCCCTCCCGTGTCCCTCCGGTGTCCCTTCTGTGTCCCTCCCGTGTCCCCTCCCGTGTCCCCTCCCGTGTCCCTCCCGTGTCCCCTCCCGTGTCCCTCCGGTGTCCCCTCCCGTGTCCCTCCCGTGTCCCCTCCGGTGTCCCCTCCCGTGTCCCTCCCGTGTCCCCTCCCGCGTCCCTCCCGTGTCCCTCCCGTGTCCCCTCCCGTGTCCCCTCCCGTGTCCCTCCGGTGTCCCCGCGGGTGTCCCAGGTGCGGGCGCTGCCCGAGGGGAAGGAGCGGGTCCGGCTGCCGGAAGGGGGAAGGGAAGGCGGCAGTTGCCATGGAAACCGCAAATAAAATCGATGCCCGCTGCCGGTGCGCTCGGGGGAAGTTGGGCCTGGCCGGGGCCAGCATGGCCGCGTCCCCGCGGGGACACCGCCGCCCCGCCGGGTGAGGGGACGGGGACAGCGCGGAGGAGGCGCCACCGTGCTGGCTTCGCCCTGTCCCCTCCCGAGCCGCCCTGCCCGACTCCAGCCCGGCCAGGACGGGCAGAGCCGCCGGTTCTCCCCAGCCACGGATCCTCCCTCCCTCCCGTCCGTCCGTCCGTCCGTCCGTCCGTCCGTCCGTCCGTGTGTCCCCGCGCCGCTGCCCCCAGCGCTGGCCGCAGCTGCGGCGGCAGCGGCCTCGCTAATGAGCTGCGGTGCTGATGAATGTGGCAGCTCTGCTGGAACGGCCTCAGCCGCCCGCGGACCTGAGCGGAATAACAAACGGCTCCGTGGGGCTCGGGACGGGGACCCCCCGAGCCCCCCGCAGCCCTGCGGGGACACCGGGGACCTCCGGGGCTCCTCTCTGCCCAGCGAGGCTCGGGGACACCGCGGCCGCGGTGCCACCACCCCAAACCCCAAACCCCAAACCCAAACCCCAAACCCCAAACCCCAAACCCGAGCAGCCTCCCCGGCCATGCCACCCTCCTGGTCCTGCAGGGGACAGGGGTGGCCACCACAGACCCAACCCCTCTGTGCCATCGGTGTCCCCACAGCGGGGGTTGGCCCTGTCACCCCTCTAGGCCTGGCTGAGCCCTACCAAACTCATGTCACCTGTCCCCTGTGGGGCTGGGGACAAACCAGGGCGCTGCTGGAGCAGTGGGGACCCCCCAGCCCCACGCTGGAGCCGCAGTGGGGTCCCCGTGGGACCAGCGAGGCTCCGGGACACTGCGGTGTCCCCTCAGCACCCCGGCTGTGGTGCCACCACCCCAAAGCCCAAACCCCAAATCCCAAACCCTGAACCAGAGCAGCCTCCCCGGCCACGCCACCGGCCCGGTTCGGTTCTGTCCTGCAGGGGACAGGGGTGGCCACCTCAGACCCAACCCCTCTGTCCCATCGGTGTCCCCACAGCGGGGTTGGCCGTGTCACCGCTCTAGGCCTGCCTGAGACCTCCCAAACCCATGTCACCTGTCCCCTGTGGGGTTGGGGCGCTGCTGGAGCAGTGGGGACCCCCCCGACTCTCCCCCCAGCCCGCAGTGGGGTCCCCGGGGGGGTGGCGTGTCCCTGCCCCTCGCAGCCGGAGCCCCTCGGCGCTGTCACCGCACCCCGAGCGGCCGCGGCCGCTCCCCGCGTCCCTGTCACAACAAAGGAAAACATCTCCGGATGGAAGCTGCGGGAGGGTCGTCACGGCAACCCTGCTGCAGGATTTGCACCGGAATCCCGCGGCTCGGGCTCCGAAAGGCGCGCGGTGCCCGCGCTCCCCCGCCCGTCCTGCCGGGCTGGGGGGCCCGGGGAGCGGGACCGAGGGACGGGGTCACCCCCGCCGGGCCGTCCCGGTGGTGTCGGGGCTGTGGGGACACGGTGACAACCGTGGGAGCAGCTCCGGGCTCTGGGGATGTGGGGCTGGAGGGGTGCGGGGACACCGCCCCGGGCGAGGGTGGCGACACGGGGACACGGCCCTGGGTGAGGGTGGCGACACGGGGACACCGCCCTGGGTGAGGGTGGCGACACGGGGACACCGCCCTGGGCGAGGGTGGCGACACGGGGACACCGCCATGGGTGAGGGTGGCGACACGGGGACACCGCCCTGGGCGAGGGTGGCGACACGGGGACACCGCCCTGGGCGAGGGTGGCGACACGGGGACACGGCCCTGGGTGAGGGTGGCGACACGGGGACACGGCCCTGGGTGAGGGTGGCGACACGGGGACACTGCCATGGGCGAGGGTGGCGACACGGGGACACCGCCAGCGCTGCCTGTGCCACCCTGGGCACGGCTCGGAGCGCGATGGGACCCACTGAAGGCACCTCCCCGCTGGAGGGAGGACACTGGGACGCCGAACTGGTGCCACTGGAGGAGCTGCTGGTGCCATCGCCGGTCCCCGGCGCGGCCCTGAGCGCGGAGCAGCCGCCGGGGCGGTGTCGGTGACACCGCTGTCCCCGAGCCGCGCTGGCGGGTGGCCGCTGTGACATTCATCTCCTCTTGAGACGAGAGCTCGGCTCGGTCACTGCCAGCACCTTCCCCTGGCACAAAAACGGCCGGGGACACATCCCCGGTGCCTCGGTGTCCCCCTCGAGGGCACCTTTGGGTCCCCAAGAGGTTCTGGGGCCTGTGCGAGGATCAGGGCCAGGCTGTGAGCAGCTGTGGCGGAGTTTTTGGGGTGGGGGGTGCTGGGGAGACCCAACATTTCCCCAGGAATCCGGGATGAGCCCCCCTGATCCCCGACCCGCACAGGCTGCCGGATTTCCGGGGGAAATTTAGGGAGGGTGGAGAGCGGGAGGAAGGATTTGGGGTGCAGGTGGAGGATTTGGGATTGGGGGTTACAGGTGAAGGATTTGGGATTTAGGGCTGCAGATGAAGGATTTGGGGTTACAGGTGAAGGATTTGGGGTTACAGGTGAGGATTTGGGGTTACAGGTGAAGGATTTGGGGTTACAGGTGGAGGATTTGGGGTTACAGGTGAAGGATTTGGGGTTACAGGTGAAGGATTTGGGGTTACAGGTGAGGGATTTGGGATTTAGGGCTGTAGGTGAAGGATTTGGGGCTGCAGGTGAAGGATTTGGGGTTACAGGTGAAGATTTGGGGTTACAGGTGAAGGATTTGGGGTTACAGGTGAAGATTTGGGGTTACAGGTGAAGGATTTGGGGTTACAGGTGAAGGATTTGGGGCTACAGGTGAAGATTTGGGGTTACAGCTGCACCGGGGAGCACCGGGACCATCCACAGGGTGCCCAGGTGAGCATTTCAGCCCCGGCCCCACCCCACGGATCCCACCTGCACCATCCTCTCCCATCACCAACGCACCCTCCTCCCCACAGCCCCAAACCCACCCCAAGACCCGCAGGGTGTCTGGGACCCCCTGGGACCCTCACCCTTCATTCCAGCCCCTGGGGCCCGGTGCCCCCCGTTCCTGTCCCCCCGGCTCGGGCACCTCGGTGGGGCCGGGCCCGGCAGCTGCAGCCGGGAACAGAGGAGCTCTGTGCTGCCGGCAAGGCCGGGATTGTGCCCGGCCAGGGGGGGCTCACAAAAGGCAGGAAACGCCACCAAAAGTCGGCCACAATGGAGTCGGAAATGAGAACTTCGCTCTCGGGTTTCCACGGATCCATCCTATGGGCGGGATGGGGAGGGGACAGGGGGACAGGGGGAAAGGGGGGAAATGGGGAAATTCTCTTTTTTGTTGTTGTTGTTGCTGCCGAGGCGTGGGAGACAGGCTGGCGTTCTCCGGGCACCGGCAGGACGGTGACCCCCCCTCCCCAAAAAAACCCCGACCCCAATAGCCCAGTGATGGTTTTCTTCCCCTTTTGGGGGTCGTCTAAAAAAAAAAACCGACCCCAAATAGTTCAGTGATGTTTTTTCCCTTTTTGGGGGGTCGCCCAAAAAAAACCCGACCCCCAATAGCTCAGCGATGGTTTTCTTCCCCCTTTTGGGGGTCGTCTAAAAAACAAAAACCCGACCCCAAATAGTTCAGTGATTTTTCTTCTCTCTTCTGGGGGTCGTCCAAAAAACTCCCCCACCCCAATAGCTCGGTGATTTTTCCCCCCTTTTTGGGGGTCGTTTCTCTCTTTGGAGAGTCTCACCCATTTTGGGGGGGATTTTTTTAGTTTTTATTCACTCACAGCATCTCCCAGCCCCTCCCCACACCCCATTCCGGCCCCATAACCGGATTTGTGGGGTGCTGGGGTTGCGACCCCCTCACATCCTCTGAGGGACCCCACAGCCCCCCCCATTCCACGGACCCCCCACCTCTCTCAGGGCCCTTTTAGAGACCCCCCCTCATCACAGTGACCCCCACTCCCACCACAGCCCCCCCAATATTCCGTGGACCCCCAAATTTCTCTCAGGACCCTCTTGGAGCCCCCCGTTCATCACAGGGAACCCCCCCCGCTCCATGCCGAGGGGGCGGCCCCGGGTTTTTTTTGGGGGGGGGTTATCCAGTGTTTTTTTGGGGGGGGGTTGGCCCGGGTTTTTTTGGGGGGGGGGTGGCCCGGGGTTTTTTGGGGGGGGGGCGGCGCATGCGCGGCCGGGCTGCGCCGGGCAGCGCGGGGCGGGCTCCGGTTCTCCGCCGCTGCGGGCAGGTGCGGGCGGGCGGCACCGGCGGCACCGGCGGGGCGGGCGGGCGGGGAGGGGGGGGCCGCGCCCGCCGCCAGCCGCGATTGGCCCGGCCCGGCTCGGCTCGGCCCCCTCCGGGAGGCGGGGGGGGAGCCCGGCCCGCTGCCCCCCGCTCCGAGCTCCGCTTTTAAGCCGCCGGTACCGGCGGGGCTGCTCGGCTCTACCGGAGGCGATGAGTCCCGGCGCGCCCTGAGCACCGACCCAGGTACGCGCGGCACCGGCACCGGTACCGGCACCGGCACCGCCCCCGCTGCGGGCCGGCCGTGGGGACGGGGACACCGGCACGGCTGTGGCACGGCTGTGGCACGGCTGTGGCACGGTTGTGGGTGCGGGGCCGGGTGGAGGGGGCGCGGACGGTGACAGCGACACTGACACCGGTTCCGGTGCCGGTACCGGCAGCGCTGCGGCGGGAGAGGCTGGGCTGGATCCGGGCTGGATCCGGGGCTGCGGGGGCTGCGGGAATGCGGGGCCCGGTGGCGGCGGTGGGGACGGGGACACCGGCGGTGGGGGGACACGGCGGTGGGACACCGGCACCGGCACCGCTGCGGGGACGGCGATGGGGGCGGTGACACCGGCAGCGACACCGGCGCCACCACGGCAGGAGCGGGAGGGATCCGGGCTGGGGAATGCGGGGGTGGCGGTGGGCGGGGGGGCGGCCCGCGGGTCCCGGTGGCGGGGATGGGGATGGGGACGGTGACACCGGCGCGGTGACACCCGCGCGGATGTGGCAGGAGCGGGACAGATCCGGGCTGGGGGCGCGGTGGGGACTGGGGACACTCGGTGTGGGGGGGGGACACTGTGGGTGCCCGGGTGGTCCTGGCGGGGCGGAGGTGTTGGGGACACCGAGGGGACACCGAGGGGACAGGGATGGAGGTGCTGGCGCTGGGGACAGCGAGGCTGGAGGCGACACTGCGGGGATCGGGGGCACTGGGACAGCCGGACAATGGGGGCGTGGCCACTGGCGGTGCGGGGACACCAGGACAGGAGGACACCGTGGGGACACTGGCGGGGGCCGGGGATCACCGGCGCTGGGGACAGCGGGACAGACAGGGCTGGGGACAGAGGGACAGACAGGGCTGGGGACAGCGGGACAGACACGCCGGGGACAGAGGGACAGGGACCCCTGAGTCCCCCCGGAGCTGGCAGCAAGCAGAGGTGGCCAGGGGTGGCAGGACAGCTGTGAGTGCCACCAGCGCGTCACCTCCCTGCGGTGCCACAGCTCCTCGCTGGTGACGCTGGTGTCGCCCTGGCGGGTCGGGAGCCGGGAGTGTCCCCATGCCGGGGACAGAGCGCCAGGGGCTCCGTGCCATGGATGGGATGTCCCCAGAGTGGGGACAGCGTGGAGGAGCCGGGATGGAGGGATGGACGGACGGACAGACGGACGGATGGACGGAGGGATGGATGGAGGGAAGGATGGATCCATGGATGGAAGGAAGGACAGACGGATGGAGGGATGATGGATGGATGGAGAGATGGACAGACAGACAGATGGATGGATGGATGATGGATGGATCCATGGATCCATGGATGGATGGATGGACGGATGGATAGGTGGATGGATAAATGGATGGATGGATCCATGGGTGGATGGAAGGACAGACGGATGGATGGAGGGATGGATGGATGGACAGATGGATCCATGGATGGAAGGAAGGATAGACGGATGGAGGGATGATGGATGGATGGAGAGATGGACAGACAGACAGACGGATGGACGGATAGGTGGATGGATCCATGGATCCATGGATGGATGGAAGGACAGACGGATGGATGGACGGACAGGTGGACAGATGCATGGATGGATGATGGATGGATCCATGGATCCATGGATGGATGGACGGACAGACGGACAGATGGATCCATGGACGGACGGATGGGTGTGGGTGCACACAGGGCTCAGCAAACCCCAAATCGGTGGGATCCGTGCCAGGCCCACCAGCCCGGGGGTCTCCTCCCGGTTCTGGGCACCGGGCACGGTGTCGGTGACACTCCCAGCGTGTGGCCGAGCCACCCCCGGGGCTGGGGATGCCACCGAGGGCTGGGGGTGTCACCGAGGGCTGGGGATGCCACCGAGGGCTGAGGATGTCACCGAGGGCTGGGGGTGTCACCAAGGGCTGGCGGTGTCACCGAGGGCTGGGATGTCACCGAGGGCTGGGGATGTCACCGAGGGCTGGCGGTGTCACCGAGGGCTGGGGATGTCACCGAGGGCTGGCGGTGTCACTAGCGGGACTGGCGATGTCACCGAGGGCTGGGATGTCACCGAGGGCTCGGGGCGATGCCGCGCCAGCTCTGGGGCTCCCGTGGCACTTTGGGCTTTGCCGGGGGAGAGGCAGAAAGCGGAAAAAAAAAAAAAAAAAAAAAAAAAAAAAAAGGAATAAATAAATTAAAAAAAAAATTAAAAAAATTAAAACAGGAGCAAATTCTAAAATAAAGGCTGCAGACTGTCTGCCTAATAAGAATCGCAGCCGGCAAAGGGCCCATTTGGACGGGGCGGCAGCTTTGCCGAGGTGCTAATTTATTCCGGCAGGGCTGAGGGGGGAGCGCGGAGAGCATCACGTTGCCTGTGAGATGTGACGGCAGCGAGGTTTGCAGAATTCCTTTGTTGTGGGCAGAAGAGGAGGGGACGCCGAGCCGGCCCCGCCGCCGCCGGGCTCCCGCCGCGGCCCCGGGGACACCCCCGGAGGACACCCCCGGTGCCCGCGGGGGACACGGCGGCGCTGGGAGGGAGGTGGGTGCTGTGCGAGGAGGGGGGTCAGGGGTGCTCGGGGGCTGGGGGGCTGGGGGAGCCCCCCGGGGGTGGCAGCGGTGGTGGCGGGGTGGGGGGGACACTCCGAGGGGGTGGGGACCGGGGTGTCGCCTGGTGGCACCGCTGGCCGGAGTGACCCGCGGGGACAGCGCCGGAGGCCGTGGGGGCTGCGGCGCGCGTGGGGACAGCTGGTGGCACCCCCAAGGCTGGCGTGTCCCCAGGGTGGGGACACCGATGTCCCGGCTGGGTGGGCAGTGTCCCCCTGTCCTGCCACCCGTGCCGTGTCCCCAGCGCTGTCCCAAATGTCCCCTCTGCCCCTGCGGCTCCCGGGAGCCCCCCGGGCTCGGGGCAGGTGTGGGGGGCTCAGGTGACCCCCGGGCTGCCCGGGTGGTCCCGGCGGCCTGTGTGGAATTGAGCTCCGTTTCAGCTCGGGCTAATCACCAGCGCCGGCTTTGCATATTCATGAGCGGGATGAATAATTCATGAGGTGACAGCTAGTGACAGATGTGACAATGTTCGCCCGGGTGTTTTTGGGGGGGTTTGGGGGGGCGTTTGGCACCGGCGTTATTTTAAATTTCTCTCGTCTGCCGTTCCCCCGCTCGGGCTGGGACAGGGACAGGGACAGGGACAGGGACAGGGACACGCTCCTTGTCCCCGAGGGGGCCGGGCCACGTGGCCTTGGGGACGTCACGGTGACACCGCCCTGACTGCGGGGAGACCCCGCTGTGAAATTGGGGCCGCGGTGGCCGCGGTGGCCCGGCCACCTCCGTCACTTGGCCACCCCGTACCACCCCCCGTGTCACCCCCGTGCCACCCCCGTGCCACCCCCGTGTCACCCCCGTGTCACCCCCCTGGCTTCGCTGTCACCACCGGGCACCGCGCGGTGACAGCGACGCGGCCCAGCCCGCGGCTGCTTTCCCTGGGAATCCCGGCTGGATCCTGCCCGGGATCCGGGATCCGCCCCGGGCTGATCCCGGTGGCACCGCAGGGTCACGATGTCACCATGCCACCCCGGGCTGCCCCAATCCCGGCTGGGTCCTGCCCCAGGTGACACCGCGGGGTGGCGATGTCACCGTGCCACCCCGGGGCTGCCTCAGTCCCGGCCGGGCTGGATTTTGGATCGCGAGGAGAGCGGAACGGTTCGGTCCCGGGGACACTGCCCGGCTGTGGGGACCTTGCGAGGGGACACCGCGTGCGGTGGCCCTGGCAGGGCTGGCGCTTCCCGTGTCCCTTGTCCTGGCCCTGGGAGAGATTTTTTGCTGGCTCAGCATCTTCCCGGGCCCCGGTGAGGGCACGGACGGAGCAGAGCACGGGACCGTGTCCCCCGCGGGTGCCAAGGGTGACAGCCGGGTGTCCCCAGAGCAGCCGAGGCGAGTCCTGTCCCTGCTCTGGGGGCGTTTGGGGACAGCTCAGCTTTCCCAGGTGCTGGCCCGGCTTTTCCCACTGTTCCTGCTGCCAAAGCAAATCCTGCAGGAATGCCGAGGGCAGGCCAGGCCCTGGGACCCCAAAACCCGAACCCTGAGCCCCCAGCAGCACCCACAGGGGTGGGGTCAGGGACCCCAAACCGTCCCTACAGTCCCATCCCATCCCAATCCCATCCATCCCATGGATCCTATACCATCCCATTCCATCCCTCCAGTCCCATCCCATCCCACATTCCCATGGATCCCATCCCATTCCATTCCATCCCTCCGGTCCCATCCCATATTCCCATGGATCCCATTCCATCCCGTGGATCCCATATTCCCGTCCCATGGATCCCATATTCCCATCCCATATTCCCATCCCATACTCCCATCCCAATCCCACATTCCCATCCCTCCAGCCCCATCCCACAAATCCCGGCTCTGCAGCCGCCCGGGAAGGGTTTGGAAACCCAAAGAGAAACTTTTATGTTTAACATTTAAAGAAATCGCGGCTGTTTGCTCAGCCAGGAGCCGGCTTCGAGTAAATACTCCCAGGAGGATTTCCGCTCCGAGGAGGATTTCCACTCCGAGGAGGATTTTTACTCCGAGGATAATTTCTGCTCCGAGGAGGATTTCTGCTCTGAGGAAGATTTTTACTCCGAGGAGGATTTCTGCTCCTGGTGTTCACCCTCAGTTTGGGACTGGTGGCCCTGAGTTGTCACCAAGTGCTCCGCAGGCCAGGGAGGAGGAGGATGGAGGAGAGGAAGATCCCGGGAAGGAGAAGAGGAAGATCCCGGGAAGGAGAAGAGGAAGATCCCGGGAAGGTGGCAGGAGCGAGATCCCGTCGCTGTTGTCCCCCCTAAAATTCCTTGTTTGGTTTCGATGGGAAAAATCTCCTGGAAGCTGCAGTGGGATGAAAATGAAATGGGTGGAAATCCCAAAAAATCTTTTAAAAAGTGGGAAAACCCCACGGGGTGGGCTGAAGGCTTGGGGGGTGTGTGAGCACAGCCCGGGCCACCCGTGTCACCTGGTGCTGGGTGTCCTGGATGTCCTGGATGTCCCCATCCCACCCCAAAGTCCCCGCCTGCACCCACTTCCCCATCCCACACCTGATGTCCCCATCCCAGTGTCCCCATCCCAGTGTCCCCATCCCAGTGTCCCCTCCCCAATGTCCCCTCCTGCACCCACTGTCCCCATCCCAGTGTCCCCATCCCAATGTCCCCTCCTGCACCCACTGTCCCCATCCCTGTGTCCCCATCCCACTGTCCCCATCCCTCACCCGATGTCCCCAGTGGTGCCCGGACCGAGGTCACGGCGCTGTCGCTTTGTCCCGGGGGAGCTCAAACCCAAATTCCAACGGGAGGAGCCGGAACCTCCCGAGCCCCACAGGACCGAGGAATTTCCATTTCCCCCCTGGAGCCGGAAAAAAGGGAAAAGTTTGGTGCTGGAAAAAGGATCTGGAGAGAAAGGGAAAAGATTCGTTCTGGTAAAAAGGGATCTGGAGAAACAAGGAAAAGTTTGGTGCTGTAAAAGGATCTGCAGGAAAAGTTTGGTGCTGGAAAAAAGGATCTGGAGAAACAAGGAAAAGTTTGGTGCTGGAGAAAATGGTCTGGAGAAAAAAGGGAAAAGTTTGGTTCTGGTAAAAAGGATCTGGAGAAAAAAGGAAAATTTTGATGCTGGAAAAGAGGATCCGGAGAAAAAAGGAAAAGTTTGGCGCTGGCGAGGCTGACCTGCAGGAATTCCCTTCCCGGAGCAGCGATGAAGCCCCGCAGCCCCGGGGCCGCTTTTGGGGTTTTCCAGCTCCTGGGGGATTTATCTGGGCACAGGCGCATCCCGCTGCCCCTTCCTGACCCGGGAAATTCCGGGTCACCTCCGTGTCCCCTCCCAGCGGCTGGCTTGGGGACAGAGCGCCCCGCGGAGCTGCCAATGCTTTTTTCTTGAGAAGAAATCAGATAAAAAGCGATTTTGCGTCCCCAAAAAAGCCCCTTTGCCGGCTCGGAACACGGGGGGTCTCCTTTTTTCTCTCCATTTTGCTCTTTCTTTCTATTTTGGTCTCATCAAAGCACAGGAGGGACACGAGGAGGCATCAAGGGCTGGAAAATGGAGCAGCAGGGGTGGGGGGATGAGGCAGGCTCGGTTTGGGGAGGTGCGGGGGGGCCCTGGTGTCCCCCAGAGTCCCCAAATCCGTGTCTGGGGCAGGGTCGGGGAAATGGGAGAGCAGCAAATCCCGGGGGGGTCTGTGAGGGGCACTCGGGGTTTGGGTCAGGCTCGTGGGGTCGTGGTGGCACTTTGGGGTTTGGGGGTGCTGGGGGTGCCCCTGCTGCCTCTGCTCGGCCGGTTTGGCACCCCGGGGTGGGGTGGTGGCTGTGGTGGGCCCTGGGTGGTGGTGACAGGAACTGGGTGATGGTGACAGGAACTGGGTGATGAAGGTGGGCACTGGGTGATGGTGACGGGCACCTCGTGATGGTGGTGGCGTGACAGATGATGCCTGTGGTGGGAACTGGGTGATGGTGATGCCAGGTGGGTGTTGGTGGTGGGCTCTGGGTGCTCATGGTGGGCACCAGGCAGTGGCTGTGCCATGATGAGTGACAGTTGTGGTGGGAGCCAGGTGGTGGTGACGGGAACTGAGTGATGGTGGTGGGCACTGGGTGATGGTGGTGGGCACTGGGTGTTGATGGTGCACACTGGGTGATGGTGATGGGCACCTCGTGATGGTTGTGCCATGATGGGTGATGTCTGTGGTGGGCACTGGATGATGATGGTGGGCACTGAGTGATGGTGGTGGGCACTGGGTGCCCATGGTGGGCACCAGGCGATGTCTGTGGTGGCAGCTGGGTGACAGTGACAGGCCCTGGGTGATGCCGACAGGCCCTGGGTGACGCCAGGTTTTGGTTGTGGTGGCACTGGGTGACAGTGACAGGCCCTGGGTGACACCAGGTTTTGGCTGTGGTGGCACTGGGTGACAGTGACAGGCCCTGGGTGACACCAGGTTTTGGCTGTGGTGGCACTGGGTGACAGTGACAGGAGCTGAGTGATGGAGGTGGGCACTGGGTGACGGTGATGGGCACTGGGTGCTCATGGTGAGCACCTTGTGATGGCTGTGCCATGACAGGCGATGTCTGTGGTGGCACTGGGTGACAGTGACAGGCCCCACCGGTGGCCGTGCCCGTGCCAGCTCTGTGCCCTGCCCAGCCTCCCGCTGATCCCTCCCGGAGCTTTAGGGACAGACGGACGGACAGACAGACGGACGGACAGAGCTCCACCTGCGGGGCCGAGCCTTTGTCCCTGGGGGGCTGCGGGACCCCCGTGCGCTCCCCGTGCGCCCCAGCGCTGTCCCCGCTGTGGGTGACAGAGAGGGGACACCCCCCCCGGTGCCGGTGCCGGTGCCGGTGCCGGTGCCAGCAGCAAACCGCGGCTCTCCCGGGGCTGCCGGAGCCCGGCCGCTCCTCCCGCGGTGCCCCGAGCCCCGGCCTGGCAGCCCGCGCTGTCCCCGCAGGTCAAGGATGCTCCATGGGATGGGGGATGCCGCCCGCTGCCTCCTGCTCGGCCTCTCGCTGCTGCCCATCGCCGTCCTGGGTAAGCGCTCGGGGCATTCATTAGAAATTAATTAATTAGAGCACCCATCAGCGATGAACTCCGGGCCGCCACCAACCCTGGCGGGGAATAAAAACCCCTCAGGGCTCGGGATTAGCGGGGGTGAAGCCCCCCAGGCACCGCGGCGCCCCCTCCCTCCATCCCTCCCCGCTTTGGGATCGCTGCGGGCCAGACCTTAAATCCTTAATCCGCTCCCCGCGGCCCGGCTGGGCCCCCGGGGATTTGCGGGGGCTCTGAGCCCTGTCCGCCCATGTCCCCTGCCTGTCCCCTCCTCTGTCCCCTCCTCTGTCCCCTCCTCTGTCCCCTCCTCTGTCCCCTCCTCTGTCCCCTCCTCTGTCCCCTCCCTGTCCCCCCATGTCCCCCCATGTCCCCTGCCTGTCCCCTCCTCTGTCCCCTCCCTGTCCCCTCCCTGTCCCCTCCCTGTCCCTCCCCGTCCCCTCCATGTCCCCCCCATGTCCCCTCCATGTCCCCCCCTGTCCCTCCCATGTCCCCTCTCTGTCCCCTCCCTGTCCCCTCCCCGTCCCCCGCCATGTCCCCCTCCCTGTCCCCTCCCTGTCCCCTCCCTGTCCCCCCCCATGTCCCCCCCATGTCCCCCCCCATGTCCCCCCTCCCTGTCCCCCCTCCTGTCCCCTCCCCGTCCCCCCCCTGTCCCTCCCTGTCCCCCGCGGGGACCCCGCAGCTCGGGGGGTTTGGGGTGCGCTGAGGGTGGGGGAGGAAGGTCCCGGGGGGAGGGGAGGGGGATTAGCGGCTGTCCCCGACCCCCGGCTGGGCCCTGACCCCACCGGGGTCCACGGGCGGTCCCAGACGCGGCGGATTTGCGGCGGCGGCGGCGCTGGGAGCTCAGGCTGGGACGGGATTAGTGCGGGAGGAGGAGGAGGAGGAGGAGGATGAAGAGAGGGTGGTCACGGTCCTGTCACGTTTTACCCCAGCGCGGATTTTCCGCTTTTTTGGGGTGGTTTTTCCGCTTTTTTGGGGTGGTTTTTCCGCTTTTCTGGGGGTGCCTTTTCCTCTTTTCTGCTTTTTTGGGGTGGTTTTCCTTTTTTCCGCTTTTCTGGGGGTGCCTTTTCCGCTGGTGGCATCTTTGGGGACGGATCCCCCTCTGCGGGGTGGTGTCCCCTGGGAGCCGCGTGGCACCCACGGGTGCAGAGCAGTGGCCACAGCCTGGGGACATCCCGGGGGGGCCGGGCAGCATCCGGGGGGGGCTGGACCCCGCCCGAGTGGGGGGCTCAGCCCCAGAGGGGTCAGGGTGGGGCTGGAGCTGCTCCAAGGGGGGCAGAGCCTTATCCCAATCCGTTATCCCGGTTCCTGCTGTTCCTGGGGGGCTCAGGGGTGCCTGGAGCGGAGCCTCCCACACCCCCCGATGCCCCCAGCCTCACCCCAAGGGGGGCACAGCCTTATCCCAATCCATCACCCCAATTCCTGCCCTTCCTGGGGGGCTCGGGGATCCCCAGAACAGATCCCCCCACACCCCCCATGCCCCCAGCCCCACTCTGTGGGGTGGTTGTGCTCTATCCCAACCCATCACCCCCATTCCTGCCCTTCCTGGGGGGCTCAGGGATACCCGGATCAGATCCCCCCACACCCCCCGTGCCCCCAGCCCCACTTGATGAGGTGGGCCCAACCCATCACCCCAATTCCTGCTCCTCCTGGGGGGCTCGGGGATCCCCAGATCAGATCCCCCCACCCCCCGTGCCCCCCACCCCCCCCCCGTGCCCCCCACACCCCCCCGTGCCCCCCACCCCTCCCAGCCGTGCCCCCCACCCCGTGGGCAGCCCGGCCGCTCTCCCCGCAGGCTCGCAGGACGAGGGGAAGGTGCTCCACATCACCCGGGTGCAGCACCAGGCGCTGCGCGTGGGGCTGGGGGAGCCCGTGACGCTCCCCTGCCTCTTCCTGCTGCACCCCTCGGCCTCCCTGGGGCCCAACGAGCCCCCGAGCCCCCGCGGGTCAAATGGAGCAAAGTGCGCTCGGCCACCGGCCAGAGGGAGGACTCGCCCATCCTGGTGGCCAAGGACAACGCGGTGAAGGTGGTGAAAGCCTACGAGGGCCGCGTGTCCCTGCCCGGCTACGCCCGGGACCGCTCCAACGCCTCCCTGCAGCTGCGGGCGGCCCGCGCCAGCGACGCGGGGCTCTACCGCTGCGAGGTGGTGGCCGGCATCGATGACGAGCAGGACCTGCTGCCGCTGGAGGTGACGGGTGAGCCGGGGCAGCGCCGGGGGAGCGCCGGGGGAGCGCCGGGGGAGCAGCTGAGCGGCCGGGGGAGCGCCGGGGGAGCGGCCGGGGGAGCGCCGGGGGAGCGGCCGGGGGAGCGGCCGGGGGAGCGGCCGGGGGAGCGGCCGAGGCAGAGACCGGGGCAGCGCCGGGGGAGCGCCGGGGGAGCACCGGGGAAGCGCCGGGGCAGAGACCGGGGCAGCGCCGGGGGAGCGCCGGGGGAGCGGCCGGGGCAGAGACCGGGGCAGCGCCGGGGGAGCGGCCGGGGCAGCGGCCGGGGGAGCGGCCGGGGGAGCGGCCGGGGAGCGGCCGGGGGGCTGGAGGGGCGGTGCGGGACCGGGGTGAGGGAAGTGCGGGAGTTGGGAATTCGGGGAGTTCAGGGAGTTCAGGGAGCTCAGGAGGGGTGCGCCCCGTGAGGGGTGTGCGCCCCACGTTTGAGGGGTGCGCCCCATGGGAGCTCTGCACCCCATGAGGGGTGTGCACCCTAGAGGTGAGCTCTGCACCCCATTTTGTTCCCTACACCCCATTTATTCCCTGCACCCCATTTATTCCCTGCATCCCACATGTGAGCTCTGTGCCCCATTTTATTCCCTGCACCCCACATGTGAGCTCTGCACCCCATGAGGGCTGTGCGCCCAAAATGAGAGCTGTGCACCCCATGTATTCCCTACACCCCATTTATTCCCTGAACCGCATTTATTCCCTGCACCCCATGAGAACTGTGCACCCCACATGGAGCCCTGCACCCCACATGAGAACTGTGCAGCCCATGAGGGGTGTGCACCCCACGTGTCCTCTGTGTCCCCCACACGTGACCTGTGCACCCCATTTGTTCCCTACACCCCACATGTGAGCTCTGCACCCCACATGGAGCCCTGTGCCCCACATGAGAGCTGTGCACCCCATTTATTCCCTGCACCCCACATGAGCCCCGCACCCCACATGAGAGCTCTGCACCCCACAAGAGCTCTGTGGGGTTCTGTGAGCTGCGTGAGGCCCAAATCCCGTGCCAGCCCCACACCCCGTGCCCATCCTGCACCCCTCAAATCCCACACAATTCCTGCTGCCTGCCCCTGCTGCCCTCCGTGGCTCCCTGTCCCCCCTGTCCCCGTGTCCCCTGTCCCCGGTGCCACCCCGGCGCTCCTGTCCCCCCCAGGCGTTGTGTTCCACTACCGGCCCGCGGGCCAGCGCTACGCCCTGAGCTTCCCGGCCGCCCGTCGCGCCTGTCGCGACAACTCCGCCGTCATCGCCTCCCCCCAGCACCTCCAGGCCGCCTTCGAGGACGGCTACGACAACTGCGACGCGGGCTGGCTCAGCGACCAGAGCGTGCGGTGAGCGCGGGGGCACCCTGGGACAGCCTGGGACAGCCTGGGACAGCCTGGGTCACTCCTGGGACAGCCCCGGGACAGCCTGGGACAGCCTGGGACAGCCTGGGTCACTCCTGGGACACACCTGGGACAGCCTGGGACAGCCTGGGTCACTCCTGGGACAGCCCCGGGACAGCCCTGGGACAGCCTGGGACAGCCCCGGGACAGCCTGGGACAGCCTGGGACAGCCCTGGGACAGCCCTGGGACAGCCTGGGACAGCCCTGGGACAGCCCTGGGACAGCCCTGGGACAGCCCTGGGACAGCCCCGGGTCACTCCTGGGACAGCCTGGGACAGGCTGGGTCACCCCTGGGTCACCCCTGGGTCACCGCCCTCAGGGGGGTTGGGGTGAGTTTGGGGGAATTTTTTTTTTGTAAATTCGGGAGGTTTCAGTTAAATTTGGGGCTCCCCCTTTGGGAGGATTTTGGAGTGAGTTTGGGGGGATTTTGGGGTGAATTCGGGGAGATTTGTTTGGCGGCATTTGGGGGTGAATTCGGGGGGTTTCAGTTAAATTTGGGGCTCCCCCTTTGGGGGGATTTTGGGGTGAGTCCGGGGCGGTTTTGGGGTGGATCCGAGCCCCCCCGCGCCCCTCCCGCCAGGTACCCCATCACGCTGTCCCGGCCCGGCTGCTACGGGGACCGCGAGAGCCTCCCCGGCGTGCGCAACTACGGCCGCAGGGAGCCCGGGGAGCGCTACGATGTCTACTGCTACTCCCGGGAGCTGCGAGGCAAGGGCGGCCGGGACGGGGACAGGGGGGACAGGGGGACAGGGGGACAGGGGTGTCACTGTGTGCCCATAGCAAGGGCGGCCGGGACGGGGACAGGGGGACAGGGGACAGGGGCCGGGATGGGAACAGGGGGGACAGGGGGGACACACAGGGGGCTGGGATGGGGGACAGGGGTGTCACTGTGTGCCCATGGCAAGGGCGGCCGGGACGGGGACAGGGGGGACTGGGGGGACAGGGGGGACAGGGGGCTGGGATGGGGGACAGGGGTGTCCCTTGGTGCCGGCAGGGGGACAGGGGTGTCACTGTGTGATGGGATGGGGACAGGGGTGTCACTGTGTGCCCATGGCAAGGGTGGCACGCCGGCAGGGGCGACAGCGGTGTCCCTGTGTGCCAGGATGGGTGACACGGGTGACCCAGTGTGCCCATGGCAAGGGCTGCGGGCTGGGATGGGTGACAGGGGTGTCACAGTGTGCCGGGATGGGTGACAGGGGTGTCCCTTGGTGCTCACGGCGTGGCCGTGCCACGCTGGGTGCTCTCAGCTGTCTCTCCCAGGCCACCTCTCCGTGTCCCCCTCCCCACCCGCGCTCCGGCTGCAGGGGGGGTGCCAGCGCCCCGTGCCACCGAGGGTGGCCACAGAGCTCAGCGCCGCTCCGAGCCAGCCCTTCCTGTGTCCCCAACGCTCCCCTTGTCACCGTGTCCCCCACACCCCCTGTCACTGTGTCCCCAACGCTCCCCTGTCACCGCGTGTCCCCAACGCTCCCCTTTGTCACTGTGTCCCCAACGCCCCCCTGTCACTGTGTCCCCAACACCCCCCTGTCACCGCGTGTCCCTCACACCCCCCTGTCACCGCCTGTCCCCCACGCGCCCCTGTCACCGCGTGTCCCCTACAACCCCTGTCACCGCGTGTCCCCAGCGCCCCCCCTGTCACCGCCTGTCCCCCACGCCCCCCCTGTCACTGTGTCCCCAACGCTCCCCTTTGTCACTGTGTCCCCTACACCCCCTGTCACTGTGTCCCCAACGCCCCCCTGTCACCGCGTGTCCCCTACACCCCCCTGTCACCGCGTGTCCCCCACGCCCCCCCTGTCACCGCGTGTCCCCAACGCCCCCCTGTCACCGCGTGTCCCCTACACCCCCCTGTCACCGCGTGTCCCCAACACCCTCCTGTCACCGCGTGTCCCCAACGCTCCCCTCTCCCGCAGGCTCGGTGTTTTACGCCACCGTCCCGGGCCGCCTCACCTGGCCCGGTGCCCGCCGGCTCTGCCGGAGCCGCGGGGCGTCCCTGGCCACCACGGGCCAGCTCTACCTGGCCTGGCGCCAGGGCCTGGACC
The DNA here is from genome assembly GCA_021534815.1 of Acrocephalus arundinaceus. Classification (NCBI taxonomy): domain Eukaryota; kingdom Metazoa; phylum Chordata; class Aves; order Passeriformes; family Sylviidae; genus Acrocephalus; species Acrocephalus arundinaceus. The sequence continues at coordinate 982,200 of JAJEOU010002506.1, read as the reverse complement.
GGTGCGACCCGGGCTGGCTGTCCGACGGCAGCGTGCGCTACCCCATCCGCCAGCCCCGCAGGAAGTGCGGGGGGGAGGCCCCGGGCGTGCGGACCCTCTACCAATTCCCCAACCGCACCGGCTTCCCCGCCGCCGCCGCCCGCTTCGACGCCTTCTGCTACCGAGGTGAGGGGCCCCGGGGCGGCACCGGGACCGGGAAAACGGGCCCGGGACTGGGGATTTACCGGCAGTGGCTTTGCTGGTTTTATTAATTATTATTAATTATTTTTATTTTAATTATTTATTTTTATTTATATTTTTGGTTTAGTTTCTTATTTCTATATTTTTCTTTTTATTTCTATTTCCATTTCCATATTTTTATTTCTTATTTCTATGTCTATTTCTATTTCTGTTTCTATTTCTATTTCTGTATTTTTATTTTTTAAATGTTATTTCTATCTCTACTCCTATTTCTATTTCTGTTTCTATATTTTTATTTTTATTTCTATTTCTAGAAATAGAAACAGCGTCCCAGGGGTTGGGGACTCTGTGACATCCCTGGGGTGGCGCTGGGGACATCCCAGGGGTTGGGGACAATGGGACATCCCAGGAGGGTCTGAGGGAGCACAGGGTGACCCCAGGGCCGCCCCAGGGTGTGGCCCCGCCCCTGTCCCCCTGTCCCCTGTCCCTGTCCCCTCTCCCTCTGTCCCTGTTCCCTGTCCCCATCCCCTGTCTCTGTCCCCTGTCCCTGTCCCCTGTCCGGGGAGGACGCGGTGCTCGGTGCTGCCACTCGGGGCTGTCACCCCCACCCCGGGGTGCCCTCGGTGCCACCTCGCGGTGTCCCCACAGCCTCGGGACACGGCGACACGGACGCGCCGCTGCCGCCGGTGCCACCCACGCCCGACCCGCCCAGCAGCGACAACGTCCTGGTGGAGCACAGCGACGACCTGGGGACATCGGGGGACACCCGCGACATCCCCGGCCACCGCTCCGCCCTCCTGCCACCCGCGGGGCCCGCGGGGCCGGCCGAGGATGAGGATGAGGATGAGCAGCTGCGGGCGGCCGGAGGCAGCGCGGGGGTGGCACAGCGCGGTGACATCCCGGGCACGGCCCTGGCACCGGGGCTGGGGACAGGAGATGTGACATCGCTGTCACCCACCGCGGTCACCGCGCTGGCGTGGCCGCAGCACGAGGAGGTTCTGAACGCGCTGGGCCCGGGCCCGGACCCGGAGAATTCCCGGTGGGATCCGCCCGGAGCCGGCCCGGAACGAGGCCACCCTGAGGGACCCCCGGCCACTCTCGTGTCACATCCCCGGAGCGCAGCCCTGGAGCACGGCGCTGCCCCGTCCGTGTCACCGTCCGTGTCACCGTCCGTGTCACCGTCCGTGTCACCGTCCGTGTCACCGTCCGTGTCACCGTCCGTGTCACCGTCAGTGTCACCATCCGTGTCACCGTCCTTGCCCAGCGAGGCCCCGGAGACCCCCGGAGCCGCCCCGAGGAGGAGCTACCCCGGCCTGAACGGGCGCCACTTCCAGTTCCAGCGGCACAGCCGGGACCCCGCGGTGGCAGCTGGGGACACCGCGGTGCTCGGAGACCCTGAGGTGGCAGCTGGGGACACCGCGGTGCCTGGAGACCCCCAAATGGCAGCTGGGGACATCGCGGTGTCTGAAAACCCCGCGGTGGCAGCTGAGGACATCCTGGTGCCTGGAGACCCCCAAATGGCAGCTGGGGACATCGCGGTGCTCGCAGACCCTGCGATGGCAGCAGGGGACACCACGGTGTCTGGGGACACCACGGTGCTTGGAGACCCCCAAATGGCAGCTGGGGACATCCCGGTGTCTGAAAATCCCGCAGTGGCAGCCGGGGACACTGCGGTGCCTGGAGACCCCTGGGTGACAGCCGGGGACACCTCAGTGTCCGAAGACCCCACGGTGGCAGCTGGGGACACCGCGGTGTCCGAAGACCCCCCTGGGGACACCACAGTGCCCGGAGACCCCCGGGTGACATCGGGGATTGTCACCCAGGCCCCCGAGGTGGCTCGGGAGGTGAAGGCGGCCGCCGCCAACGCCGTGGGGCTGTGGAGCGACCCCCGAGGCGGCAGCGAGAGCCCCGCGAGGGAAGGGCTGGAGGGGGACATCGGCCCCGGTAAGTGACACCGGACACGGCCGGGGGGGTCCCAGCGCGGTCACCTCTCGGTGACACCCACGGCGCTGCCATCTCTTGCAGGGCTCCTGTCCCCGGTGTCCCTCCCGCCGACCCCGAGGGATTCGGGGACCCCCCCGGTGCTGTCCCCGTCCCCCGCCGCTCCCCGCGACACTCGGGGCCACCGCGACGTCCCCGCGGGTGCGGCTCAGCCCCGCGTCCCCAGCGCCCGCGGGGACTCCCCGAGGCCACCCGCGGATGTCACCGAGGATTTCTCCGGGGACGCGCCCACCCGGGACAGCCCCGCACCGCCGCTGCCGCCGCTGCCCCCGGCCCCGCTGGTGGCCGAGGGTCCCGAGCTGTCCCCGCAGCCCCGCGGGGACGGCCCGGACGGCAGCGGGGCCGCGGGCGCGCTGGAGAGGCAGAGGAAGGCGGTGACACCGCTGCAGCCCGAGGGACACCGCGACACCCCCGGCCACACCCAGGGGGCTCCTCCCGGGCCCCGGGGGCGCTCCGGCCCCACGGATCCTCACGGAGCGGCCGAGCCCAGCCCGGAGCGGCCTCAGGAATCCCGGGATGATTTCGGGGACGGCTCAGCCCAGCCCAGCCTCGAGCGGTTGGAGGAATCCCGGGATGATTTTGGGAATGGCTCAGCCCAGCAGCAGCCGAAGGAATCCCGGAATTTCGGGGATGGAGCAGCCCAGGAGCAGCCGGAGCAATCCCGGGATGATCTGGGGAATGGAGCAGCCGAACCCAGCCCGGAGCGGCCGGAGCAATCCCGGGATGATTTTGGGAACGGCTCAGCCCAGGAGCGGTTGGAGGAATCCCGGGATTTCGCGAATGGCTCAGCCCAAGAGCAGCAGCAGGAATCCCGGGATTTAGGGAATGGAGCAGCCCAGGAGCAGCCGGGGGAATCCCGAGATGATTTCTGGAATGGTTCAGCCGAACCCAGGCAGGAGCAGCCAGAAGAATCCCGGGATTTTGGGAGCAACGGCGCAGCCCAGCCCAGCCCGGAACGGCCGGAGGAACCCCGGGATGGTTTTGGGAACGGCTCAGCCCAGGAGCGGCCGGAGGAATCCCGGGATGGTTTTGGGAACAGCTCAGCCCAGGAGCGGCCGGAGGAATCCCGGGATGGTTTTGGGAACGGCGCAGCCCAGGAGGAGCCGGAGGAATCCCGGAATTTCGGGAATGGCTCAGCCCAGCCCAGCCCGGAGCAGCCGAAGGAATCCCGGGATGATTTTGGGAACGGCTCAGCCCAGGAGCGGCCGGAGCAATCCCGGGATGGTTTCGGGAACGGCTCAGCGCCCCCCAGCCCAGAAGCAGCCGCGTCCCCCCCGGCCTGGGCTGTCCCCTCACCGTCCCCTTCCCCCGGGGCCACCGAGGCGCCGCTCTGGGCCAGCTCCGAGCGGCCGGAGGAGGCGGCGCTGCTGGAGCCGGTGGTCGAGGAGGGGTCCGCAGGCTTCGCCCCCCCAGACCCCCAGCCGGGGGCGGCCCAGCAGCTCCTCCCGTCCCCCCCGGGCCCCCGGCAGCCCCCCGCCACTGCCGGCCCCCCCGGTGTCCCCAGAGCCGAGGGTGACGCTCCGGCAGCCCCGGGAGAGGAGGACGCCTCCGGGAGGGAGGAGCCCCCCGCGCCCCTCGGCTCCGCCACCCGCGGCCCCTGGCCGGCCCCCAGTGTCCCCCACCCCGCGGGGACACCGCCCGCAGCGCCCCCGAGCGCGGGGCGGCTTTGGGAGCCACAGCTGGGGGGCGCGGGGGGGGCCCCGCTGCTGGACGGCGACAGCGGCAGCGGAGAGGAGCCGGTGCCGGAGGAGAGCGAGGTGCTGGGCTGGGCGGGCACCGGGAACGGCAGCGGGCACGGTGAGAGCGGGAACCGGGACTGGGGGTACCGGGGAGAGCGGGGACGGGGACTGGGGGTACCGGGGAGAGCGGGGACGGGGACTGGGGGTACCGGGACTGGGGGTACCGGGGAGAGCGGGAATGGGGAGAGCGGGCACCGGGACTGGGGGGTACCGGGACTGGGGGTACTGGGAGAGCGGGAACGGGGAGAGGGGGAACGGGGACTGGGGGTACCGGGGAGAGCGGGAATGGGGAGCTGGGGGTACCGGGACTGGGGGTACCGGGACTGGGGGTACCGGGGAGAGCGGGGACGGGGACTGGGGGTACCGGGGACAGTGGGCACGGGGAGCTGGGGGTACCGGGACTGGGGGTACCGGGAGAGCGGGCACGGTGAGAGCGGGAACGAAGAGAGCGAGAACGGGGAGCTGCGGGCACCGGGGCTGGTGGGCACCGGGAGCTGATGGGCACGGGGAGACCGGGAGGTTTTGGGGCGCAGGTTTTGGGGCGGAGGTTTTTAGGGCGGAGGTTTCGGGGCGGAGGTTTTGGGGCGGAGGTTTTTAGGGCGGAGGTTTTGGGGCGGAGGTTTTGGGGCGCAGGTTTTGGGGCGGAGGTTTTTAGGGCGGAGGTTTCGGGGCGGAGGTTTTGGGGCGGAGGTTTTTAGGGCGCAGGTTTTGGGGCGGAGGTTTTGGGGCGCAGGTTTTGGGGCGGAGGTTTTTGGGGCGCAGGTTTTGGGGCGCAGGTTTTGGGCGGAGGTTTTGGGGCGGAGGTTTTGGGGCGGAGGTTTTGGGGCGCAGGTTTTGGGGCGGAGGTTTTGGGGCGGAGGTTTTGGGGCGGAGGTTTTTAGGGCGGAGGTATTTAGGGCGCAGGTTTTGGGGCGGAGGTTTTGGGGCGCAGGTTTTGGGGCGGAGGTTTTGGGGCGGAGGTTTTGGGGCGCAGGTTTTGGGCGGAGGTTTTGGGGCGGAGGTTTTGGGGGGGCGGAGGTTTTGGGGCGGAGGTTTTGGGGCGGAGGTTTTAGGGCGCAGGTTTTGGGGCGGAGGTTTTGGGGCGGAGGTTCGGGCGGTGTCGCTGCTTTTACCCCAAATGTCCTCGCTGTCCCCCGGGGTGGCAGCGGGGCTGGCTCGGGTGGCACCGCGCCCTCCCCAGCCCGGCTCAGGCACCGCTGCCGCCCCGCAGCGCCGCCCGACCCGTGCCACAACAACCCGTGCCTGCACGGCGGGACGAGCCGCGCCAACGGCACCGTGTGCGGCTGCAGCTGCGCCCCGGGCTTCACCGGGGAGAACTGCGAGATCGGTGAGCGCCCGGGCACCGCGCGGGGGGGGCACCGCGCGGGGGGGGCACCGGAGGGCTCGGGGAGGTGGCGGCGGGGATGTCCCCGTGCCCACAGCTGGCGGTGTCCCCGCAGACATCGATGATTGCCTGTCCAGCCCGTGCCAGAACGGCGGCACCTGCATCGACGAGGTCAATTCCTTCGTGTGCCTCTGCCTGCCCAGCTACGGCGGCAGCCGCTGCGAGAAAGGTGGGGACAGCCCCAGAGTCCCCTCCCGGGCCGGCGGTGTCACCTCCCGGGCCGGCGGTGTCACCGTGGGGACATTGCCCAGCCCCCTGTGGCTTTGGGGAACTGGGAGGTGGGAACAGCCAATGTCCCCATCCCACTGTCCCCACCCCAATGTCCCCATCCCCCTGTCCCCATCCCAATGACACAATTGGGTGGTGTCCCCTCCCCGGGCCGGCTGTGTCCCCTCCCCGGGCCGGCTGTGTCCCCTCCCCGGGCTGGCTGTGTCCCCTCCCGGCCCGGCTGTGTCCCCTCCCCGGCCCGGCTGTGTCCCCTCCCCGGGCTGGCTGTGTCACCTCTCCGGGCCGGCTGTGTCACCTCCCGGGCCGGCTGTGTCCCCTCCCCGGGCCGGCTGTGTCCCCTCCCCGGGCCGGCTGTGTCCCCTCCCGGCCCGGCTGTGTCACCTCCCGGCCCGGCTGTGTCCCCGCGGTGACCCCGTGACTTTGGGGGAGCTGGCAGGTGACACAAACCCCGCGCGGGGTGGCTCAGGCCTGGCCCCTCGCCCCATTGTCACCGTGTCCCCGCAGACACGGAGGGCTGTGACCACAACTGGCACAAGTTCCAGGGTCACTGCTACCGCTACTTCCCCCGCCGGCGCTCCTGGGAGGACGCGGAGCGCGACTGCCGGCGCCGCGCCGGGCACCTGACCAGCATCCACTCGCCCGAGGAGCACAGCTTCATCAGCGGTGTGTTTAGTGTCCCCAAATGTCCCCTCCCTGCCCCCGGGGTGTCCCCAAATATCCCCTCCCTGCCCCGGGGTGTCCCCAAATGTCCCCTCCCTCCCCTCGGGGTGTGCTTCATCGGCGGTGAGCTCCGTGTCCCCAAATGTCCCCTCCCTGCCCCTGGGGTTCTCCTCATCCATGGTGGGCTCCGTGTCCCCTAATGTCCCCTCCCTGCCCCTGGGGTGTCCCCAAATGTCCCCTCCCTGCCCCCGGGGTGTCCCCAATGTCCCTCCCTGCCCCCCGGGTGTCCCCAAATGTCCCTCCCTGCCCCTGGGGTGCTGCTGCTTCTGGCTCGGGGCTTCAGACGATTTTTAACAAACATCTCCGGGGTTATCAGCCCAAAACCCCAAGAACCGAGAATCCTCCTCCGGACCCTCCTCCGCTTCTCCCCGCAGGTTTCGGCCACGAGAACACCTGGATCGGCCTCAACGACCGCATCGTGGAGCAGGACTTCCAGTGGACCGACAACACCGGCTTGGTGAGGGTTTGGGGGCTCAAAGGGGGGCTCAAAGGGGGGTTCGGGGGGCGGGAGGGGTGCCGGGGGTGTCACCGCTCTGGTGGCCCCGCAGCAATACGAGAACTGGCG
>JAJEOU010002506.1:810383-970383 GCA_021534815.1 Acrocephalus arundinaceus | reverse complement strand
ATGAAGACGAGGATGAGGATGATGAGGAGGAGGAGGGCCGGGGCTCCTGTAGCGCATGCAAACAGGCGCGTGGAGAAGCGAGAGCTGCGCGGAGCGGGGAGCCAGCCCCGGATCCATCACGGCGGGCGGGGCACGCAGGGCTCCACAACCCTTCCCGCCGGCCTCAGTGTCCCCAAAGCGCCACCCAGGGCTCCGCTGCCACCTCTCCATGCCGAGGCAGGGCCGCCCGCGCGGGGGGCGATCGGGGTGGGTGTAACCGAGAAGAGACCCCCGGAGTGCCGCCCACCCTCACACGCGTTTGGGGAGCCCCCCGCCCGCCCCCGGGGCGCTCCCCCCGGCCTTTTTGAAGCAGTAGACCCCGAAGAGTTTGTACTTCTTGTCGGGGAAGCCCAGGTTGCGCACGCCGGGCTCGCGGCCGCCGCAGCGCGCGCGGGGGTTGACGATGGGGTAGCGGATGGAGCCGTCCTCCAGCCAGCCGGCCTCGCAGCGGTCCAGCAGCTGGATCTTCCAGGCCGCGTACAGCTGGCCCACCTTGGCCACGGCCGCGCCGTTGTTCTTGCAGGCCTGCACCGCCTCGGGGTAGCTGAGCTTGCGGAAGGTTTTCAGGAAGTAAACTTTGCCTGGGAAAAACGGGGTGAGGGTGTTGGGGTGTCCTGGACCCTGAGCGGTGGTGGGGAGCGGTGAGGGGTGCAATGGGGCCCCCCCAAACTTTCCCTTTTTGGGGCTAGAGGTGACGCATGGAAACTCTGTGGAACCCCAAAAATGTTTTGGCGACGATGGAGTTGAGGGGCACCAGCTCTGTGGAGCCTCCTCCACGCTTTTGGGGCTGGAGGTGATGGATGGGAGCTCTGTGGGGACCCCAAACACATTTTTGGGGCTGGAGGTGATGGATGGGAGCTCCGTGGAACCCCAAATACATTTTTGGGGATGGAGGTGATGGATGGGAGCTCCGTGGAACCCCAAATACATTTTTGGGGATGGAGGTGATGGATGGGAGCTCTGTGGGGACCCCAAACACATTTTTGGGGCTGGAGGTGATGGATGGGGCTCCGTGGAACCCCAAAAACCTCAAAAACGTTTGAGGTCTTGGAGAAGTGGAGGGGCACTGCCTCGGGGTAGCTGAGCTTGCGGAAGGTTTTCAGGAAGAAAACTTTGCCTGGGAAAACGGGGTGAGGGTGTTGGGGTGTCCTGGAACCTGAGCAGTGGCGGGGAGCGGTGAGGGGTGCAATGGAGGCACCCCCATATTCCCTGCAATCCTTGGGAATTTTGGGAATGATATTCCCAAAAATCCCAAGGAATCATTGGGAATCTTGGAATCTTATTCCCTTCAATCCTAAGGAATCCTTGGGAATGCTATTCCCTGCAATCCTTGGGAATTTTGGGATCTTATTCCCTGTAAAATCCTTGGGAACCTTAGCAATGCTATTCCCTGCAATCCCAAGGAATCCCTGGGAATTTTGGGATTTGATTTCCTGCAATCCCAAGGAATTCCTGGGAATTTTGGGATTTGATTTCCTGCAATCCCAAGGAATCCCTGAGAATTTCAGGATTTGATTCCCCACAACCCCAAGGAATCCCTGGGAATTTCAGGATTTCATTCCCCACCACCCCAAGGCCTCAGGGAATTTCGGGATTTGATTCCCCACAACCCCAAGGCCTCTGGGAATTTCGGGATTTGATTCCCCTCCATCCCAAGGAATCCCTGGGGATTTCGGGATTTGATTCCCCACCACCCCAAGGCCTCAGGGAATTTTGGGATTTCACTCCCCACCACCCCAAGGCCTCAGGGAATTTCGGGATTTCACTCCCCACCACCCCGAGGCCTCAGGGAATTTCGGGATTTGATTCCCCACAACCCCAAGGCCTCTGGGAATTTCGGGATTTGATTCCCCTCCATCCCAAGGAATCCCTGGGGATTTCGGGATTTCACTCCCCACCACCCCGAGGCCTCAGGGAATTTGGGGATTTCACCCCCCACCACCCCGAGGCCTCAGCCCCCCAGCGCTCACCGTTGAGGTTGGAGGTGAAGCAGAAGGCGTCGTAGCGCTCGCTCTCCTTGTGCCGGTAGCCGTAGCTGCGGACGCCCACGGGCGTGTCCTTGCGGCCGCACTCCTCGCGGGGCCGGGAGATCGGGTACTGCACGGAGCCGTCCTGCAGCCAGCCCGCGTTGCACCAGTCCATGCCCTCCAGCCAGGCCTGGTGCAGCTGCTCGTGCGAGGCCAGGATCCCGTCCTGCTCCCGGCACGCCCGCTCGGCCTCGTGGAAGTTCAGGGTGTAGCGGCCCAGGCGAGGGTGGTACGGGAAAATCACCCCTGGAACGGGAGGGGGTTTGGGGGGGGTTGGGAGATGCAGGTTTGGGGTGGCAGGGAACCCCAAACTCCAGGAGATTCTGATCTAGGGTTTGGGAAAACATGAATTGTTGGTGGGAGAATTGCCTGGAAAATCCCACTCATCGTCACTCTGCAAGGAGTTTTGGGAGATTCAGGATTTGGGATGGCAGGGAACCCCAAACTCCAGGAGATTCTACTCTGGGATTTGGGAAATGGGAATTGTGGGCAGGAGAATCGCCTGGAAAATCCTGATGGTCATCTTTCCACAAGGAGTTTTGGGAGATGAAGGTTTTGGGGTGGCAGAGAACCCCAAACTCCAGGAGATTCTGATCTAGAGTTTGGGAAAACATGAATTGTTGGTGGGAGAATTGCCTGGAAAATCCCACTCATTGTCGCTCTGCAAGGAGTTTTGGGAGATTCAGGATTTGGGGTGGCAGAGAACCCCAAACTCCAGGAGATTCTGATCTAGGATTTGGGAAATGGGAATTGTGATTTGGAGGATCGCCCGGAAAATCCTGCTCATCATCCTTCTGCAAGGAGTTTTGGGAGATTCAGGATCTGGGATCATAGGGAAGGCTGAATTCCAGGAGATTCTCCTCTGGGATTTGGGAAAATGGGAATTCTGCACATTGGCAGAGTGGCCTGGAAAATCTCTCTCATTATTCCTCCCCAAGGAGTTTTGGAGATCAAGGTTTTGGGCTGAACTCCAGGAGGTTCTGATTTAGGATTTGGGAAAATAGGAATTCTGCACGTTGGGAGAACGGCCTGGAAACTCTCTCATCATCCCTCTGCGAGGAATTTTGGGAGATTGAGGTTCTGGGCTGAATTCCAGGAGATTCTGCTCTAGGATTTGGGAAAACATGAATTGTGGCTGGGAGAATGGCCTGGAAAATCTCCCTCATTATTCCTCTGCAAGGAGGTTTGGGAGATCCAGGGTTTGGGCTGAATTCCAGGAGATTCTGTTCTAGGATTTGGGAAAATTCTGCACGTTGGGAGAATCTCCTGGAAAATCTCTCATCATCCCTCTGCAAGGAGGTTTGGCAGATCCAGGGTTTGGGATGGTAGGGAAGGCTGAATTCCAGGAGATTCTGGACCCCTAAAAAAAACATTTTCCCACTCTGCCACCTCCCAAGCCCCTAAAAAATCCATTTTCCCACTGCCACACCCCTGTCCCCTGGAGTTTTCCAAGCCCTCACCCCCTGATTTTTTGTGCCACCACCACAAACCCTGGGCAGGACCCATGAAAATCTCGGGAATGTCACCCCAGGGGGAAAAATCCCAGGAGTGCCACCCCTAGGGGGAAAATCCCGGGAATGTCACTCCTGGGAGGGAAAATCCTGGAAATGTGAATCCTGGGGGGAAAAGTCCTGGGAATGACACCCCTAGGGGAAAAATTCCCAGGAGTGTCACCTCAGGGGGAAAATCCCGGGAATGTCCCCCCAGGGGAAAAATCCTGGAAATGTCACCCCCAGGGGGAACAATCCCAGGAGTGTCACCTTGGGAGTGAAAATCCCAGGAATGTCACCCCCAAGGAGAAAAATCCCAGGAATGTCCCCCCAGGGGGAAACTCCCGGGACTGCCACCCCCAGAGGAACCCCCCGAGCCACCTTCCAGGTCCAGCTTGACCACGCCGGTGTCGTCCTCGAGCTCGTTGGTGACCTCGCACTCGTAGCGGCCGTAGTCCTGCAGGGTGACGTTGCGGATGATGAGGGACGCGTCGCCCACGCCGTCCTCCTGCAGGGCCGTGCGGCCGCGGTAGGGCCCGAAGGCGCGGCGGGCCTTGCCCAGCGCCACGAACACGTCCACGAAGGCCATGGGCTCCGTCACTTTGGTCCACTTGAGGCGGATCTCGGCCGGGTCGTGCGCGGAGACGTCGTAGTGGTAGCGGCAGGGCAGGATGATGGTGCCACCGCGGTGCGTCACCACCTTGCCCGGGGCCGTCTGCACCACCACGGTGTCGCTGTCACCTTCTGCGGGGGGACACGGGGGACACGGGGGGGACACGGGGGTCACAGGGGTCATAGAGAGACCACGGTGTCGCTGTCACCTTCTGTGGGGGGACACGGGGGACACGGGGGGGGACAGAGGGGACACTGGGGTCAGGGAGGGACCATGGTGCCGCTGTCACCCTCTGTGGGGGGACAGAGGGGACACGGGGGTCAGGGGGGTCAGGGAGAGACCACGGTGTCGCTGTCACCTTCTGTGGGGGGACATGGGGGACACGGGGGGGGACAGAGGGGACACTGGGGTCAGGGAGGGACCATGGTGTCGCTGTCACCTTCTGTGGGAGGGACATGGGGGTCACAGGGGGGACACGGGGGTCATAGAGAGACCACGGCGCCGCTGTCACCCTCTGCAGGGGGACAGAGGGGACACGGGGGTCAGGGAGGAACCACGGCGCCGCTGTCACCTTCTGCGGGGGGACATGGGGGTCAGGGAGGGACCACAGCATCACTGTCACCCTCTGCAGGGGGACACGGGGGTCACAGGGGGGACAGAGGGGACACCGGGGTCAGGGAGGGACCACGGTGCCACTGTCACCCTCTGTGGGAGGGACATAGGGTCACGGGGGGACACCGGGGACAGGGAGGGACACCGGGATCATGGGGGGACACCAGGGGCAGGGAGGGACCTGGGACCTGCAGGAGCCGCCACCACCCCAGGGCTGGCCCAGGGAAAGGTCCAAACTGGCAAAGTGGGGTGGGAGAATTTCTTGGGTTGAGTTCTCCTCTTTTAGGGGCAAAGCAGGATGGGGATGTGGGGTCGCACTTTGGGGGCAATTCCCCCTTTTTTTATGGGACTTTTCCAACCCCGAGGAGAGCTCGGGACAACCGAGAGCCCGGGGGGGCCCGGAGGGGCACGGGGGGAGCACGGGGGGCGCCCGGGGGGGCACCAGAGCCGTGATGGGATCAAACCCAACCCCCAACAGCCCCAGGCGGCTCCCCCGACCCCAACCCCAAATTCCAGCCCCGCCCCGGCCCCACCCCGGCCCCGCCCCGGCCCCACCCCAAACCCACCCCGGCCCCGCCCCGGCCCCGCCCCAGCCCCGCCCCGGCCCCACCCCGGCCCCACCCCAAACCCACCCCAAACCCACCCCGGCCCAACCCCAAACCCACCCCGGCCCCACCCCAAACCCACCCCGGCCCCGCCCCGGCCCCGCCCCGGCCCCACCCCGGCCCCGCCCCGGCCCCACCCCAAACCCACCCCAAACCCACCCCGGCCCTGCCCCGGCCCCACCCCAGCCCCACCCCGGCCCCACCCCAGCCCCACCCCGGTCCCGCCCCGGCCCCGCCCCGGCCCCGCCCCCTCACCCATCACGTGCACCACTTTCTTCCTGCCGCGGGCCGGGGGCGGCGCCTCGGGGGCCGCCAGAGCCACCAGGAGCAGCAGCGCCGCGGCCCAGGGGACCCGGGGACGCATCTGGGGGGGACAGCGGAGCCATCGGCACCCCAAAAACCGCCCAGGGGCACGGGAACCCCTGGGGCACAGCCCGAGGGTGGCGGTGCCCTCTGTCACCCACCGTGTGTCACCCACCGTGTGTCACCCACCCTGTGTCACCCACCCTGTGCCAGCACCCAATGTCACCCACCCTGTGTCACTCATCCTGTGTCACCCACCCTGTGTCACCCACCCTGTGCCCAGGTGGGGCCCCCCAGCCCCGCAGGGATCCCTGGCTCTGAGCTGCCAGGAGTTTTGGGGGATTCAGGTTTTGGGACCGCAGAGAACCCCAAACTCCAGGGGATTCAGCTCTGGGATTTGGGAGCATCGGTGGCGCCCGTGTGGGGTCCAGCCGAGCCCTTGCACCCCCAAACTGGGACCTCCGAGCTCCCAAAAAAGCGATTTCCCCTTTCCAGCCCCAAAGCTGCACCCCCGAACCCCTAAAAAATCGATTTCCCCCCTTTCCCACTGCCAAACTAAATTCCTGAACCCCTAAAAAATCATTTTCCCTCTCTGCCACCTCATGAGCCCCCCCCCAAAAAGCGTTTCCCCCTTTCCTACCCCCAAACTGCACCCCCGAACCCCTAAAAAATTACCCCGACTTCCCCCTGCCGTGCCCCGTCCCCGCTGCTTTCCGAGCCCCAGCCACCCCCAAACTGCGCCCCCGAACCCGTAAAAATCGATTTCCCCTTTCCCACCCCCAAACTGCGCCCCCGAACCCCTAAACATCCATTTCCCCCCCCGGAGCCCCTCTGGCTTTCCAGGCGGGCCGAGGTCTCACGGCAGCCGCAGCGACGCTCCCGGGTTATTCACGGCACCGAACCGAGGGCACGGACCGGGCCCGAGAGACCCGAGACCCCCAGCCCTGCCCGAGACCCCCCCGGCCCGAGCCCCCCCGGCCGCGCCCCCTGCCCAGGGACAGCGCGGAGCGGCCTCGCCCTCCCCGGGGGCTGCGGGGCTGAGCCCGGCGGGTTTGGGGTGCCCCGGCTCCGGGCAGCGGGATGGGGCAGGGGGAGCGCGGCCGGGGGGTCCCGGTGCCGGATCGGGGGCTGGGGGCGGTGGGCAGCGCCCCCCGGGGGTCCCGGTGCCGGTCCGGGGGTTCGGGGTCGGCTGGAGGGGCACAAAAAGAGGGGCAGCGCCCCCCGGGGGTCCCGGTGCCGTGTCCGGGGTCTGGGGGCGGCCCGCAGCCCCCCCGGGGGTCCCGGTGCCGGATCGGGGTCTGGGGGCGGCCCGCAGCTCCCCCGGGGGTCCCGGTGCCGGTCAGCGCGGCAGGAGCCGCTCGGACCCTCCCGGTACCGGCCCCGGGCTCAGAGCGAGCCGGGGCCGCCCCGGTGCCCGGTGCGGGGCAGGGGCAGCGGGACGCCCCCCGCCCGGGGGTCCCGGTGCGCGGTGCGGGGCTGGGGGAGCGGTAAAACCCCCCCGGGCCATTCCGGTGCCCGGTGTGGGGCAGGGGGAGCGGGGCAGCCCCGGTACCGGCCGGGCCGGCGGCTGCGGCGGCGCTCGGCGGGCCCGGCGCGGTGTTGCAGTGCGGGACACTGCGGCGGCGGCCCCGGGGCTGCGGGACTCCGGTGCCCGGGCGGGGACAGCGCAACCCCCGGTGCCGTCACCGCCCCCAGCCGGCGACCCCCGCCCCGCCGCCCTCCCGGTACCGGGGGTCCCGTCCCGGTGCCCCGCGGCGAGGGAGCGGCGGCCGCAGCTCCGCACTCACCGTGTGCCCGCCGGTGCGGCCGGTGCCGCCTCCGGTAGCGCCTCCGGTACCTCCGGTGGCTCCGCCGGTGCTGCCGGTGCGGCTCCGCGCAGGGGGCGACACCGGGAGCTCGGCCCGGCCCTGCCCCGGTTCCCGGCGCTGCGCAGGGCCGGCCGCTCGCCAAGGTCACCCGGTGTCCCCCGGAGCCTCCGGTACCGCCGGGACCCCCCGGGAGCCCCCGGGATGCGGGTGGGGAAGGCGCGGGGCGGGAGCGGTCGGGGCCGGTAAATCCCGGTAAATCCCGGCCGCGGGCACCGCAAGGGCGGCTGAGCCCGCACAGCGCCGGCCGGGCACCCCGCCGGGAGGTGGCACCCCAAAAACTCCGGTACCACCCCAAAAACTCCGGTACCACCCCCTGCGGTGTGCCCGCCCCCCAAAAAACTCCGGTACCACCCCAAAAACCTCGGGTACCACCCCAAAAACCTCGGGTACCACCCCCTGCGGTGTTCCCACCCCCCAAAAACGCCTGTACCACCCAAAAACTCCGGTACCCCCCCAAAAACTCCGGTACCACCCCTGTCGTGTGCCCACCCCCCCAAAATCCCACCCCCATCCCCCCGAGCCCTCCCCCTCCCGCACCCCCGCCCACCCGCGGGCACCCAGCGGGACCCCCGGCCCGGCCCCCCCAGCCCCACAAAGGGCGCGGGGGTGACACTGGGGTGATCCCCGATCCCGGGGGTGCTGCGGGGGCGATCCCCGGTCCCGGGGTGCGGGGGCGATCCCGGGGTCCCCGCCTGGCCCCGGGGGTCCCCGCCGGGCACAGCGGGACTCGGCTGGCAGCGAGCCACGGATCCTTTATTTGGTGACCGGAGTCCCCCTGGCGCTGTCCCCACCCCTGAGCCCTCCCAGCACCGTCTGGGGCACCGGGACGGGACCGGGAGCCACCGGGAGCCACCGGGAGCCACCGGGAGCCACCGGGATCTATCAGGAGCCCCGGGGATCCACTGGAATCCGCTGGGATGCACCGGGAGCCGCGATGTCCCCGCAGAGCATCCCGAGGTCCCCACAGCTTCTGGGGGACCGGAGCGTCCCTGGGGACACCTCTGGGGACATCGTTGGGGACACCTTTGGGGACACTTCTGGGGACACCTCTGGGGACATTTCTGATCCCAGTGCTCGGAGCGGGGCGAGAGGCATCGGGTGAAATCCCCCGGGATGGGGACAGCGGGATCCGGGGTGGGGACAGAAAGCCCCGGGGTGGTGACAGCAGCCCCAAGGAGGTGACAGCAGCCCCGGGGAGGTGACAGCGACCCCGGGGAGGTGACAGCGACCCCGGGAGGTGACAGCAGCCCCAGGGAGGTGACAGCGACCCCGGGGAGGTGACAACAGCCCCGGGAGGTGACAGCAGCCCCAGGGAGGTGACAGCGACCCCGGGGAGGTGACAACAGCCCCGGGAGGTGACAGCAGCCCCGGGAGGTGACAGCGACCCCGGGGAGGTGACAACAGCCCCGGGAGGTGACAGCAGCCCCGGGAGGTGACAGCAGCCCCAGGGAGGTGACAGCGACCCCGGGGAGGTGACAACAGCCCCGGGAGGTGACAACAGCCCCGGGAGGTGACAACAGCCCCGGGAGGTGACAGCAGCCCGGGAGGTGACAGCGACCCCGGGGAGGTGACAGCAGCCCCGGGGAGGTGACAGCGACCCCGGGGAGGTGACAGCAGCCCCAAGGAGGTGACAGCAGCCCCGGGGAGGTGACAGCAGCCCCAGGGAGGTGACAGCGGCCCCAGGGAGGTGACAACAGCCCCGGGAGGTGACAGCAGCCCCGGGGAGGTGACAGCAGCCCCGGGGGACAGGCAGGACCGTCACTGGTCCTTTTTGGCCCGGGCCAGGCCCGGGCCGGCGCGGGGCAGGAAGAAGGCCGGGGAGCGCAGGCAGCGCAGCGCCAGCAGCTGCGGGCACAGCGCGAACAGAGCGTTGGACACCAGGAACGGCCCCAGAGCCTCGTCCGGGGTCTGGTACGGGAACGGCGTCCGGGAGTGCAGCGAGGAGCACAGGTGGGAGAACTGAGCCTGGGGACGGCCGGGGTGAGGCGGGAGCGGCCCCCGAGGGGAAAAGCCCCGGTCATAAAGGGTGCAATCCCTGATCCCAAAGGGTGCAAACCCCGATCCCAAGGGGTGCAATGCCCCGGCCCTAAAGGTGCAAACTCCCGGCCCTAAAAGGCAAAAAGCCCCGGCCCCAAAGGGTGCAATCCCAGATCCCAAAGGGTGCAAATTCCTGGCCCTAAAAGGTGTAAACCCCCGGCCCTAAAGGATACAAACTCCCTGCCCTAAAGGATACAAACTCCCTGCCCTAAAGAGGGCAAACCCCGGCCCCAAAAGGCAAAAAGCCCCGGCCCTAAAAGGCAACAAAAGCCCCGGTCCCAAAGAGTGCAAACCCCCAGCCCAAAAATGTGCAGAATCCCGGCCCCAAAGGGTGCAAACCCCCGGCCGTAAATGGTGCAAACCCCCGGCCCTAAAGGGATTTTTCATCCTATCTCCAGCCCTGCTCTGTCCTCGTCCCGTTTGTGTCCCACTGACCCCAAATCCTCCGGGATTTTGGAGCCTCCCGGATGGAATTTTTCCTCCAAACCCCAGGGTTCCCCCCCAGTTCCCGGGATCCCCCCCAAACCCCGGGGTTCCCCACCTGCGCCACGGCCCCGGCGCACACCAGGCTGCAGTCGGGCAGGCGGGAGCAGCCGGGCAGCGCCAGCCCCGGGATGGCGAAGAGGAGAAAGGGCAGGAGGTAAAACAGGAACAGCAGCATCTGGGGGGACAGCGGGGACACTGCGGGGACACCGCGGGGACAGCGACATGGGCACCCCGGGGACAGCGGGGACACTGCGGGGACACTGCGGGGACACCGCGGGGACACCGCGGGGACACTGGGGGCACCCCGGGGACAGCGGGGACACTGCGGGGACACCGGGGACACACCGGGGACACTGGGGGCACCCCGGGGACAGCGGGGACACTGCGGGGACACCGCGGGGACAGCGACACGGGCACCCCGGGGACACTGGGGGCACCCCGGGGACAGCGGGGACACCCCGGGGACACCGCGGGGACACTGCGGGGACACCGGGGACACACCGGGGACACCGCGGGGACACTGGGGGCACCCCGGGGACACTGCGGGGATACCGGGGACACCCCGGGGACACTGGGGGCACCCCGGGGACAGCGACACGGGCACCCTGGGGACAGCGGGGACACCCCGGGGACACCGCGGGGACACTGACACGGGCACCCTGGGGACAGCGGGGACACTGCGGGGACACCGAAGGCACCCTGGGGACACTGGGGGCACCCCCGCGACACTGCGGGGACACTGAGGACACCCCGGGGACAGCGGGGACACTGGGGACACGCGGGACACCAGGGGGACACTGTCGGCACCCCGGGGACACCGCGGGGACACCGCGGGGACAGTGGGGACACCGTGCTGTCCCCGCCCCATTTGGGGTCCCAGCATTTCGGGGTACCTGCACTTGGGGGTCCCGTTGTTTTGGGGTACCTGCACTTTGGGGTATCAGAATTTTGGGGTACCTGCACTTTGGGGTATCAGAATTTTGGGGTACCTGCACTTTGGGGTATCCCACGGGGTCCCGCAGGTAGGGCTCGTGCAGGTAGGTGTAATCGAAGCACGAATCGGCCGGGCAGTCCAGCACCACCTGAGGGGGGGGGACAGGGCAGGGGACCCTCCCCGGGACCCCCCAAACCCTCCCTGGGACCCCCAAACCCTCCCCGGGACCCCTCAAACCCTCCCCGGGACCCCCAAACCCTCCCTGGGACCCCCAAACCCTCCCCAGGACCCCCAAACCCTCCCCGGGACCCCCAAACCCTCCCTGGGACCCCAGAGCCACCCCAGGACCCCCAAACCCTCCCGGGACCCCCAAACCCTCCCCAGGACCCCCAAACCCTCCCTGGGACCCCAGAGCCACCCCGGGACCCCCAGAGCCTCCCCGGGATCCCCAGAGCCTCCCTGGGACCCCCAAACCCTCCCCGGGACCCCCAAAATCCTCCAGAACTGCCCGAGCCCCCCCCCAGATCCCCCCAAAGTCCCTCCAGGATCGTCTCAAGACCCCCCAGGATCCCCCCGAGCCCCCCCGAGCCCCTCCAGGACCCCCCAAGCCCCTCCAGGACCCCCCGAGCCCCCCCGAGCCCCCCCAGGCCTCACCAGCCCCCTGAAGAAGGTGAAGGCGGCGCTGAGGATGAGGAGGAGGATGAGGAGCACATCCAGGGGCCGGCGGTGCAGGGGTCTGCTCTGCTCCTCCGCGATCTGGGACCGCAATTTGGGGGTTCGGGGGGGTCCCGGCCCAGCCCCGGGACCCCCAAACCCCCCCGGGCCCCCCGGTCCGGCCTCACCTGCTCGGGGCTGAGGTTGGGCGGGGGCTGCGGCAGCTGCAGGAGGCGGAGGCCGGCCCAGGTGAGGAGGAGGAGGTAGGGCAGGTTGAGGAGGAAGGCCGGGCTCAGCTCGGGGCTGTATTTGCCTGCGGGGAGAGCGCGGGATGGGCACGGAGCCTTCCTCCTCTGTGTCCTCCTCCTCCTCCTCCTCCTCCTCCAAGCCCTTCAGACCACGGACCCCTCTGAACTCTCCAACCCCAACGCCAATTCCTCCTGCTCTTCATCATCACCCTCCTCTTCTTCATCCCCCTCCAACCTCTCCCCATGGTCCATGTCCTCCTCCTCCTCCTCCTCCTCCTCCTCCTCCTCCTCTTCCTCTTCCTCCTCCTCCTCCTCCCGTGCCCCCGGAGCTCTCCCAGAGCCCCTGAAGTGCCGGGGGATCCCTTTGGGCTGTTCTGACCCCCTTCCTCCTCCTCCTCCTCCTCCTCCTCCTCTCCCCGGTTACCGATCAGGTTTCCCAGCAGGAAAACCACGGCGCTCATCAGCATCGAGCCCAGCCAGAAGAGCCCCAGGCTGCGGAAATTCCTCCTGCGGGACAGCGGGACCCCCGCCTCAAAATCGGGATTTTCACACCCCCGAGACCCCCGCCTCAAAATCCGGGATTTTACAGCCCCCGCCTCAAAATCGGGGGTTTTTAACCCCCCCTGGAGCCCCCGCCTCAAAATCCGGGATTTTCCACCCCTCTGAGCCCCCTCCTCCAGAAATTCGGGATTCTCCCACCTCCCCCGAGCCCCTCCTCAGGAATTTCGGGATTTTTCCAGCCCCCCCTGAGCCCCTCCCCAGGAATTTCGGGATTCCCAGCCCCCCCTGAGCCCCTCCCCAGGAATTTCGGGATTCCCAGCCCCTCCCGCGCCCCTCCCCAGGAATTTGGGGTCCCCCCGCACCTGCTCCCCACGGCCGCGGCCAGCGCCATCCCCAGCCCGTAGTGCACGGAGCCGTCCCAGTAGCAGGTGAGGAGCCCGTGAGCCGTGCGCAGGTGCGCGTCACCCTGGGGACAGCGCGGGGACAGCGGGGCGACACCGGGTCACACCGCGGGGACACCGAGGGGACAGAGCGGGGACAGCGGGGCGACACCGGGTCACACCGCGGGGACAGCGGGGATGGGGACAGGGCGGGGACACCGCGGGGACAGAGCGGGGACAGCGCGGGGACAGTGGGTCACACCGGGGATGGGGACAGCGGGGATAGCGGGTCACACCGGGGACACCGCGGGGACACCGGGGATGGGACAGCGCGGGGACACCGGGGCGACACCGGGTCACACCGCGGGGACAGCGGGGATGGGGACAGGGCGGGGACACCGCGGGGACAGCGGGGACAGCGAGGGGATAGCGGGGATAGCGGGTCACACCGGGGACACCGCGGGGACACCGGGGATGGGACAGCGCAGGGACACCGAGGGGACACCGGGTCACATCGAGGATGGGACAGCGCGGGGACATCGGGGATGGGGACATCGGGTCACACCGTGGGGACACCGCGAGGACGCCGGGTCACACCGGGGATGGAGACACCGCGGGGGGGTCACACCGGGGTAGGGACACCGGGAGGGGACACGGGGGTGGGGACACGCGGTCACATCGGGGCTGGGACACCGGGAGGGGACAGCCGGTGACACTGGGGGGGTGACACCGGTGGGGTCACCCCGGGTGGGGGCACAGGGAGGGGACAGCGATGGGGTCCCGCGGGCCGGGCCGGGGCCGCACCTCCCGCACGAAGGGCTCGCTGAAGCCCGCGATGATTCCGTCCTCCTCCAGCGCGATCAGCAGATCCACGGCCGACACGAAGGAGAACAGCACGAACACTGCGAGGGCAGGGGGGTCCGGGCGGGGTCCCCCGAAACCGCAAACCCCAAATCCCAAACCCCAAACCCCAACCCAAACCTCTGCTCTGTGTGGGCCCCACAAATTCCCCTCAGATCCCAAATCCCTGCTTCGTGCAGGTCCCCCCAGATCCCAAATCCCAGATCCCAAATCCCTGTTCTGTGTGGGTCCCACAACCACAGCTCTCCCCAAATTTCAAACCCCAAACCCGAATCGCAAATCCCAAACCCCAAATCCCAGATCCCAAGCCCCAGATCCCAAACCCCAAATCCAACCCCCAGATCCCAAACCCCAACCCCAAACCCCAGATCCTAAACTTCCAACCCCAAACTCCAAACCCTAAATCCCAGATTCCAACCCCAAAGCCCACGGGGGTCTCACCGCAGTACAGGGGGTCCTGGAAGAGGCTGAAGCAGCCGGTGAGGATGAGGAGGGTGACGAGGCCGAGGAGCAGCAGGGTCACGGTCAGGGCCAGCGCTGTGGGGCTGCTGTGGGACCGGGGACGCTGCAGCACCGGCACGGCCCCGCTGCCCCGGCCCCACAAACCAAACCCGCCCCACGGGGTTTGGGGTCAGTGCCCGCCCCCTGCGGGGGGGTCTGGGCCTGGGAATGACCCCGGGGAAAATCCCAAAAATCCCACTTCCTATTCCCAGGGGTCCCTCCCCATTCCCGGGGGGTCCCTCCTTGCCCCGGGGGTCCCTCCCGGTCCCCACTCCCCGTTCCCCATTCCCAGGGGTCCCTCCCGGTCCCCGTTCCCCCTTCCCCATTTCCGGGCGTCACTGGCTGTCCCCATTCCCTGTCCCCGTTCCCGGGGGTCCCTCCCAGTCCCCATTTCCCGTTCCCCATTCTCGGGGGTCCCTCCCTGCCCCGGGGGTCCCTCCCGGTCCCCATTTCCCCATTCCGGGGGTCCCTCCCTGTCCCAGAGGATCCCCCCCTGTCCCAATGCCCTGTCTCCCACTCCCCATTCCCGGGGGTCCCTCCCGTTCCCGAGGATCCCTCCGGTTCCCGGGGGTCCCTCCCATTCCCGGGGCTCCCCGGCTGTCCCCATTCCCTATCCCCCACTCCCCATTCCCGAAGGTCCCTCCCTGCCCCGGGGGTCCCTCCCTGTCCCCGTTCCCCATTCCCGGGGGTCCCTCCCAGTCCCCATTTCCCGTTCCCCATTCTCGGGGGTCCCTCCCTGCCCCGGGGGTCCCTCCCTGTCCGCGTTCCCCATTCCCGGGGGTCCCTCCCTGTCCCAGAGGATCCCCCCCTGTCCCAATGCCCTGTCTCCCACTCCCCATTCCTGGGGGTCCCTCCCGTTCCCGAGGATCCCTCCGGTTCCCGGGGGTCCCTCCCTGTCCCCGTTCCCCATTCCCGAGGGTCCCTCCCTGTCCCGGGGGTCCCTCCCTGTCCCCGGTCCCCATTCCCCATTCCCGGGCGTCACTGGCTGTCCCCATTCCCTGTCCCCGTTCCCGGGGGTCCCTCCCTGTTCCCGTTCCCCATTCCCGGGGGTCCCTCCCAGTCCCCATTTCCCGTTCCCCATTCCCGGGGGTCCCTCCCAGTCCCCATTTCCCGGTCCCCATTCCCGGGGGTCCCTCCCTGTCCCCGTTCCCCATTCCCGGGGGTCCCTCCCGGTCCCCACTCACTCCAGGGCGGTGACAGCGCTGACCCCGAGGGCCACGGGCAGGGCGAGCAGGGGGGCGGCCAGGCCGGCCGGGCCCGCCGGGAGCTGCATCCCGGCCCCGCCGCCAGCACCGGGCCCGCGGACTTCGGCCCCGGGACCGCCCCGGGCAGCGCCCTTAAAGCCACAGGGACGGCGGGGACAGCGGGGACAGCGGGGAGGGACAGAGCGGGGACACCGGGACACGGAGGGACAGCGGGACAGCGGGGATAGAGCGGGGACAGAGCGGGGACAGCGGGACACGGAGGGACAGCGGGGACACCGCGGGGACAGCGGGTCCCGAAGGGAGGAACGGAGCCCGGGGCTCAGGGAGGGATCAGAGCCGAGCCCCGATCCCGGATTTCAGGGACGGAGCGGCCGCTCCAGGGGCTGCGCATCCCGCCGGGAGCTCGGAACTCCCGAATTCCCCAAAGCCCGGAATTCCCGAGCCTTTATCCCGGATTTTAGCGAGGATTGAAGGGCTCCGCACCCCTCTGGAATCCCGGAATTCCCGCGGTTTTATCCCAGATTTCAGTGAGGATTAAAGGATTGAGAAAACAGCTTTTCCGAGGTCTCGCATCCCGCTGGAAACCCAAAATTCCCGAAGTTTTCTCCCGATTTTCGGGAGGATTAAAGGATTCAGAAAACAGCTTTTCCGAGGTCTCGCATCCCTCTGGAAACCCAAAATTCCCGAACTTTTCTCCCGGATTTTCGGGAGGATGGAAGCAAACCCGGAATTCCCAGGCCTGGAGCGGCATTCCCAGGGCCGGGAATGAGCTGAGGAA
Organism: Acrocephalus arundinaceus; assembly: GCA_021534815.1. Lineage (NCBI taxonomy): Eukaryota > Metazoa > Chordata > Aves > Passeriformes > Sylviidae > Acrocephalus > Acrocephalus arundinaceus. The sequence goes on along the minus strand of JAJEOU010002506.1, from coordinate 954,241 downwards.
ATTCCAGAGGGATTTAATCGGCCCCAGCCCGGGGCGGCTGCTCCGCCTCTCCCGGGTCCGATCCCGAATCCCTCGGGAATTCTGCGCCGGGAATTCGGCCCCGGCTCCGCCTTTGGCCCTCCCGGTCCCGGGGAATTTTCCCGGCTGGATTTTGCCCTGGGACACGCCCGGAACGGGAACAGGGAAAAAACTCGGGAATAAAACTCGGGAATGAACCTTGGGAATAAAACTCGGGGATAAAACTCGGGAATAAAACTCGGGAATGAAGCTCGGGGTTAAACTTTGGGATTAAACCTCGGGAATGAACCTCGGGGTTAAGCCGAGTTTGGCCTCAGGGATTGGGATGAGGAATCGCCCCAGCAGCAAAGAAACCCCACAAAAACCCCCAAAAGAACAAGAAAAACAAACAAACAAAACCCAAACAAGAAATAAAGAAAACAAAAAACCCAAACCAAACCAAAAACCCCAAACCAACCAAAAAAACCCCCACAAAAAGCCCCAAAAGAACAACAAAAACAAACAAACAAAACCCAAACAAGAAATAAACAAAACAAAAAACCCAAACCAAACCAAAAACCCCAAACCAACCAAAAAAACCCCACAAAAATCCCCAAAGAACAACAAAAACAAACAAAACCCAAACAAGAAATAAACAAAAACCCCAAACTAAACAAAAACCCCAACAAAACCCCCCCAAAACAAACAGAAAACCAAACCAAAAAAATCCCCAAAAACAAAATCCCCCCCAAACCAAACCAAAAAACCCCAAAGCAACAAAAAAACCCAAAACCAACCAAAAAATCCCCTTAAAAACCAAAACCAACCAAAAAAACCCCACAAAAAATCTCCCCAAAAACCAAAACCAACAGAAAAAAACAAACCCAGAACAAAACGAAACAAAAAATCCCCACAAAAAACTGACGGGAAAGGGGAAAAACGGGGATTTGGGGTGATTCCATGGGAAAAGTTCCAGGTTTTTCCAGGGAATTCTGCACTTGGAAGGAGCGGGACAGGAAAGTGAGGATGGGGTGGGGAAAAGGAGGGAAAAAGGAGGGAAAAAGGAGGGAAAAAGGAGGGAAAAAGGAGGGAAAAAGGAGGGAAAAAGGAGGGAAAAAGGAGGGAAAAAGGAGGGAAAAAGGAGGGAAAAGGAGGGAAAAAGGAGGGAAAAAGGAGGGAAAAAGGAGGGAAAAAGGAGGGAAAAAGGAGGGAAAAAGGAGGGAAAAAGGAGGGAAAAAGGAGGGAAAAAGGAGGGAAAAAGGAGGGAAAAAGGAGGGAAAAAGGAGGGAAAAGGAGGGAAAAAGGAGGGAAAAAGGAGGGAAAAAGGAGGGAAAAAGGAGGGAAAAAGGAGGGAAAAAGGAGGGAAAAAGGAGGGAAAAAGGAGGGAAAAAGGAGGGAAAAAGGAGGGAAAAAGGAGGGAAAAAGGAGGGAAAAAGGAGGGAAAAAGGAGGGAAAAGGAGGGAAAAGGGAGGGAAAAGGGAGGGAAAAGGGAGGGAAAAGGGAGGGAAAAGGGAGGGAAAGGGAGGAAAAGGGAGGGAAAAGGGAGGGAAAAGGGAGGGAAAAGGGAGGGAAAGGGAGGGAAAAGGGAGGAATCAATGGAATTTTGGGATATCAGTGGAACACCCAGCGATGGCTCTGGAATTCCTTCAGCCTGGAATTCCCGCTGGGAAGGGCCGGAATTCCAACATTTCCACAATTCCCTGGAATAAAAAGGATTTCCCAGCCCCCCCAGGCTCCCCCAATCCCCTCCCGAAATCCCGGGCAGCTCCAGGCTCCCAGAGTTGGGATTTTCCCTGGATAAATCCCCTCCCAAAAAATGAACCAAATCCATTTTTTTTCCCCAAAAATCCTTGGAAAACCGAGCTCCAGGGCAGCCCCCCCCAAATAAAATAAAATAAAAAATAATTAAAAAAAAAAAAACCACTAAAAAATAAAATAAATTTAAATAAAAAAATAAAAATAAAAATAAAAAATAAAAAATAAAATAAAAAATAGAATAAAATTAAAAAATTAAAATAAAAATAAAATTAAAATAAAAAATAAAATTAAAATAAAATAAAAAAGAAAATACAAAATAAAATAAAAATAAAATTAAAATACAAAATAAAATAAAAATAAAATTAAAATAAAAAATAAAAATAAAATTAAAATAAATAAAATAAAAATAAAATTAAAATAAAAAATAAAATAAAAATAAAATAAAAAATAAAATAAAAAGAAAATAAAAAATAAAATAAAAAGAAAATAGAAAATAAAATAAAAAGAAAATAGAAAATAAAAAAGAAAATAAAAATAAAATAAAAATTTTAAAAAAAATTTTAAAAAAAATTAAAATAAAATTAAAATAAAAATTAAAATAAAAAATAAAATAAAACCCCCTCTCCTCCCCAAAAATGCCAAGGATTGGACCTAAGGAACAAAGTTGGATTTTATTTACAGACTCCGTGAGGAAAATTTGGTGTTTCCAGAGGTTTTTGTTTTTTCTTTTCCATTTTAGGACAACAAAACCCAACTGGATTTTCCCAAAGCTTCAGCGGTGCTGGAATTTCCTTGGATTTTCCCAAGGTGCACCTTTGGAATTTCCTTGGATTTCCCAAATGCTCCTTTGGAATTTCCTTGGATTTCCCAAATGCTCCTTTGGAATTTCCTTGGATTTCCCAAATGCACCTTTGGAATTCTGTTGGATTTCCCAAAGTGAAGCTCTGGAATTCTGTTGGATTTCCCAAAGTGAAGCTCTGGAATTCTGTTGGATTCCCCAAAGTGAAGCTCTGGAATTCTGTTGGATTTCCCAAATGCACCTTTGGAATTCTGTTGGATTTCCCAAATGCACCTTTGGAATTCTGTTGGATTTCCCCAAATGCACCTTTGGAATTCCGTTGGATTCCCCAAAGTGAAGCTCTGGAATTCTGTTGGATTTCCCAAAGTGAAGCTCTGGAATTTTGGGTTTTTGTCATCCCAAAGCACAGGAGGTGTTGGCAAAACTCTTGGGAAGGGAATAAATCCCCCCCGGATCCCAAAAATCCCGGAATTCCCAACGGATCCGTGCCAGAGGCAAAACTGGAGGCACTGGTTCCCCAAAATCCCCCAAAATCCCCCGGATTTGGGATTCCCTCCTCCTGGAGCAGCACGAGATGCAGCTGCCATTCCCAAAAATCCCCAAAATTCCTGGGAATTGGGGGATTTTTGGGGGCTGCTCCAAACCCTCCCCGTGTCCCACAGAAACAAAAAGCTGGGAAAGCTTTTCCATGGGGGAGGGAGGGGTTGTGATTCCCAAAAAAACCCGGATCATATCTGGGGAAGAGAAAAGGGATGGATAATGAAGGTTGGGATAAGAATTCCCAGAAATCTCTTGGGAAAATCCCTCCTCAGTAGTAAGGTCGCCGTGGGTTGTTCTGCAGGGAGAAAAACAAACAAAAACCAATGGAAAAATCCTCAGGATTGGGGATTTTATCCCAAAAAACAGCACCTGGATTCTCTGGGAAAGCCACTGGAATGTGATGGGGTCTTCCAGGTTTTTCCCCAAATTTTGGCTGGGAAGGGAAAAGGGAAAATCCCCCCTGGGAATGGCAATTCCAAAGGAATCTGGGATTCACGGAGAGGCTTCCCTTGGGAGGGAGAAATTGGGATAAAGCTGGAAATAAAACTGGGATTGGAATGGGGAAAATAAAATGGGAAGGAGAATTCTGCATCCAGGGAATTCTGGGAGCAGGATGGGGAGAGAATCCAAGAGGAATTTTCCAGGTGCCGACATTCCCAGAGCTGCACCCGAGATTCCTGGGATTTGTCCCTGTCCCATCCCAGGATTTATCCCTGTCCCACCCCAGGATTTGTCCCTGCCCCAATCCAGGATTTGTCCCTGTCCCAATCCAGGATCTGTCCCTGTCCCACCCCAGGATTTGTCCCTGTCCCAATCCAGGATTTGTCCCTGTCCCATCCCAGGATTTGTCCCTGTCCCACCCCAGGATTTGTCCCTGTCCCATCCCAGGATTTGTCCCTGTCCCAATCCAGGATTTGTCCCTGCCCCAATCCAGGATTTGTCCCTGTCCCAATCCAGGATTTGTCCCTGTCCCATCCCAGGATTTATCCCTGTCCCATCCCAGGGATTTGTCCCTGTCCCAATCCAGGATTTGTCCCTGTCCCAATCCAGGATTTGTCCCTGTCCCATCCCAGGATTTCTCCCTGTCCCACCCCAGGATTTCTCCCTGTCCCATCCCAGGATTTCTCCCTGGACTCTCCCTCATCACTGGCTCCATCCCATTCCCATTCCCATCATCCCAATTCAATCCCACACCAGCTGGTTCGGTCAGAAGCCGTCTGCCAGCATTGATCCCATTCCCATTATTCCATTCCTGATCCCGTTCCTGTTACCCCATTCCCGTTATCCCAGTATCCCCTACCAATGGATTAGGCCAGAACCGGTACGCCAGCATCGTGCGCTTGCGGAAGGCCCCGTACCCACTGATCCTATTATCCCATTCCCATTATCCCATTCCCATTCCCATACCAATGGATTGGGCCGGAATCTGTACGCCAGCATCATGCGCTTGCGGAAGGTCCCGTACCCAGTGATCCCGTTATCCCGTTATCCCATTCCCAATCCCGTTATCCCATTCCCATTCCCATACCAATGGATTAGGCCGGAATCTGTACGCCAGCATCATGCGCTTGCGGAAGGCCTCGTACTCACTGATCCCGTTATCCCGTTATCCCATTCCCAATCCCGTTATCCCAATCCCATTATCCCATTCCCATTCCCATACCAATGGATTGGGCCGGAACCGGTACGCCAGCATCATGCGCTTGCGGAAGGCCTCGTACTCACTGATCCCGTTATCCCGTTATCCCATTCCCAATCCCGTTATCCCATTCCCAATCCCATTATCCCAATCCCATTATCCCAATCCCATTACCCCAACCCCAATCCCATTATCCCATTCCCATTCCCATACCAGTGGGTTAGGCCGGAATCTGTAGGCCAGCATCATGCGCTTGCGGAAGGCCCCGTACCCAGTGATCCCATTATCCTGTTACCCCAATCCCGTTATCCCATTCCCATTATCCCGTTATCCCATACCAATGGGTTAGGCCGGAAGTGGTACGCCAGCATCATGCGCTTGCAGAAGGCCTCGTACTCACTGATCCCATTACCCCAATCCCATTATCCCATTCCCAATCCCATTACCCCAATCCCATTATCCCATTCCCAATCCCATACCAATGGGTTAGGCCGGAACCGATACGCCAGCATCATGCGCTTGCGGAAGGCCTCGTACTCGTCGTCCTCCTTGGTGAGCTCTGCCGGGCGCTCGATCCCAAACCCGGCCCCGTCCAGGGCTGTGGTGCCCCTGCGGAACAGCGGGAATGGGAACGGGAACGGGAACGTGATCCCACAGCCCGGCCCTGTTCCCCATTCCCTGCGGAACAGCGGGAATGGGAATGGGAACGGGAACGGGAACGTGATCCCACAGCCCGGCCCCGGGAACAGCCCTGGGAAGGGCCACGGGAACGGGAACAGCCGTGGGACTGTGCCCCGAGAGCCCCTTCCCAAATCCCGGGGCTGGCATAGAAACAGGGATTGGTTTCACTTCCCAGATTTCCAGGGAATTGGGATGGAAGCAGGGATTGGTTTCACTTCCCAAATTCCTGAGATTTGGATGGAAACAGGGATTGGTTTCACTTCCCAAATTCCCAGGTTTCAATGGAAGCAGGGATTGGTTTCATGTCCCAAATCCCTGGGAATTTGGATGGAAACAGGGACCGGTTTCACTTCCCAGATTTCCAGGGTTTGGATGGAAGCAGGAATGGAAGCAGGGATTGGTTTCACTTCCCAAATCCCTGGGAATTTGGATGGAAGCAGGGATTGGTTTCACTTCCCAAATTCCTGAGATTTGGATGGAAGCAGGGATTGGTTTCACTTCCCAAATCCCTGAGATTTGGATGGAAACAGGGATTGGTTTCATGTCCCAAATCCTCAGTTTCGGGGATTCAGGATTTGGGGGCTCAGACAATTCCAGCTACAGCCCAAATCCAGGAAAAAAGTCCCTGAAAAAAATCAGGAATTCCCAGTTTTCCATGCTCAGGTGAGGAATCCCAGCCAGGCTGTGATTCCAGCAGGGAATTCCCCTTGGAGCTGCAGCTCCTGATGAAATTTGGGTTGGAAATTCAGGATTTGGAGCTCAGACAATTCCAGCTACAGCCCAAATCCAGGAGAAAATCCTCCCAAAACCTCAGGAATTTTTTCCTGGGCTGAGTTTTCCATGCTGAGGTGAGAAATCCCAGCCGGGCTGTGACTCCAGCAGGGAATTCCCAAAAAAAAAAAGCAGGAATAATGCCCGGGAACACTCACTTGCTGACAGGATTTTTAATTCCCTGTCCATCCGATCCCAATCCCTCTCCCTCCTTCCAGCCCATCTTCATCAGCATTTGGTATCCGATGTTTTCCACCGTCAGCTTGAATTCCTTGTACTCGGAATAATCCGGCTCCCGGCCCTCCTGCGGGGAACAGGGAAACGCAGGAAAATGGGAGTTTTTATTCCATGGATCACAGGAGAAAAGGGAAAAGGGGCTCCAAACACCCCCAGACTGGGATTTTGGGAATGAACTGCCAGGATTTCCTGGGATTCCAGGGCTGAGGGGGGAATGGAGCTCCAACAGATCCGGAATTCCAGGCTGGTCACTGGATTCAGATCTGGAATTCCAGGTTGTTTCCTAGATTCAGAATTCCAGGCTTTTCCCTGGATCCAGCCTCAGGTCTGGAATTCCAGGTTGTTCCCTGGATTTAGCATTCCAGTTTTTTCCTGGATCCAGCCCCAGCTAGAGAATTCCAGGTTGTTCCCTGGCTCCAGCCCCAGGTTTGAATTCCAGGTTGTTTCCTAGATTCAGAATTCCAGGTTTTTCCCTGGATCCAGCTCTGGAATTCCAGGTTCTTCCCTGGATCCAGCCCCAGCTGTGGAATTCCAGGTTTTTCCCTGGATCCAGCCCCAGATCAGGAATTCCAGGTTTTTCCCTGGATCCAGCCCCAGCTCTGGAATTCCAGGTTCTTCCCTGGATCCAGCCCCAGGTCTGGAATTCCAGGTTGTTTCCTAGATTCAGAATTCCAGGTTTTTCCCTGGATCCAGCTCTGGAATTCCAGGTTTTTCCCTGGCTCCAGGTTCTTTTTTAAGGCTGAATCCCCGGGAATGTTGGCCTGGAACACCGGGATGAGGCAGCTCCCAGGAATTCCAGGGTTTGGGAAGGATTGGGAGGTGCTGGAGCTGTGGGCCTGGGGGTTTGCACTTCCCTGCAAGCACCCGGAGAAAAAATTCCCAGTTTTTCCCAGTTTGGTGCCCACTGATCCCCAAGAGGAACTGACTGGGAAGTTTGTCTGGAATTCCAGGAAAATCCCAAATTGTGGAATTCCAGAACTGAAAAAGACCTTAAAGCCCATCCAGCCCCATGGGCAGGGGGTGGGAAGTTTCTCTGGAATTCCAGGAAAATCCCAAATCGTGGAATTCCAGAGTGGGAAAGGGACACTTCCCACGCTCCCAACTTTCCTTGGACACTCCCAGGGATGGGATTCCCACGGATCCTTTGGGAATTCCACCCCATTCCCTCCCAGGACAGGAATTTCCAGTTTTCCCCCAATATTTTTCCGTGCCAAGAGTGGGAATCTGATCCCTTTTTTCTCCTCCAGGAACACCTGGAGCCAGGAGATCCAAAGGAATCCTGTGGGACGGGGCTGGAGCATTCCCAGAATCCCAGAACTTCTCACCTTGAGGGCCTTGAAGGTCTCCATGAACTTTTCCAGCTCGTCCGGAGGGAGGAAATCCCCGATGAAATGTTTGCCCCGGCCCATCTGGGTCAGCTGCTCTGCCCACTCTGCAAAACAGGAGCCAGGTCAGGGGGAATCCCGGGGATTCCATGGATTTGGGATTCCATGGATTTGGGATTCCATGGATTTGGGATTCCATGGATTTGGGATTCCAGGGGGAAATCCCCGATGAAATGTTTGCCCCGGCCCATCTGGGTCAGCTGCTCTGCCCACTCTGCAAAACAGGAACGGAGCCAGGTCAGGTCAGGGGGAATCCCAGGGATTCCATGGATTTGGGATTCCATGGATTTGGGATTCCAGGGGATTGGGATTCCATGGGATTGGGATCCCAGGGGGATTTTCTAGAGCTCAAAAATTCCCAGGAATGTTCAGTGGGAACTTGGAAAAACCACAGAGAAAACCATGGGATTTCAGGGGGATTTGGATTCCAGGGGGATTCTGGAGCTCAAAAATTCCCAGGAACACCCAGTGAGATCTTGGAAAATCCACGGAGAAAACCATGGAGAATCCCGTGGGATTCCAGGGGGATTCTGGAGCTCAAAAATTCCCAGGAATGTTCAGTAGGATCTTGGAAAAACCACGGAGAAAACCATTCCCTCTGGAATGCCCTGGGATGGAATTCCCATTCTGGAACCCTGTGGGATGGCATTCCCCCTCTGGAATCCTCAATCCCAGACTCCCCCTAAGTTTTTTCCATCTCCCCAGGGATGGAATTTCCCCCTGGAACCCTGAACCCCTCTCACCCCGGGTTTTGTCCATCTCCATGCGCCGCAGGCGGTGCTCCCAGGGATGGAATTCCCACCCTGGAATGCTGTAGGATTTAATTCCCACCCCAATCCCCTCTCACCCCGGGTTTTGTCCATCTCCATGCGCCGCAGGCGGTGCTCCCCAAACCCCACAGGATTTAATTCCCACCCCAAATCCCAGCTCACCCCGGGTTTTGTCCATCTCCATGCGCCGCAGGCGGTGCTCCCCAAACCCCACAGAATTTAATTCCCACCCCAATCCCCTCTCACCCCGGGTTTTGTCCATCTCCATGCGCCGCAGGCAGTGCTCCCCAAACCCCACAGAATTTAATTCCCACCCCAATCCCCTCTCACCCCGGGTTTTGTCCATCTCCATGCGCCGCAGGCGGTGCTCCCAGGATGGAATTCCCACCCCAAACCCCACAGGATTTAATTCCCACCCCAAATCCCAGCTCACCCCGGGTTTTGTCCATCTCCATGCGCCGCAGGCGGTGCTCCCACGTGCCCAGCTCACTGTCCACCTCCTCGTCGCTGTCGTAGCCGTGCTGGTGCTGCTGCAGCGCTCGCTCCCACAGCAGCTGCATCTCCTGCATGGCCCTCTTGTGCTTCATGATCATGTCGTACATCTGCTGCATCTGGGACGGGAAAAACGGGAATGGGAATGGTAAAAATGGGATTGGGAATGAGAAAATGGGATTGGGAATGGGGAAATGGGATTGGGCCCGGGAAAAACGGGACTTGGAAAAATGGGATTTGACCCCAGAAAAATGGGATTCGGCCCAGAAATCCCAGTGGAGCACCAGTGGAAATCTCCTTTGGGATTTGGGATTTAGGGCTGGAATGCTCCTTTGGGATTTGGGATTTAGGGCTGGAAAGCTCCTTTGGGATTTGGGATTTAGGGCTGGAAAGCTCCTTTGGGATTTAGGACTGGAAAGCTCCTTTGGGATTTGGGATTTAGAACTGGAAAGCTCCTTTGGGATTTAGGACTGGAAAGCTCCTTTGGGATTTAGGACTGGAAAGCTCCTTTGGGATTTAGGACTGGAAAGCTCCTTTGGGATTTTAGGGCTGGAATGCTCCTTTGGGATTTAGGGCTGGAAAGCTCCTTTGGGATTTGGGATTTAGGGCTGGAATGCTCCTTTGGGATTTAGGGCTGGAAAGCTCCTTTGGGATTTGGGATTTAGGACTGGAAAGCTCCTTTGGGATTTTAGGGCTGGAATGCTCCTTTGGGATTTAGGACTGGAACGCTCCTTTGGGATTTTAGGGCTGGAATGCTCCTTTCCCCCCAAACCCTCTGCTATCCCCCCCAATTCCAGCCCCACGCTGTTCCCAGGGATTCAAGGCTGGAAAATCCTCGTTATTCCCAGAGCAGGGAATGGGGGAGGATTTTGGGAATCACCTCCTGCTGCTCCTTCAGCTGCTTCTTCTGCGCCTCCGAGAGCTCCGTGACCCCCACCAGCCCCACGGGTTTGCCCTTCTCGTACCCCAGGCCCTTCAGGTCCTGAACTGCAGGGAAAAACCAGGGAAAAAACCTTTGGAAAAATCTGGGAGATCGGGAAAACCCAAATCCCAGCTCGGGAAGGATCTTTAGGATCGTCCCATTCCCCCTTCCCTTATCCCAGCCTGGCTGTGGGGGATTCCAGGGATGGGGTGCTGCCATTCCCAGGAAATTTTGGGGGTTTTGGCACTTTAGGATCCAGATCTGGAGGGATTTGGGAATCACAGGAGTGGGAAAAGCACCGGGAGGCGGCTCCGTCCTTGCCAGCTCCGAGAATTCCCAGATTGTGCCAAAATCTGCTCCAAAAATCCTTTTTATCCATGGGAATTCCCTCCTCAGGTGAAGCCAAATCAGCCCCAAAAAGTGGGAATTACTCCTGATCCCAGATTTTGTGTGGAGACTCCCAGGGATCACAAAATCTGCTCCAAAATTCCTTTTTATCCATAGGAATTCCCTCCTCAGGTGAAGCCCAGCTATCTCCAAACACTGGGAATTAATCCAGATTTTGTGTGGACACTCCCAGAAATCACAAATCCCCCTTTTTCCTCAGGATTTCTCTCCTCAGGTGAAACCAAACCAGCCCCCAAAAAAGTGGGAATTAATCCCGATCCCAGACTTTGTGTGGAGACTCAAAAAATTCCCAGAGCATTCCCTGAAAAAACCACCCCAAACCCAGGAATTTCCTGTACTGAGGGCAGGGATCTCTCATTGTTCTGCTCCCTCTGAGCCCCAAACCTGAGCCCCTCAACTCTCACTAAAACCACAATGTAAACTCAAATTCCCACAACTTTCTCTGTGAATTCCCTGGAAAAACCACCCCAAACCCAGGAATTTCCCGTACTGAGGGCAGGGATCTCTCTGTTGTTGTGCAGGACGTTCACTTCTGTACCAGCCCCCTGTGCACCCCAAACCTGAGTCCCTCAACTCTCAGTAAAACCACAGTGTAAACTCAGAATTCCCACGATTTTCCCTGGGAATTCCCAGGAAAAACCACCCCAAAAATCAGGAATTTCCCGTACTGAGGGCAGGGATCTCTCTGTTGTTGTGCAGGACGTTCACTTCTGTACCAGCCCCCTGTGCACCCCAAACCTGAGCCCCTCAACTCTCACTAAAACCACAATGTAAACTCAAATTCCCACAACTTTCTCTGTGAATTCCCTGGAAAAACCACCCCAAACCCAGGAATTTCCTGTACTGAGGGCAGGGATCTCCCCGTTATCCCACAGGGACAATCCCTGGACACACCTGAGAGGGGTGAGGGTGAATCCAGCTGCTGCACCAGCTGTGGGAGGGGCAGCTCCACCTTCTCCTCCTCGGGCCCCCAGCGGCTCTTCCGCTTCTTCTTGGTGCTGCCCGGGCCGGGGCTTGGGGTCCCCGGTGGGTTTGGGGTCATGGGTGGGTTTGGGGTCACGGGTGGGTTTGGGATCGTGGCTGGATTTGGGATCGTGGCTGGATTCGGGGGCACAGCAGGATTTGGGGTCATGGTGGGGTTTGGGATTGGGACAGGATTTGGGATCAGAGCAGGATTTGGGATCAGGGCGGGATGATCCGCAGGGGAGGTGGAGGATGAGGATGGGGAAGGAGAGGCCGAGGGCACGGGAGGAGCAGCGGGAAGAGTGGGAGGGGGAACGGGGAGGGGCAGAGGGGCCGGGACAGGGACGGGGACGGGGAGAGGAGGGAGGCACAGAGGGGAGGGAGAGGCCTCGGGGCTGCTCTTCCGTTTGAGGCCGGATTCTCCGGGAAAAGGGGGATTCCCGGGAAATGGGGAATTCCCGGGAAATGGGGAATTCCCGGGAAAAGGGGGATTCCCGGGAAAAGGGGGATTCCCGGGGAATGGGGAGCCCCCGGGGGCAGCCCGGGCCCTGCGGAACTCCTCCAGCTTCTGGCGGTAATAGCGGTGCCCTTTGCTGTGGGGCTCGTACAGGAACCTGCAAAAACCGGGAGAGTCAGCTCGGAATTCCTGCGAAAACCGGGAGAGTCAGCTCGGAATTCCTGCAAAAACCGGGAGAGTCAGCTTGGAATTCCTGCAAAAACCGGGAGAGTCAGCTTGGAATTCCTGCAAAACCCGGGAGAGTCAGCTGGGAATTCCTGCAAAACCCGGGAGAGTCAGCTTGGAATTCCTGCAAAAACCGGGAGAGTCAGCCCGGAATTCCTGCAAAACCCGGGAGAGTCAGCTCGGAATTCCTGCAAAAACCGGGAGAGTCAGCTCGGAATTCCTGCAAAAACCGGGAGAGTCAGCTCGGAATTCCTGCAAAAACCGGGAGAGTCAGCCGGGAATTCCTGCAAAAACCGGGAGAGTCAGCCCGGAATTCCTGCAAAAACCGGGAGAGTCAGCCCGGAATTCCTGCAAAACTGGGAGTGTCAGCTCGGAATTCCTGCAAAACCCGGGAGAGTCAGCCCGGAATTCCTGCAAAACCCGGGAGAGTCAGCCGGGAATTCCTGCAAAAACCGGGAGAGTCAGCTCGGAATTCCTGCAAAACCGGGAGAGTCAGCCCGGAATTCCTGCAAAAACCGGGAGAGTCAGCTGGGAATTCCTGCAAAACCCGGGAGAGTCAGCTCAGAATTCCTGCAAAACCCGGGAGAGTCAGCTCGGAATTCCTGCAAAAACCCGGGAGAGTCAGCTCGGAATTCCTGCAAAAACCCGGGAGAGTCAGCTCGGAATTCCTGCAAAACCCGGGAGTGTCAGCTCGGAATTCCTGCAAAAACCGGGAGAGTCAGCTCGGAATTCCTGCAAAAACCGGGAGAGTCAGCCGGGAATTCCTGCAAAACCCGGGAGAGTCAGCTCGGAATTCCTGCAAAAACCGGGAGAGTCAGCCCGGAATTCCTGCAAAACTGGGAGTGTCAGCTCGGAATTCCTGCAAAACCCGGGAGAGTCAGCCCGGAATTCCTGCAAAACCCGGGAGAGTCAGCCGGGAATTCCTGCAAAAACCGGGAGAGTCAGCTCGGAATTCCTGCAAAACCGGGAGAGTCAGCCCGGAATTCCTGCAAAAACCGGGAGAGTCAGCTGGGAATTCCTGCAAAACCCGGGAGAGTCAGCTCAGAATTCCTGCAAAACCCGGGAGAGTCAGCTCGGAATTCCTGCAAAAACCCGGGAGAGTCAGCTCGGAATTCCTGCAAAAACCCGGGAGAGTCAGCTCGGAATTCCTGCAAAACCCGGGAGTGTCAGCTCGGAATTCCTGCAAAAACCGGGAGAGTCAGCTCGGAATTCCTGCAAAAACCGGGAGAGTCAGCCGGGAATTCCTGCAAAACCCGGGAGAGTCAGCTCGGAAATCCTGCAAAAACCAGGAGAGTCAGCCCGGAATTCCTGCAAAAACCGGGAGTGTCAGCTCGGAATTCCTGCAAAAACCGGGAGAGTCAGCTCGGAATTCCTGCAAAACCCGGGAGAGTCAGCTGGGAATTCCTGCAAAAACCGGGAGTGTCAGCTCGGAATTCCTGCAAAAACCAGGAGAGTCAGCCCGGAATTCCTGCAAAAACCGGGAGAGTCAGCCCGGAATTCCTGCAAAACCCGGGAGAGTCAGCCCGGAATTCCTGCAAAAACCAGGAGAGTCAGCTCGGAATTCCTGCCTGGAATGGCCAGGGTGTGCTCAGAGCATTCCCAGAGCATTCCCAGCTCTCCAGCCCTACTCAGAGCTGGGATCCAGCTGTGGAAATCCTGCCTGGAATGCCCAGAATATTCCCAGCTCTGGAATTTTCCTTCCTGGAATGCCCAGGGCATTCCCAGGGCATTCCCGGCTCCACTCAGAACAGGTATCCAGCCATGGAATTCCTGCCTGGAATGGCCAGGGCGTGCCCAGAGCATTCCCAGAGCATTCCCGGCTCTCCAGTCAGTCTCAGAGCTGGGATCCAGCACTGGAATTTTCCTTCCTGCAATGCTGAGAGCATTCCCAGAGCATTCCCAGCTCCGCTCAGAGCTGGGATCCAGCCGTGGAATTCCTGCCTGGAATACTCAAGAGCATTCCCAGGGCAGGGATCCAGCACTGGAATTTTCCTTCCTGGAATGCCCAGAGCTCTCCCAGAACTCTCCAGAGCTGGGATCCAGCAGAGCTCCCTCAGGAATTTTCCTTCCTGCAATTCCCAGAACATTCCCAGCTCTCCAGGGCTGAGATCCAGCACTGGAATTTTCCTCCCTGGAATGCTCAGAGCATTCCCAGAGCACTCCCAGAACATTCCCAGAGCACTCCCAGAGCACTCCCAGAACATTCCCAGAGCACTCCCAGAGCACTCCCAGCTCTCCAGCTCCACTCGGAGCTGGGATCCAGCCATGGATTCCCTGCCTGGAACGCCCAGAGCATTCCCAGCTCTCCGGGGCTGGGATCCAGCCGTGGATTTTTCCTCCCTGCAATTCCCAGAGCATTCCCAGGCCCTTCCCAGCTCTCCAGGGCTGGGATCCAGCAGTTTCTCAGGATTTTTCCTCCCTGCAATTCCCAGAGCATTCCCAGGCCCTTCCCAGCTCTCCAGCACCATCCTGTGCATTCCTGCAGCCAGTGCAGCTTCCCCTGGCACCAGGGAACACAATTCCAGGCAGGAAAAATCAGGAATTTCCTGTACTGGAGGCAGGGAGATCTCTGCTGTTCCACCTCTGCCCCCCAAACCTGGGCCCCTCAATTGTCACTGCTCCAAAACCTCAACCTCAGAATTCCCATGATTTTCCCTGTGAATTCCCTGGACAACAGCCCCAAAATCAGGAATTCTCCCCACCTGAAGGCTGGGTTCTCCCTGTTGTTCTGCAGGGCAATGGCCTCTGAGCTCCTGCCCTGTTTATTACAGCCTCCACCTCTGCACCCCACCAAACCTGGGCCCCTCAATTCTCACTGCTCCAAAACCTCAACCTCAGAATGCCCACGATTTTCCCTGGGAATTCCCATGAGTTTCTCTGAGAATTCCCTGTGAATTCCCTGGACAACAGCCCCAAAATTCGGGATTTTTCCCCACCTGAAGGCCGGGTTCTCCCTGTTGTTCTGCAGGGCAATGGCCTCCACCTCATCCCACCAAACCTGGGCCCCTCAATTGTCACTGCTCCAGAACCTCAGCCTCAGAATGCCCACGATTTTCCCTGGGAATTCCCATGAGTTTCTCTGTGAATTCCCTGTGAATTCCCTGTGAATTCCCTGGACAACTGCCCCCAAATCAGGAATTGTCCCCACCTGAAGGCCGGGTTCTCCCTGTTGTTCTGCAGGGCAATGGCCTCTGAGCTCCTGCCCTGTTTATTACAGCCTCCACCTCTGCACCCCACCAAACCTGGGCCCCTCAATTGTCACCGCTCTAAAACCTCAACCTCAGAATTCCCTGTGAATTCCCTGTGAATTCCCTGGACAACAACCCCAAAATTCAGGAATTCTCCCCACCTGAAGGCCGGGTTCTCCCTGTTGTTCTGCAGGGCAATGGCCTCCACCTCGGGCCCCCCTGCAGCCACGAACTGCGCCAGCTTCTCGGCCGAGTTCCGCGTCTCCAGGTCGGCTGGGGGGGAAACTTTAGGCAGGGATTAATCCTGGGCCCAGCTCACCCCAGCCCAGCCTAACCCGGCCTAGGGACCCCAGTCAGGCCTAAAGTCGGGGTTAGAGGGGAGAATGGGGACAAAGGAACAGTTAAATAGAGTAAAAACATCAATTTAAACCTGAATTTGGGCATCAGGGATGGGATCTAACCTGGCCTAAGGACCCCAGTGAAACCTAAAGTTGTGTTTAAAGGGGAGAATGGGGACAAAGGAACAGTTAAATAGAGTAAAAACATCAATTTAAACCTGAATTTGGGCATGAGGGATGGGGTCTAACCCAGCCTAAGGACCCCAGTGAAACCTAAAGGGGGAGAATTGGTACAAAGGAACAGTTAAATAGAGTAAAAACATCAATTTAAATCTGAATTTGGGCATGAGGGACGGGGTCTAACCCAGCCTAAGGACCCCAGTGAGGTCTGAGGTCAGGTTTAAAGGGGAGAATGGGGACAAAGGAACAGTTAAATAGAGTAAAAACATCTGTTTAAAACTGAATTTGGGCATGAGGGATGGGGTCTAACCCAGCCTAAGGACCCCAGTGAGGTCTGAAGGGGGAGAATTGGTACAAAACCCAAAATAAATAGAATAAAAACATCAATTTAAAACTGAATTTGGGCATCAGGGACGGGATCTAACCCAGCCTAAGGACCCCAGTGAAACCTAAAGTTGTGTTTAAAGGGGAGAATGGGGACAAAGGAACAGTTAAATAGAGTAAAAACATCTGTTTAAATCTGAATTTGGGCATGAGGGACGGGGTCTAACCCAGCCTAAGGACCCCAGTGAAACCTAAAGGGGGAGAATTGGTACAAAACCTAAAATAAATAGAATAAAAACATCAATTTAAATCTGAATTTGGGCATGAGGGATGGGGTCTAACCCAGCCTAAGGACCCCAGTGAAACCTAAAGGGGGAGAATTGGTACAAAACCCAAAATAAATAGAATAAAAACATCAATTTAAAACTGAATTTGGGTATGAGGGATGGGGTCTAACCTGGCCTAAGGACCCCAGTGAGGTCTGAAGGGGGAGAATTGGTACAAAACCTAAAATAAATAGAATAAAAACATCAATTTAAGACTGAATTTGGGAGCAGGGATGGGATCTATCCCTGCCTAAGGACCCCAGTGGGCCTAAAGGGGGAGAATTGGTACAAAGGAACCGTTAAATACAATAAAAACTTCGGTTTAAAACTGAATTTGGGAGCAGGGATGGGGTCTAACCCAGCCTAAGGACCCCAGTAAACCTAAAGGGGGAGAATTGGTACAAAAACAGTTAAATACAATAAAAACTTTGGTTTAAACCTGAGTTTGGAGCAGGGATGGGGTCTAAAGCCGGGTTTAAAGGGGAGAATTGGTACAAAAACAGTTAAATACAATAAAAACTTTGGTTTAAACCCCAGTTTGGAGCAGGGATGGGGCCTAAAGCCGGGTTTAAAGGGGAGAATTGGTACAAAAACAGTTAAATACAATAAAAACTTCAGTTTAAACCCGAGTTTGGAGCAGGGATGGGGCCTAAAGCCGGGTTTAAAGGGGAGAATTGGTACAAAAACAGTTAAATACAATAAAAACTTCAGTTTAAACCCGAGTTTGGAGCAGGGATGGGGCCTAAAGCCGGGTCTAAAGGGGAGAATTGACAAAAGCCAACAATCCAAACCCCAAGGACTTCAGCTGAAACCCGGATTTGGGGAGCAGGGATGGCAGGGATGGGAGACAAAGGAGCTCTGAGCTCCCAAATCCCAAATTTTCCACGTGCCAGGCACTTTTCCAAAGGATTCAAACACTCAGGACAATCCACATTTTAAAGTTTTGGATGATTCCCAGTGCCAGGCACTTTTCCATAGGATTAAACCACCTGGAATTGTCCCTAATTACAAATTTGGGATTTTTTCCATGTGCCAAGCACTTTTCCATAGAATTAAACCACCTGGAATTGTCCCTAACTACAAATTTGGGTTTTTTTTTTCCATGTGCCAGGCACATTTCCATAGTAATAAACAACCTGGAATTGTCCCTAACTACAAATTTGGGATTTTTTCCACGTGCCAGGCACGTTTCCATAGTAATAAACAACCTGGAATTGTCCCTAACTACAAATTTGGGGTTTTTCCCTGTCTCAGACACTTTTCCATAGGTTTGAACCACCTGGAATCACAAATTTGGGTTTTTCCCTGTCTCAGACACTTTTCCACAGGTTTAAACCACCTGGAATGACAAATTTGGGTTTTTCCCTGTCTCAGACACTTTTCCATAGGTTTGAACCACCTGGAATGACAAATTTTGGGTTTTTTCCCTGTCTCAGACACTTTTCCATAGGTTTGAACCACCTGGAATCACAAATTCTGGATTTTTTTCCCTGTCTCAGGCACTTTTCCACAGGTTTAAACCACCTGGAATGACAAATTTTGGGTTTTTCCCTGTCTCAGGCACTTTTCCATAAGTTTGAACCACCTGGAATTACAAATTCTGGATTTTTTCCCTGTCTCAGGCACTTTTCCATAAGTTTGAACCACCTGGAATTACAAATTCTGGATTTTTTTCCCTGTCTCAGACACTTTTCCATAAGATGACACCACCCAGGATTATTCACATTTCAAGATTTTGCCCCTGAATTACCCAGGAACAACAGGAAATCCTTTGGAAAACTCCAAATTCCCTCCAATCCCATTTATTCTCCTGCCACTGCACCCCTGGAGGAAATTCCCTGTGGAAAATCCCAAATCTCACCTGGAAAAGGGTGGCTGCTCCCATCAAATCCAACAAAAAATGGGAAAAAATAAAATTCCCTTTTCCCAAATTTTCAGTGCTGGAGAATTATTTTGGAATCTTTTTGACAACTCCAAGGGAAATCCCATTCAAACTCCCAGGAATATTTACTTGGGAATCCACATTTCTGGCACGAGGATTTGATTCTCCTTCCAGTTGGGAATTTTCTTTCCAGGCAGCCAAATTCTCACCCCGGCCCCAAACAAATCCCAAATTTCCCTGGTGCTGCTCCCATTCCCCAGATTTTAGTGGGAATTACCTTTTTGGGAAGAGGCTGCCTGGGAATTTTGATTTTCTTTCCTTATTTCTGCCACTTTCTTCCTGTAGTAAAGGAATTCCCTGCTGTTCTTATCATGCAAAAACCTGGGAAAGAGGGAAAAAAAGAGGAATAATTACCTAAACATTGATATTCTGGGATAGGAACAGCTCCAAGTCCCACATGGAAAAATGGAGGAATTACCCAGAATCCACCTAAAACCTGGATTTAGATTTTGGAGGTTTAATCCAAGGATTTGCATCCAAATTTTTGTTGCTTGAAGGGAAATTAAGGAGGAATCCTCTGTGTACCCATGCTGGGATTAAAAGCTTTTCTCCCACCACAAATCCAAACTTTTCCCCTCACAGGAAGAACAATGAACTCAAACTTTTCTTCCATTCAAATCCAAACTTTTCCTCCTCATAGGGAAAAACAAACAATGAACCCAAACTTTTCTCCCACTCAAATCCAAACTTTTCCTCCTCATAGGGAAGAACAAACAACGAATCCAAACTTTTCCTCCATTCAAATCCAAACTTTTCCTCCTCACAGGGAAAAATAAACAATAAATCCAAACTTTTCCTCCTCACAGGGAAAAATAAACAACGAATCCAAACTTTTCCTCCTCATAGGGAAGAACAAACAACGAATCCAAAATTTTTTCCACTCAAATCCAAACCTTTCCCCCCCCTCAGGGAAGAACAAACTTTTCCCCTCAAAGGAAAGAAGAACAAGCAACGAATCCAAATTTTTCCTCCCTTAAATGCCAAAATTTCCCCCTCAAAGGGAAAACTCAACAATGAATCCCAACTTTTACCCCTCAGGGAAGAACAACAAATCCAAACTTTTCACCCCTCAGGGAAGAGCAAACAATGAATCCAAACTTTCACCTCGCTGGGAAGAACAAGGAATCCAAATTTTTTCCCTCTCAAATCCAACCTTTTCCACCCTCTGGGAAGAACCATGAATCCAAACTTTTCCCCCTCAGGGAAGAACAAGGAACCCAAACTTTTCCCCTTTCAGATTTCAAATTTTCTCCTCACAGGAAGAACCATGAACCCAAACTTTTCCCCTTTCAAATTTCCCCCTCAGGGAAGAACAGGGAACCCAAACTTTTCCCCTTTCAGATTTCAAATTTTCCCCCTCACAAGAAGAACAATGAACCCAAACTTTCCCCCTCACAGGAAGAACAGGGAACCCAAACTTTTCCCCTTTCAGATTTCAAATTTTCCCCCTCACAAGAAGAACCATGAACCCAAACTTTTCCCCTCACAAGAAGAACAATGAACCCAAACTTTTCCCCTCACAGGAAGAACAGGGAACCCAAACTTTTCCCCTTTCAAATTTCCCCCTCACAGGAAGAACAGGGAACCCAAACCTTTCTCCCCTCACAGGGAACAGCCCCCAAACCCCATTCCCACCTTTCCCCCTTTCTCCTTGGGGAAAAGGCATCCCCAACTCACGAAAAAGCAGGATTATCCTTGTAGTCCTCCATGGCGACCTTCTCGAGCTGGGGGCCGCCCTCAGCCACGAACCTGGCCAGCTTTTCCACCACCTGCCGCGTCTCCGAGTCCTCTGGGGGCAAAACTTTAAGGAGGCTGTCAGTACTTGGGGTTCAACGTCCCCCCAAACGGGAAACAGGGAATTACTGCCGAAAAGCACGGAGCAGAACACACGGGATATGGGAAGAGAAAGGATGAAAGGGGCAGGCAGTTGTAGAAAAGTGTTCACAGCTTCATTCCTGACTTCTCTGAGGGGGTTCTGAGCTTTTCCCGTGGGGTTCCTACAGGGAAACCCAAAGTTTGGGGTTTGGGGTGGGAGGTGGTTAAAGCTCACCCCATTCCCACATTTTGTTATCCCAACCTTTCCTTGGGCGCTTCCAGGGATGGGGCGGCCTCAGCTGCTCTGGGAATTCCAGCCCAGCCCCTCCTCACCCTCACAGCCAGGGATTCCTTCCCAAAATCCCACCTAAATCCACCCTACTTCAGCTTGAAGCCATTTCCTGTCCCCTGAAATTCCATCCCTCATCCCAAATCCCTCTCCAGCTCTCCTGGAGCCCCTTTAGGTTCTGGAAGCAGCTCCAAGGTTTCCCTGGATCCTTTTCCCACTTTCCTTGGGCACTTCCAGGGATCCAGGGGCAGCCACAGCTGCTCTGGGAATTCCATTCCCTCCTTTCCCTCCCAGCCAGGAATTCCCTCCAAATATTCCACACAAAATCCCCTTTTCCACTTCAAATCCATTCCCTGTGTCCTGTCCCTCCATCCCTCATCCCAAATCCCTCTGCAGCTCTCCTGGAGCCCCTTTAGGCTCTGGAAGTGCTCTGAGGTTTCCCTGGAGCTTTCCCCTCTCCCACTTTCCTTGGACACTTGCAGGGATTGGGAATCCACCATCCCATCCCAGTTTGGAAGTTTGAATGGCACCCAGCTCATCCCAGCTTTAACTGTGGCAGAGTTAATAATAAATCCTGATGGATTTATTCCCTACAAACCCCAGCAGGGAAAGAGCAGGAATTCAGTTCTAATCCAGTTTCCAGCTGCCAAAGCCATTCCCAGCTCACTCCCAGAACATTCCAGGCTGTGTGCCTGGAGCAGCAGCTGCTCCTGCTCCCAAAAAACCCCTGGAGTTTGGCTTCTGTGCCCAGGAATTCCCACAGGGATCACGGAGAGGGAATAAACCCAGGGATCTGGGGAATTTTGGGAAGCACAGAGCAGAGCCACCCACGCTGATCCAAGGGGATCAGCCCCAAATTCCTGAAATGGAGGATAACCCAAACCCACCTCAGCTCTGCATTTTCCCGTTTTTCCGAGCACATTTCACGCTCAGATTCCGAATTCCTGGGATTACACTGGTACAAATCCCAGCAGAAAGGGTTCCAGGGAATTTGGGAATGAATAAAGCAAGGCACAAAGCTCCTTTGATCCACTTAAACCCCACCCGTGAAATTCCCATTCTGAGGCAAATCAGCCCCGGGGCTTCCCGGCCTGGGTTATCCCAATAAATCCTGGGATAATTCCTGCCACATCCTTGTTTTCCCAAGCACTCAGGACCCACAGGTGAGGTTTTTTTAGCTGGATTTTGGATTTTACCTGGGCACAGTTTCATGCTGGACACGGAGTTCATTTTATTTACTCACACACACGGATTTTCCCTGCACATTCCCAAACTAATTCCTCGTTTTCCAGCATTTAAACCCCCAAAAATCCCGTTTTAAGGACAAGAATTAGGATTTCCTGGAGAGCCAAGCACTTGGCACAACATTCCAAAGGTGCAAATTGGAATTTTTAGGATTTGCCACCCACCAAATCCATTAAAACAGAACATTTTTCTCTCTGTTATTTTCCCAAAATTTTGGCTGGATAATTTGGAGAAGAAAAATCCTTCCAGGCTGAGGTCAGTAGTATTTAAATACTGAACTCAAGGAAGGTCAGAAATACCTAAAATATTGGGAATTTCATATCTGAAATATCAGGAATTTCACCTCTAAATTATTGGGAATTTCATATCTACAATATTGGGAACTTCATCCCTCAGATTTTGGTTGGATTTGGAAGAGCCCATCGGCATTAACTGCTGGAATTTCCACTCTATAAAGGAAAAATCTGCCCCAAAGCTGTGCTAGGAATATAAATTTATGGAAAATAGGGATAAAATAACCAGATTTCCAATGGGGCTGAGGGAATCCTGCCCTAAACTGAGCCCTATCCTGGAATAAAACCCACACAAATCCCCTCTGGGCCTGAGGGAATCCTATCCCAAATTAACCCCCTATCCCAGAAGGGAATCCTGACCCTCTCTGATCCCTATCCCAGGATAAATCCACCCAACTTCCCACTGGGACTGAGGGAATCCTATCCCAAACTGATCCCTGTCCTGGGACTGAGGGAATCCCATCCCAAACTGATCCCTGTTCCAGGACCTGAGGGAATCCCATCCCAGGATAAATCCACCCAACTTCCCACTGGGACTGAGGGAATCCCATCCCAAACTGATCCCAGGACCTGAGGGAATCCCATCCCAAACTGATCCCAGGACCTGAGGGAATCCCATCCCAAACTGATCCCTGTCCCAGGACTTGAGGGAATCCCATCCCAAACTGATCCCTGTCCCAGGACCTGAGGGAATCCCATCCCAAACTGATCCCTGTCCCAGGACCTGAGGGAATCCTATACAAACTGATCCCTGTACCAGGACCTGAGGGAATCCCATCCCAAACTGATCCCTGTCCCAGGACCTGAGGGAATCCCATCCCAAACTGATCCCAGGACCTGAGGGAATCCCATCCCAAACTGATCCCAGGACCTGAGGGAATCCTATCCCAAACTGATCCCTGTCCCAGGACCTGAGGGAATCCTATCCCAAACTGATCCCAGGACCTGAGGGAATCCTATCCCAAACTGATCCCAGGACCTGAGGGAATCCTATCCCAAACTGATCCGTCCCAGGACCTGAGGGAATCCCATCCCAAACTGATCCCATCCCAGGACCTGAGCCCCACCCCACTCCCGACTGGGCCTGAGGGAATCCTGCCCCCACTGATCCCCTATTTCGGGATGGGCATTTCCAGCTCCAGCCCCAGAGCAGGAGCTGCCACTGACCTTTGATTTCCAACCATTGCTCGTAATCCTCCTCCTCATCCTCATCCGGGGCCTGGAAGACGCTGAGGCGGCTCAGGACAGGGCTGGGTTTGGGATGGGAGAGGCTCCGGGCCTGGAGCATCCGGCTCAGGGCCTGCCCCGGCCGCTTCCCCAGCAGCGCCGGCTTCTTTGGGGGGTTTGGGGCTGGGGCAGAGTTGTTGGGGGGATTTGGGGCAGTTTCTGTGGAGAAAATGAGAGTAAATTATTCTTGGGAATCCCAAGGTTGGTGTGGGAGAGGCTCAGGGCCTGCCCCAGGCGCTTCCCCAGCAGCGCCGGCTTCTTTGTGGGGTTTGGGGCCGGGGCAGAGTTGTTGGGGGGATTTGGGGCAGTTTCTGTGGAGAAAATAAAGCGAAATTATTTTGGGGAACCCCAAGGTTGGTGTGGGAGAGGCCTCAGGCCTGCTCCCGCTGCTTCTTCACGGGGTTTGGGGCTGGGGCATTCCCAGAGTTCTTGGGGGGATTTGGGGCAGTTTCTGAGGGGAGAAGGAAAGGGAAATTATCCCTGGGAATTCTGGGTTTGGGCTGGGGCATTCCCAAAGTTGTTGGGGGATTTGGGGCAGTTTCTGAGGGGAGAAGGAAGGGGAAATTATCCCTGGGAATTCTGGGCTTGGGGCATTCCCAGAGTTGTTGGAGGGATTTGAGGCCATTTCTGAGGAGAGAATGAAAAGAGTTCCTGGAAATCCTGGGTTTGGGCTCAGGCATTCCTGGAATTGTTGGGGGGATTTTGGGCAGTTTCTGAGGGGAGAATGAAAGGAATTTATTCCTGGGAATCCCAGGTTTGGGCTAGGAAAGGAGGGACCTACCAGCATTGGACTTTTCCCTCTGGAGCTTCAGGAATTGCTGCAGGAAGCTCCCATCATTCACAAACTTGTTGGACACAGAGGCTTCATTCTCAGAGCCATCGTCACTGAGTGGGACAGGAAAACAGGAGCTAGAATTTGGGAGCTTCCCAGCCCTTCCCATGTGGGATTTGGGACAGGAAAACTTCCTGGAATTGGTGACTTTCCTCACCTACCACAAATTTCCGAAAGAACCTCGAATCTCCTTCCTTCTCCATTAAAATTGGGATTTCCCCCCCCCGCTTCACTAAAACTAGGATTTTTCCTCCCTGCTCTACTAAAATTGAGATTTTTGCTCCTTAATTAACCAAAACCGGGATTTTCCTCCTTCTGCCCCACTAAATTTGGGATTTTTCTTCCTTGCTCCATTAAAAGTGTGATTTTCCTCCCTCTGCTCCACCAAAACTGGCATTTTCCTCCCTCAGCTCCCCTCCCCAACCCCATTCCTCCCCATCTTCTGGCAGCCAGAATCCCGGGATTCCCGGAATTCCCTACTCTCCGAGCAGCGGGAGCTGCGGGATGCTGAGGGAATTCTGCCGGGCCTGCTGCTCCAGCCGGGCCTCGATTTCCCGTTTTTTCTGGGCGATCAGCTCCTCCTGCTGCAGGATGTTCACACTTGTCTTGGCTGACTTGGACTGGGACACACCGAACCACCGGCTCGCCTTCCCTGAGGGAAAAGGGTGGGAATTAACATGGGAATTGTCCGGAATAGAGGGGAGCATTCCCTGAGGGAAAAGGGTGGGAATTAGCTCGGGAATTAGCATGGGAATTGTCCGGAATAGAGGGGAGCACTCCCTGAGGGAAAAGGGCGGGAATTAGCATGGGAATTGTCCGGAATGAGGGGAGCACTCCCTGAGGGAAAAGGGCGGGAATTAGCATGGGAATTGTCCGGAATGAGGGGAGCACTCCCTGAGGGAAAAGGGCGGGAATTAGCATGGGAATTGTCCGGAATGAGGGGAGCATTCCCTGAGGGAAAAGGGCGGGAATTAGCATGGGAATTGTCCGGAATAGAGGGGAGCATTCCCTGAGGGAAAAGGGTGGGAATTAGCATGGGAATTGTCCGGAATAGAGGGGAGCATTCCCTGAGGGAAAAGGGTGGGAATTAACATGGGAATTGTCCGGAATAGAGGGGAGCATTCCCTGAGAGAAAAGGGCGGGAATTAGCATGGGAATTGTCCGGAATGGAGGGGAGCATTCCCTGAGGGAAAAGGGCGGGAATTAGCATGGGAATTGTCGGGAATGGAGGAGCGAATTCCCTGAGGGAAAAAGGCGGGAATTATCCCGGATCATCTCAAATCAAGGGCATTCCCCGTGGGAAAAGGAGGGGGAGAAATAACAGGGACTAAATCAAATCAAGGGGCTCATTCCCTGAGGGAGAAAAGCAGGAATTAACAGGCAGTGAAAAAGGTGGGATTAGAGTAGGGACCATCCCAAATTCAGCTTTCCTGAGGGAAAAAGGTGGGATTAGAGTAGGGACCATCCCAAATTCAGCTTTCCTGAGGGAAAAAAAGCGGGATTAGAGTAGGGACCATCCCAAATTCAGCTTTCCTGAGGGAAAAAGGAGGGATTAGAGTAGGGACCATCCCAAATTCAGCTTCCCTGAGGGGAAAAGAAGGGATTAGAGTAGGGACCATCCCAAATTCAGCTTTCCTGAGATAAAAAGGAGGGAAGTGATGGGTTTATTCCAAACCAAGGCTGGTACTCCCTGTGGAAAAAGGGGGAGAATGAACAGGGACCACCCTGAATCCAGGGGCACCTTTCCTGAAGGAAAAACGCGGGATTTGACAGGAATCATCCTAAATCAAGGTCACATTGCCTGTGGGGAAAGGGGGGAATTAGCGGGAAGACCACTCCAAACTCAGCTTCCCTTTGGGAAAAAGGGGAAAATTAATGGGGAAACCATCCCAAAGCAAGGCTCGTATTTCCTACGGGAAAAGTGGGGAGATTAACACGGGGATCGTCCTGAGCCAAGGTTTGCTCTCCCTTGTGGGAAAAGGGAAGGAATAAACTGTGGAATTATCCCAAACTCAGCTTCCCTATAGAGAAAAGGAGAAAAAAAAAAATCAACAGTGGGGTCTCCAGCTCAGCTTTCCTGCGGGAAAAGAGGGAATGAACAGTTGGGTTTCCTGTGGGAAAAGGAGAGGAAAAATCAACAGTGAAGCCTCCCCGAATCACCGGCACTGCTTCCCTGTAGGAAAAGAGAAGGAAAAATAACGGGGAGATCACCCCGGACCCCAAGCTCGATCTTCCTCTGGGAAAATTAAATGAGCAGCCTTCCCGAAACACCAGCCCGGCTTCCCTGAGGGAAAACGAGCCGGGAACGAAAGCGGGGATCCATCCCGAACTCCCAGCTCGGTTCCGCTTCATAAAAAATAGGAGGGAATTTAACCAGGGGGCCTCCCCCAGCCCCCGACTCTGCCGGCACACCCCCACCCCAGGGCGCACACCCCCACCCCCGGCTCCCGCAACCCCGGGAGCGGTGGGACCAAGGCGGGGGATGGCCGCGAGGCGGGAGGAGCGGAGCAGAGCCCCAGGAGGACCGGGGCAGAGCCGGGACACGGGAAGGCGCCCGGCCCGGGCCGTACCTGGCGCATCCCTGTGGTTGTCCATTTTGGAGCCCCCGTCCCAGCGTGCCCCGCGCCGGGCGCGCCGCGCCGGGGCCGCGCAGCCGCAAGCGCCCCTGGGAGATGTAGTCCCTCAAGGAGGCCATCCCGCCGCTCTCCCCGCTCCTCCCGCCGTACCGAACCCCGCTGGCGGGGCGGCAGAACCACCCCTCTCTGGCGGCTCCGCCGCTACGGTCGTTCCCCGGTTCGCCCCGCATCGTATCGGTGCGAAAGGGCGGACTACAACTCCCATCTCCCCTCCGCTCCTGGGGCAGTGGGACTCCAACTCCCGTCGTGCCCCGCGCCTCGCGGCGGTGTTGTCGGCGGCCCCAAGATGGCGGCGGTGGCGGCGGGCGCGGCCGCCCCTCAGCAGCCGCCGCCGCCTCAGCAGCCGCCGCAGCCGGCGGGAGGCGGCGGGAGCGGCTCTGGGGAGGCGGCGGGAGCCGCGGGTGGTGCAGGAGGCGGCGGCGGAGGTGCCGGAGGCGGCGGCGGCGCAGCCGGGCCTGCGCCAGGCTCGGGGTCGGGCGGCGGCGCGGCCGCGGGCGAGTCGTGGTACCTGGCGCTGCTGGGCCTGGCCGAGCACTTCCGCACGTCCAGCCCGCCCAAGGTGCGGCTGTGCGTGCACTGCCTGCAGGCCGTGCTGCCCCGCAAGCCCCCGGCCCGCATGGAGGCCCGCACGCACCTCCAGCTCGGCTCCGTCCTCTACCACCACACCCGCAACGGCGACCAGGCCCGCGGGCACCTGGAGAAGGCGGTGAGCGGGGCAGGGAGCTGGGATGGCCTTGGGGAGCACGGGGGGTTGGGGAAGGGGGAAGCGGGGGGTGCCAGGGTATGGAGAAAGGGTTGAGGGTGGTGAGGACGGGGTGTGGGCACTTGGAGAAGGTAAACAGTAGGGGAAGGGGCGGCTGGAAAAGATGGGGAGCAGGGAAAGGGGCAGTGGGAGTGTCCTGGCACAGAGGGAAAGGGATCAGGGCGGTTCTGGTGGGGTTTAGTGCCAGCCCAACCCGCTGTGTTCTCTTGCAGTGGCTGATATCCCAGCAGGTATCCTTTTCCCGGGATCCAGCCAGGCCTCCGAGCTCGGAACAACTCCAAGGAAACTCCCAGAACACCTTCAGGGGCTGGGGATGGGGGCCTGGAATTGTGTTTTTAATCTACTTCATCACTGCTGTCATGGAACCGCAGAGTTTGGGTTAAATCCCATCTGAGCCCAGATTCCCTGAGGGTTTTGGAGGTTTTGCTGCTGTTTCCTGCCCAGATTTTGTTGTTCCCTTAACCCCGGTGCCAGATCCCCCAGTTTGAAGATGTGAAGTTTGAGGCAGCCAGTTTGCTGTCGGAGCTCTACTGCCAGGAGGTGAGAGAACCCCCCAAACCCTCTGTGCCCTTTTAATTCGGGTTTGGAGTGGGATATTCCCGTTAAAAAGCAGATTTCTGGGCTGAGAGGCTTTTCCCTTCCTTGTTGAGGAAGTTTTTGCTGGAATTACAACCAGGGTTTCCCACCGCAAAAGGATTTTGCTTGGCCAAAGAAAATTTTTAGTCCTCATTAGACAAATGCTGATTTTAGGGGAGGGAAATCCAGGATTTTCCTCAGGATTTTTATATTCTGGAGTGATTTGGGTTGGGAAGGACCTCAAGGATCATCCAGTTCATGGGAAGGACACCTTCCCCTATCCTGGCGTGCTCCAACCTGGACAATTCCAGGGATGGGGCAGCCCCAGCTGCTCTGGGAATTCTCTCCCAGCCCCATCCCACCCTCCCAGGGAGGAATTCCATCCCCAGATCCCATCTCAGTGAAGACTGGGAAGTCATTCCCTGTGTGCTGTTCTTCCATTCCTTGCCTAAAGTTTTCCTGTCCATGTTTGAGGTTCCTTCACTGGAGATCCCAGTTGGATCATCCAGGATTTTGTGTTTCTGTTGTTGGGAAGTTGTGCTGATTTCCTCTAAAATCATTCCCTGGGAATTTGAATCCCGATATTCAGGAATGGTTTGGATTGGAAAATCCCATCCAGCCCCACCCTGTGCAGGGACACCTCCCAAAATCCCACATTTCTGCAATCCCATCCAGCCCCCCCTTGGGCATTCCAGGGGCGCTGCAGCCCCAAACTTCTCCCGTTTCATTTTTGTTGCTCCCTCACTCCCAAGCCTCCCTGGGGGCTCAGCGGGATTTTCCAAGGGATTTCAAGGCTGGGGAATTCCGGGATCCCGGGTTTGTGCTGACCTGGGGCTGTTTGTGTTGCAGAATTCCGTGGACACGGCCAAGCCCCTGCTGCGCAAAGCCATCCAGATCTCCCAGCAAACTCCCTACTGGCACTGCAGGCTGCTCTTCCAGCTGGCTGTGAGTCCTTGCAGCAATTCCTTGGGGAAATCCTGGAAAAATCCTCTATTCCCAGTAAAATCAGTGGAAGCCTTTCATTCTGTGATTCCCTAAAAACCTGCTGTTAATGGAGGCTTTTTTACCTTTTGTCACCTGAAAATTTGCTGGTAATGGATGGGGAAAAGGCAAATCCGGGTTTGGAATTGGTATTGGGAGCCTCTGGATTGGCTCAAGGAATGAGCCAGGATCACTCTGTGGGAATTACGGACCTGGAATTCCAAGGAAGGAGTAAAAAATCCAGTTTGGGGTTTGCAGGGAGAGCAAATCCCGCTGGATTGGAAGTGTTGATGTTTTATGTTCAGTCAGGGAGTGGGAGAAGGAGCAGGGGAAAGGAATCCAAGGAAAATTATTTCCCTGGTCTGAGATACGCTCCAAAATGTTTATAAATTATAAATATTTTATTTTTAATTTCCCAGGAATTGAGGAATAGTTCATTTTCCAGGAGTTCATCCTGACGACTCAGAAGCTTTTCCTCCCCTTGGAGCTTCTCATTTTTCCCTGGTTTCCCACTGGAGCTCATTCCTGAATTCTCCTGGATTCCCACCTGAGTTTGGGGAAGGGATAAAATTTGGGAAAACTTGCTGGGAAAACTCGTTCCAGTGTGACAATCCATGGAATTTTTGGAGCTGTTGGGATCTGCCTGCAAGTTTTAGCCAATTCCTTATTAATTAGGAATTCTGAGGGGAAAAAATCCTTCTGGGCTCAGACAAATCTTTGGAAACGCCCCAGATTTCTTTGGAAAACGGTTCTAAAACCCCTTTAAGGAGCAGGAATTTGTAAATCCAGGGATAATGGCATTTTCTTGGGATTCACTGAGCAAATCCTGAGTTTTTGTGGGTTTTTTCCTCCCATTTCAGCAACTGCACACCCTGGAGAAGGATTTGGTGTCAGCCTGTGACCTGCTGGGCGTGGGGGCCGAGTACGCCCGCGTGGTGGGCTCCGAGTACACCAGGTGACAATTCCTGGGATTTCCTCAGGGAATTCTGGGATTTCCCCCCGGGATTTCCTCCTGGAGTGCCCGGGCATCTCCTGCCTGAACCCTCTGGGATCTCTTCCACAAATTCCCGGGATTTCCTCAGGGAATTCTGGGATTTCACTCCGGGATTTCCTCCTGGACTGCCCGGGCATCTCCTGCCTGAACTTCCTAGGATCTCTTCCACAAATTCCCTGGGATTTCCTCAGGGAATTCTGGGATTTCCCCCCGGGATTTCCTCCTGGAGTGCCCGGGCATCTCCTGCCTGAATTCTCTGGGATCTCTTCCACAAATTCCTGGGATTTCCTCAGGGAATTCTGGGATTTCCCCCCGGGATTTCCCCCTGGACTGCCCGGGCATCTCCTGCCTGAACCCTCTGGGATCTCTTCCACAAATTCCCTGGGATTTCCTCAGGGGATTCTGGCATTTCCCCCGGGATTTCCTCCTGGACTGCCCGGGCATCTCCTGCCTGGACTTCCTAGGATCTCTTCCACAAATTCCCTGGGATTTCCTCAGGGAATTCTGGCATTTCACTCCGGGATTTCCTCCCTGAGTCCCCTGGCATCTCCTGCCTGAACCCTCTGGGATTTCTTCCACAAATTCCCTGGGATTTCCTCAGGGAATTCTGGGATTTCCCCCCGGGATTTCCTCCCTGAGTCCCCAGGCATCTCCTGCCTGAACCCTCTGGGATTTCTTCCACAAATTCCCTGGGATTTCCTCCTGGAAGTCTTGTGGTTTCATCCCTGAGTTACCTGGGATTTCCTGCCAGAATTCCTGAGATTTTCTCCCCAGATTCCCTGGGATTTCTTCCTTGAGTCTTATGAAATTTCCTGCTGGAATTCCCTGGGGTTTCCTGCCTGAATTCCCTGGGGTTTCCTGCCTGAATTCCCTGGGATTTCTTCCTTGAGTCCCATGAAATTTCCTGCTGGAATTCCCTGGGGTTTCCTGCCTGAATTTCCTGGGATTTCCTGCCTGTATTCTCTGGGATTTCCTCCTTGAGTTCCCTGGAATTCTATCAGCTCCCTTAATCCTCTTTTTCCCCTGTTTTTAGAGGGAGAAAAAGGAATTTTTTTGTTGTTTCCTGGGGTGTGGTTTTGTTTGTTTGTTTTGTGGATCCAGTAATTTCTTTTGGAATTTAACTTCCCTTTCTTCCATTCCAGAGCTCTCTTTCTGCTCAGCAAGGGGATGGTGAGTTGGAGTTTAAAATTAATTATTTCTTGTTTAACTGTAAATTCCAGGGGATTTTTAGAGGGGGGATAAGGAGGATTCTTATGGATAAATTTGGCTTTTTTCCCCTCATTTTTTTCTGGGAAAAATAAAAAGTTCATTGGAAATTTTCACTGGAGCTTTGGTAATGAGGGGGGAAAAGCTGGTGGGGTGAGAGGGCTGTGGGAATCAGGTGAATATTCCAATCCTAATTCCTGGAATTAGAGAATCCATGGAATCAGAGAATCCATGGAATTAGAGAATCCATGGAATCAGAGAATCCTGGAATTAGAGAATCCATGGAATTAGAGAATTCATGGAATTAGGGTATCCTGGAATTAGAGAATCCATGGAATTAGAGAATCCATGGAATTAGGGTATCCTGGAATTAGAGAATCCATGGAATTAGAGAATCCATGGAATTAGAGAATCCACAGAATCAGAGAATCCTGGAGTTAGAAAATCCATGGGATCAGAGAATCCTGGAATTAGAGAATCCTGGAATTAGAGAATCCATGGAATTAGAGAATCCATGGAATTAGAGAATCCTGGACTTAGAGAATCCTGGAATTAAAGAATCCACGGAATCAGAGAATCCTGGAATTAGAGAATCCATGGGATCAGAGAACCCATGGAATTGTTTGGGTTGGAAGAACCAGGGACACCTCCCACCATCCCAGGCTGCTCCAATCTGCCTTTGGCCCATCCCAGGGTGAAGCAGCCCCATTTTCCATGGGGAAATCGCCATTCCCTGAGCGTTTATCCTGAAAAAACCGGGATTTTCCTTGGGAATTGCAGCTGCTGCTGATGGAGAGGAAGCTGCAGGAGGTTCACCCGCTGCTGACGCTGTGTGGGCAGATCGTGGAGAACTGGCAGGGCAATCCCATCCAGAAGGAATCCCTCAGGGTCTTCTTCCTGGTGCTGCAGGTCACACATTACCTGGATGCCGGCCAGGTAGGGGCCACGCTCCAGCTGGGCACGTGGGACAGGGATGTTCCCTGAGAAATCACCCTGAGGGAGTTTTGGGGATTGTTTTATCATGGAAGCGAATTCCTGTTGGTTTTGATCCTGAATTAAACCAAGAGCGAGGAAATTATATTAACTGGGAGATGTTGTCCACGATGGTTTTATATCCATGGTGGTCTCTTGGTGTGTTGGAGGGGATAAAGGAATTTTGGGGGAATTTTGGGAATATTTTGAGCATCTCTTACTGCTCTCAGCACCATGAAGTGCTGAGCATCCTCAATCCTAAACCAACCCCAAACTCTGAACCAACCCCAAAATATGAGAATTCCCAATCCCCTGGGAAGCAGTTTCCCCTCTCCCAGAGCATTCCAGGGGCAGGAATGTGAGGAATTCCAGCTGGGAATGGTTCCCTGTGCAGGTGAAAAGCCTAAACTCTGAACCAAACCCTAATTGTGAGAATTCCCAATCCCCTGGGAAGCAGTTTCCCCTCTCCCAGAGCATTCCAAGGACAGGAATATGAGGAATTCCTGCTGGAATGTTCCCTGTGCAGGTGAAGCCGTGCCCAACCCCAAACTCTGAACCAACCCCTAAATATGAGAATTCCCAATCCTCTGGGAAGCAGTTTCCCCTCTCCCAGAGCATTCCAAGGACAGGAATGTGAGGAATTCCTGCTGGAATTCCCTGCACAGGTGAAGAGCGTGAAGCCGTGCCTGAAGCAGCTCCAGCAGTGCATCCAGACCATCTCCACCCTGCACGACGATGAGATCCTGCCCAGCAACCCCGCCGACCTGTTCCACTGGCTGCCCAAGGAGCACATGTGTGTGCTGGTCTACCTGGTGAGAGCTGCAATTAGTGCTGATTGCTAATTAATGATGCTGAGCCAGCGGGGATGGGTTTGGCTTTGTGCTGGTTTCCCCTCAGCGTCTGTGGGGTGATGGTGAAGGGGCTGCTCCGTGTGTGAGGAGATTCCAGGCTGGAAATGGACATTAATTAATAAGTAATTAATTAGTTGATTAATCAATACCTCAGTCAAGTGAAAATGGAGGTGTTTGTACAATCAGGCCACTTTGGCTTCATTTTGTCAGCTTCTTTGTGCTGTTTTTGCCTTGGTATCTGTGGGGTGATGCTGAGGGGGCTGCTCAGTGTGTGAGGAGATTCCAGCTTGGAAACTGAAATTAATTAATTAATTGTTTATTAATTAGGACCTGACTTAAATGCAAACAGAGTTACTTGTACAGATCAGAGCCACTTTGGTTTAATTTTGTCAGCTTTTTTGTGCTGTTTTTCTCTCAGCGTCCGTGGGGTGATGCTGAGGGAGCTGCTCCGTGTGTGAGGAGATTCCAGGCTGGAAATGGAGATTAATTAATAAGTAATTAATTAGTTGATTAATCAATACCTCAGTCAAGTGAAAATGGAGGTATTTGTACAATCAGGCCACTTTGGCCTAATTTTGTCAGCTTCTTTGTGCTGTTTTTCCCTCAGCGTCCATGGGGTGATGCTGAGGGGGCTGCTCAGTGTGTGAGGAGATTCCAGGCTGGAAATGGGAGTTAATTAATTAATAATTAATTAATTGATGAACTGATACCCGAATCAAAGGGAAATTGAGTAATTTGTACAAAGCAGAGTCACTTTGGCTTAATTTTACCAACATGAGAAGAGCTGGACTTGGAATTGCTGAAGGATTTCGTTCCATTTCTTGGAGATGATTCCAGTCCTTAAAGGACGTTAAAAATCTGGGATTTGAGGAATTCTGTGAATTCCCAGCCCTTCCCTATTTGCACAGATAAATTCTGGGAATCGTGGAATGGTTGGGGTGGGAAGGGACTTAAAAATCCTCCACTGCCACCGTCTCCATCACACCTCCCACTCTGCTGGGTGCTCCAAAGCTTCCAGGGATGAGGCAGCCCCAGCTCCAGTGGGAATTCCGTGCCAGGGAATATTCCCGGGGTGGGTAATCCTTGCTGTGCTCCCCTGCAGGTGACAGTGATGCATTCCATGCAGGCAGGGTACCTGGAGAAGGCTCAGAAATACACGGACAAAGCCCTCATGCAGCTGGAGAAGCTCAAAAGTAAGGAAAGAGGGATTGGAATTCAGCTGGAATCCAGGAAAATCCCATAATTTATTCCTCATTTAAACCCATCTCACAGCTTTGCTGAGCTGCTGGCTCAGCCTAAGATTAAAACTAAGATTAAACCCCTGATTTTAAGGCTGGGTGGTTGCTTTGGAGTACAAAAAATCAACTTTTTGTTGGTTGGTTTGGTTTTGTTGTTGGTGGGATTTGAAACATTCCTTAAATCCCTGATGGAATTGCTCCTGCTCCTTTGCCAGTGCTGGACTGCAGCCCCATCCTGTCCTCATTCCAAGTGATTTTGTTGGAACACATCATCATGTGCAGGCTGGTCACGGGACACAAAGCCACGGCCCTGCAGGAGGTAACGTGGGAATTCCAGCATTTCCTGCCCGGGAATGGCTCCCAAAAAATGGGAATATTCTGCAGGAACAGCTTTTAAAGTGTGGGAATTGCAGGTTTGGGCTCAGGTGGGAATTCCTGCTGGATTATTCATGGATACAGCCGGGCTTGGTGGTGCTCAGGACTTGGAAAATGTGGGATTGGCTCCTCTTAAACATTTATTTAAGGACACTTTGGAATTGATCGTGGGATAATCAATAATTGATTCGATTGGCACCTTCCTGGTGGGAATTCCAGGCTGATTCCTGTGGTTTTTTCCCTTTCCATCCATTCCAGAGTGGTTCCTTCCAGTTCAAGTTCCTGCCTTGTGCAGGTGCTTCCAGGTTTTTAACATTCCTGCTTTTCCTCCAGAGGAAATGGGATTTTTTTTTTCCTGTTTTCCAATCATTTTCAAATCCTGGGAATCCATCCTGGGACTGGCACATCCAATCCCTGCTGTCAGCTTTACTGGGAATGTGCTGGGAATGGGGAGAGATTCAGCTTCTGTCTCCTGAAACTCATCCCAATCCCAGCTTTTGGAAGGGTTTATCCCACTTTTCCTGGAAAATCTGGGGCATTTCAGGAGGGATGTGAATTCCAGGGGGTGGAGGAAACCATTCCAAAGCAGCTGGAACGTGGGAGGAATGTGAGGAAATCCCTTTTCCTGTGCTGGAGGCACATCCAGCCTCCCCTTTTATCCAGGGTTTGAGATCCTGGAGCCAATCCCTGGATCCATGAGAGGTGCAGGAATGGGATTTAGAGCATGAAATGGTGGGGAAAAGTGCCAAAAAATTGGGAATTTTGTTCTTCCCCAGATTTCCCAGGTCTGCCAGCTGTGCCAGCAATCTCCCAGGCTCTTTTCCAACCACGCTGCCCAGCTGCACACGCTCCTGGTGAGTTTTTGGGATGAAACCTGGGAATTCCAGAGGGGAAATTCCCTGGGAGTTACAGGATCTGCATCATCCACTGCTGGGGGGGCTCATTCCCAGCTTAAAACCCTTTGGAAAAAGAATTCCAGGATGGTTTGGGTGGGTAGGGGCACTTCCCACTATCCCCAAATCCCGCTTTCCTGGAGAGAAAAATCCCACTTTTCTGTGGAGAAAATTCCTGGGATTTGGCTTTTCCTGGGTATTTTTGCCATCCAGGCCTTGTCTGGCAGCAGCTCCTTCATGAGGGGAGTGGGAATTTGGGAGGAATCAGCTGGAAAAATGGGAAATCCCAAGGATTTCAACTGTGCCCACTGGTTATGGTTTTTGTGGGAGCTGTGGAAGAGTTTTTGATGGGAATGCTGAGTTTTCCATGATTTTAAGAAAGACTTTTTAGCTAAATTGAGCTTTTTTTTCCATTAATAATTTATTTTAAAGGACATTTTGTAGAAATTTTTTATTTCCCCCACACCTGAGACTCGTTGGTCCCTTTTTCCTGCTGTTGTCCCAGTATTTCCATGGATTTGGGAATGTTTGGGGCTGCATTCCCAGAAATATTGTTTCTTTTGCAGGGTCTCTACTGCATCTCTGTCAACTGCATGGACAACGCAGAAGCACAATTCACTACAGCACTGAGGGTGAGATTTTATTCCCAAATTTTCTGCTGGAAACGTGGGAATGGCCCTTGGGGATGGCAATGTGAATTTGGAATGGGAACCTTCCTTAATTGCATTAATGATTTTCCTTGGATCAGGGTGGGGATTTATAACAATGAAACATCCATACGTGACTTTTTAGCCAGGATTTTTTTGTGGGAATGAACAAATCCTGAGGAAAAGACTGAAAACTTTGGGAATTTTCTCTTTTCCAGCTCACAACCCACCAGGAGCTGTGGGCATTTATTGTCACCAACCTGGCCAGCGTCTACATCCGGGAAGGGAATCGGCACCAGGAGGTGAGCGGGGATCCCCCAAATCCTGATTTTGTGTGGAGAAAATTCCTGGGATTTGGCTTTTCCTGGGTATTTTTGCCATCAGGGCAGTGAGAAATCCCAGTTTTCTGTGGAGAAAGTTCCTGGAATTCAGCTTATCCTGGGTATTTTTGCTGTCAGGGCCTTGCTGGCAGCAACTCCTTCATCAGGGCCATGAGAATTTCCACTTTTCTGTGGAGAAAATTCCTGGAATTCAGCTTTTCCTGGGCATTTTTGCTGTCAGGGCCTTGCTGGCAGCAACTCCTTCATCAGGGCCATGAGAATTCCCACTTTTCTGTGCAGAAAATTCCTGGAATTCAGCTTTTCCTGGGTATTTTTGCTGTCAGGGCCTTGCTCGCAGCATCTCCTTCATCAGGGCTGTGAGAAATCCCAGTTTTCTGTGGAGAAAATTCCTGGAATTCAGCTTTTCCTGGGCATTTTTCCTGTCGGGGCCTTGCTGGCAGCAACTCCTTCATCAGGGCCGTGAGAAATCCCAGTTTTCTGTGGAGAAAATTCCTAGGATTTGGCTTTCCTGGGCATTTTTGCCATCAGAGCCTTGCTTGCAGCAGTTCCTTCATCAGGGCCATGAGAAATCCCAGTTTTCTGTGGAGAAAATTCCTGGGATTCTGTTTTTCCAAAGTATTTTTGCCATCAGGGCCTTGCTGGCAGCATCTCCTCAGTCAGGGGGGCAGGAATTCCTGAGAAATTGGCTGGAAAACTCCAAAAGTTCTGGATTATTCCCAGAATTCTCCCCTCTCTCTCTCAAATCCCACTTTTCTGTGGAGAAAATTCCTGGGATTTGGCTTTTCCTGGGCATTTTTGCCGTCAGGGCCTTGCCAGCAGCAGTTTTTCAATCGGGGTGGGAATTCCTGAGAAATCAGCTTTAAAACTCCAAATATTCTGGATTATTCCCAGAAATCTTCCCATGGGAATAGAATTTAACTCTGTCATCTCTCATTCAACCCCTTGGCTTCATTTTCCATCCATTTTCCATCATTTTCCATATCCAGGAATTTCAGGGAATCACAGAAATAACCAAAATTAGGGAATTGCTCCTGAGTTTCTCTGGTTTATTCCCAAAATTCTTCCTTTTCACTCTCTCAGAGCCCTCAGGGATTTGCCTTGGGAAGTTTCTCCACAGGAATTTTGCTCCCTGTGCACAAAATTTGGGAAAAACCCTTGGGAAGCAAAAAAGATCCTTAAAATTGATGAATTCTTTAATTCTGGTTTTAATTAATCAAACTCGGTATCAAATTCATTACCAGATCCAGCAGCTCCAAGTTTTCTGTGGGAATGCAATTATTATCCAGGAAATCCTATGGAATTGGAGGAGATTTGGAATAAAACTTGGTTTTGGGGATCAAAATGAGCCTAAAATTCCCAATATTGGGATAAATTGGGGTGGTTTGGGTGGAATTTCACTGCTTTGGTGCTGGTTTTTCCTTGGAAAATTGATTTTTTCCATGATGATTCCCTTTTCCTCTCCCTTTTTCCAGCTCTACAGTTTATTGGAAAGGATAAATCCCGACCACAACTTCCCAGTGAGGTGAGAATTCCAACAAATCCCAACATTCCGGGATGGGAATGATGCATTTGCAGGAGGATTTTCAACAAATTAGGGAAAAAAATCCAACTTAACTCCAAGGGAAAAGCTGGGGATGGGCCTTAAATGGAATATTTAGCTGGGAAATTGGATTTGGGGTGGAATTCCTGGGAATTTGGGTGGGAATCTTGAGGTATCCATGGGTTTTTATTCCACAGCTCCCACTGTCTGCGGGCTGCAGCGTTTTACATCCGAGGGCTCTTCTCCTTCTTCCAGGGAAGATACAACGAGGCCAAGTGAGTCCAAACCCCTGGGAAAAGTGGGAAAAATGGGGGGAAATGAGAGAAAATGTGGGAAAAATGGGAAAAATGTGGAGGAAATGAGAGAAAATGTGGGAAAAATGAGAGAAAATGTGGGAAAAATGAGAGAAAATGTGGGGGAAATGAGAGAAAATGTGGGGAAAATGAGGGAAAATGCGGGGAAAATGAGAAAATGTGGGGGAAATGAGAGAAAATGTGGGGGAAATGAGAGAAAATGTGGGGAAATGAGAGAAAAATGAGAGAAAATGTGGGAAAAATGAGAGAAAATGTGGGAAAAATGAGAGAAAATGTGGGGGAAAAGTGGGAAAAATGCAGGGAAAAGTGAGAGAAAAAGTGGGAAAAATGCAGGAAAAATGAGAGAAAATGTGGGAAAACTCGGTCTGGCTTTTTTGGGATGGGAATGGGAATGCCAAGGCCTGGTTTCCATGCAATTCCCATGGATTTCTCCTGGATTATCCAGGGAAAAGAGCAGGGAAGTGGTGGGGGTTGAGCTCTTTCCTTGGGAATCAGTCCCTGGGATCCTTGGGAATCTTGGGAATGTTATTCCCTTGATTCCCAGGGAATCCTTGAGATTTTATTTCCTGCAATCCTTAGAAACCCTTGGGAATTTTGGGATCTTATTCCTTGCAAAATCCTTGGGAATCCTGGGCGTTTTATTCCCTGCAATTCCAAGGATTCCTTGGGAATCTTATTCCCTGCAGTGCTTGGGAATCCTTGGGAATCTTGGAATTTTATTCCCTGGAACCCCAAGGAATCCATGGGAATTTTGGGACTCGCAATCCTTGTAAATCCTTGGGAATCTCGGGCATTTTATTCCCTTCGGTTCCAGGGAATTCTTGAGATCTCATTCCAAGGAATCCTTGGGAATGCTATTCCCTGAAATCCTTGGGATTTTTGGGATCTTATTCCCTGCAAAACCCTTGGGAATCTCGGGCATTTTATTCCTTTCAGTTCTCAGGAATCCTTGGGATCTCATTCCCTGCAATCCCAAAGAATCCCTGGCAGGAATCTTGGGAATGTTATTGCCTGCAATCCTTGGGAATCCTGGCACTCACATTCCCTGGAATCCTTGGGAATTTGGGATTTAATTCCCAGAAATCCCCAGGAATCCTTGGGAATCCTGGCACTCTGATTCCCTGCAATCCTTGGGAATCCTGGCACTCACATTCCCTGGAATCCTTGGGAATTTGGGATTTTATTCCCTGCAATCCCCAGGAATCCTTGGGAATCTCAGGCCTCTCATTCCCTGGAATCCTTGGGAATTTGGGATTTTATTCCCTGAAATCCCCAGGACTCCTTGGGAATCCTGGCACTCTGATTCCCTGAAATCCTTGGGAATCCTGGCACTCACATTCCCTGGAATCCTTGGGAATTTGGGATTCCTTGGGAATCCTGGCACTCTGATTCCCTGGGATTTGGGATTTCATTCCCTGCAATCCCCAGGAATCCTTGGGAATCTCAGGCCTCTCATTCCCTGGAATCCTTGGGAATTTGGGATTTCATTCCCTGCAATCCCAAGGATGAATCTCAGGCCTCTCATTCCTTTCCATCCCGAGGACCTCCCCAGAGAAAATCCAGGAATTCTCTCTTTAAAGCCCCTCATCCCAACTCCTGCCACTTCCCCTCCCAGGGCCATTCCAGGATTTTCAGGGAGGTGCCAAATCCCAATTTTTTTCCCCGTTTTTTCCTTTTCCAGGCGATTTTTGCGGGAGACTCTGAAGATGTCGAACGCGGAGGACCTGAACCGCCTGACAGCCTGTTCTCTGGTGCTGCTGGGCCACATCTTCTACGTGCTGGGCAACCACAGGGTACTGCCAGTCCTGGCATCCCTGGGATTGTTAAATCCCAGGGAAAATCCCAGGAGAAAATCTCCCAAAAATCCCAGGGAAAATCCCCCAAAAATCCCAGGAAAAATCCCCCCAAAAATCCCAGGGAAAATCCTCCAAAAATCCCAGGGAAAATCCTCCAAAAATCCCAGGGAAAATCCTCCAAAAATCCCAGGGAAAATCCCCGAAAAATCCCAGGAAAAATCCCCCCAAAAATCCCCCAAAAAATCCCAGGAAAAAATCTCCCAAAAATCCCAGGAAAAATCCCCCCAAAAATCCCAGGGAAAATCCTCCAAAAATCCCAGGGAAAATCCTCCAAAAATCCCAGGAAAAAATCCCCCCAAAATCCCCGGAAAAATCCCCCAAAAATCCCAGGGAAAATCCCCCAAAAATCCCAGAGAAATCCCCCAAAAATCCCAGGGAAAAATCCCCCAAAAATCCCAGGGAAAAATCCCCCAAAAAATCCCAGGAAAAAAATCTCCCCAAAAATGCCCCCAAAAATCCCCCAAAATCCCAGGGAAAACCGGGATACGGTTGGGAATGACGAGGATTTTAAAGGATTTTTTGTGTTGTCACATCCCAGGTTGGGATTTTCCTCCCCCTGGATGATCCCGGGATTTGGGTTTTTGTGGAGTTTCAGGGGTCCTGGTCTGGGATCTGTTCCGGAAGGGTCCGGGCTGTAAAAAAAGATGGGAAAGGGAAAAAGTGGAATTGTGGGGGAATTCCCTGGGAATTCCCATGGAGAGAGTGGAAAAATGGGAATTTCCCAATGCAGAATTCCCAGAATGGAGCTCTGGGAGGTCCCACTCAGCGCTTCCATTTATCCCTGAAATCCCAGGGAATCCTCGGGAATTTGGGGATCCTGTTCTCTGCAGTCCTAAGGAATCCTTGGGAATTTGGGGATTTGATTCCCTGAAATCCCAGGGAATCCTTGGGAATTTTGGGATCTTGTTCCCTGCAGTCCCAGGGAATCCTTGGGGATTTTATTCCCTGCAATCCCAGGGAATCCTTGGGAATTTGGGGATTTGATTCCCTGAAATCCCAGGGAATCCTCGGGAATTTGGGGATCCTGTTCTCTGCAGTCCTAAGGAATCCTTGGGAATTTGGGGATTTGATTCCCTGCAATCCCAGGGAATCCTTGGGAATTTTGGGATCTTGTTCCCTGCAGTGCCAGGGAATCCTTGGGAATTTGGGGATTTGATTCCCTGCAATCCCAGGGAATCCTTGGGAATTTTGGGATCTTGTTCCCTGCAGTCCTAAGGAATCTTTAGGAATTTGGGGATTTGATTCCCTGCAATCCCAGGGAATCCTCGGGAATTTTGGGATCTTGTTCCCTGCAGTCCTAAGGAATCCTTGGGAATTTGGGGATTTGATTCCCTGAAATCCCAAGGAATCCTTGGGAATTTGGGGATTTGATTCCCTGCAATCCCAGGGAATCCTCGGGAATTTTGGGATCTTGTTCCCTGCAGTCCTAAGGAATCTTTAGGAATTTGGGGATTTTATTCCCTGAATTCCTGAGGAATTTTTGGGACTGTTACTCCCTTCCATCCCAAAGAACCTTTAGGAATCCTGGGATTTTATTTCTTTTAATCCCAGGGAATCCTTGGGATCTGACTCCATCCCAGGGCATCCCTGGGAATCCTTGGGATTTGATTCCGTTCCACACCAAGGATTCCTTAGGAATTTGGGGATTTGATTCCCCTCAATCCCAAGAAATCCTTGGGAATGTTGAGCATTTCACTCCCTTCCAATTCCCCACTGGAAATTTCCCATCTTTTCCATCAATCCCTGCTGGAAGGGGCAGGAGGAATTCCCCCAATCCCAATTTTCCCTCTCCCTTCCCATTTTTCCCAGGAAAGCAACAACATGGTGGTGCCGGCCATGCAGCTGGCCAGCAAAATCCCGGACATGTCGGTGCAGCTCTGGTCCTCTGCCCTGCTCCGAGGTAACTCGGGATCTGGGAATGTCCTGGAAAAGCTGGGAGAGGGACGGGGGGGGTGGGAATTACAGGGAAAACCTGGAGCTGATCCCTGGGCTGGGAATGTGCAGCTCTGAGGTAACTCGGGATCTGGGAATGTCCTGGAAAAGCTGGGAGAGGGACAGTGGGAATGGGAGTGACAGAGAGAACCTGGGGCTGATCCTGAGGGTGGGAATGTGCAGCTCTGGGGTAACTCGGGATTGGGGAGTGTCCTGGAAAATTGGGAAAGGGATGGGGGGGTGGGAATTACAGGGAAAACCTGGAGCTGATCCCGAGGGTGGGAATGTGCAGCTCCGAGGTAACTCGGGATTGGGGAGTGTCCTGGAAAACCGGGAAAGGGACAGTGGGGGAGTGGGAATTACATGGAAAACCTGGAGCTGATCCCAAGGGTAGGGTGGGCTGGGAATGTGCAGTGCCAGGGATAATTCAGGATCAGGGAATGTCCATAAAAATCTGGGAAAGAGCCTCCAGGAGAGTGGGAATGCCAGGGAGAACCTGGAGCTGATCCATTTATTTGGGACTCTTATTCCGTTCTACCCCAAGGAACCTTTAGGAATTTGTGGATTTGATTCCCTGCAATCCCTTGGTAATTTTGGGGTTTTATTCCCTGGATTCCTGAGGAATTTTTTGGGATTGTTAATCCTTTCCATCCTAATGGATCTTTAGAAATTTTGGAATCCTTGGGAATCCATTTCCCTGCAATCCCAAGGGATCTTTAGGAATTTGGGGATTTGATTCCTTTCCATCCCAGGGAATCCTTGGGAATTTTGGGATTTTATTCCCTCCCTGGGGGTTTTTGCTGCAGCCCCCAGCCCTGGGTCAGGGCTGTTGGTCTGTGCTGAATTCCAGGATTTTTCCCGATTTTCCAGACCTGAACAAGGCCTGTGGGAACGCCATGGACGTTAACCCTTTCCATCCCAGGGAATGTTGGGATTTTATTCCCTCCCTGGGGATTTTTGCTGCAGCCCCCAAACCCTGGGTCAGGGCTGTTGGTCTGTGCTGAATTCCAGGATTTTTCCCGATTTTCCAGACCTGAACAAGGCCTGTGGGAACGCCATGGACGTTAACCCTTTCCATCCCAGGGAATCTTAGGGAATTGTTGGGCTGAGGGCTGGGTCAGGGCTGTCGGGCCTGACTGAATTCCCGGATTTTTCCCGATTTTCCAGACCTGAACAAGGCCTGTGGGAACGCCATGGACGTTAACCCTTTCCATCCCAGGGAATCCTTGGAATTTTGGGATTTTATTCCCTCCCTGGGGGTTTTTGCTGCAGCCCCCAAACCCCGGGTCAGGGCTGTCGGGCCTGACTGAATTCCCGGATTTTTCCCGATTTTCCAGACCTGAACAAGGCCTGTGGGAACGCCATGGACATTAACCCTTTCCATCCCAGGGAATCTTTAGGAATGTTGGGCTGAGGGCTGGGTCAGGGCTGTTGGGCCTGACTGAATT
Organism: Acrocephalus arundinaceus; assembly: GCA_021534815.1. Lineage (NCBI taxonomy): Eukaryota > Metazoa > Chordata > Aves > Passeriformes > Sylviidae > Acrocephalus > Acrocephalus arundinaceus. The sequence continues at coordinate 910,635 of JAJEOU010002506.1, read as the reverse complement.
CCAGGATTTTTCCCGTTTTTCCAGACCTGAACAAGGCCTGTGGGAACGCCATGGACATTAACCCTTTCCATCCCAGGGAATGTTGGGATTTGATTCCCTGCAATCCCAGGCAATCCCTGGGGATTTTTGCTGCAGCCCCCAAACCCTGGGTCAGGATTTTTGGGCCGAGAGGAGCTCAGAGGTTGGGCCTGACTGAATTCCAGGATTTTTCCCGTTTTCCAGACCTGAACAAGGCCTGTGGGAACGCCATGGACGTTAACCCTTTCCATCCTAAGGAATTTTAGGGAATTGTTGGGCCGAGAGGAGCTCAGAGGTTGGGCTGGGTCAGGGCTGTCGGGCCTGACTGAATTCCCGGATTTTTCCCGTTTTCCAGACCTGAACAAGGCCTGTGGGAACGCCATGGACATTAACCCTTTCCATCCTAAGGAATCTTTAGGAATTGTTGGGCTGAGGGCTGGGTCAGGATTGTTGGGCCTGACTGAATTCCCGGATTTTTCCCGATTTTCCAGACCTGAACAAGGCCTGTGGGAACGCCATGGACGCGCACGAGGCGGCGCAGATGCACCAGAATTTCTCGCAGCAGCTGCTGCAGGATCACATCGAGGCCTGCAGCCTCCCCGAGCACAACCTGATCACCGTGAGCACCCCTGAATTCCCAAAATTCCCGCTTTTCCAGGGGAATTCCCTTTGTGGTCACGGGGATGAGTTGGGGGTGGTGGGTTTGGGATTTGTTTTCTCTGGGGGTTTTTTACCCGCCCCAAAATGGAATTTCCTGCCCCAAAATGGAATTTCCTGCCCCAAAATGGAATTTTCTGTCCCAAATCTGAATTATTCCACCCCTAAACAGAATTTTCCCACCCAAAATGAAATTTTCCTGCCCCAAACCTGGATTTTCCTGCCCCAAAATTGAAATTTCCTACCCCAAAATGGAATTTTCCCACCTCAAAACTGAATTTTCCTGCCACAAAATTGAAATTTTCCTGCCCCAAAATTGAAATTTCCTACCCCAAAATGGAATTTTCTGCCTCAAAACTGAATTTTCCTGCCACAAAATTGAAATTTCCTACCCCAAAATGGAATTTTCCCACCCCAAGACTGAATTTTCCACTGGCTTTGAAATTCCCAAAAAAAACCCCTGGAAAACCAAATCCCAGCAGGGTGTGGGCTTGGAATTTGGGATCCCTGGGGCAGGGAGGATTTTCCTGGGAATTCCACAGATCCCAGGGAATTTTTCCAGGTTTTCTCGGGTTTTTGGCTTTGAAATTCCCAGAAAAATCCCTGAAAATTCAAATCCAACAGGATTTTCACTTTGAAATTCCAAAAAACCCTTGGAAAACCAAATCCCAGCAGGATTTCTTCATGGAATGTGGGATTCCCGGGAATTCTGTGATCCTCAGGGAATTCTTCCATCTCAAGGGAATTTTTCCACGATTTTTGCCTTTGAAATTCCCAAAAAAAAACCCCTGGAAAACCAAATCCCAGCGGGATGAGGGGTTGGAATTTGGGATCCCTGGGGCAGGGAGGATTTTCCTGGGAATCCTTTGCTCCCCGGGGAATTTCCCGGGAATTTTTCCGGAATTCTGATCCCGATTTTCTCTCCCTGGCAGTGGACGGACGGACCCCCCCCGGTCCAATTCCAGGCCCAGAACGGCCCCACCACCAGCCTGGCCAGCCTGCTGTGAAATCCCGGGAAAATCCCACAGAAATCCCGGGAAAATCCCGGGAAAACTCCAGGGAAATTCCAGGATCTCCAGCGCCAACATCCCAGAGGAAAAAACAACAAAAAAACATCGAAAACTTGGGAAAAGAAACAAAAAATCCACGGAAAAACTTGGGAATTCCCTCTGGCAGTGAGAAAAAAGTAGGAATTTTCCGGGAATTTCCAGGAATTTTCCAGGAATTTTCTGGAATTTTCTGGAATTTTGCAGGAATTTTCCAGGGAATTACCCGGGAATTTTCCAGGAATTTTCCAGGGAATTACCCGTGAATTTTCCAGGAATTTTCCAGGGAATTACCCGGGAATTTTCCAGGAATTTTCCAGGGAATTACCCGGGAATTTTCCAGGAATTTTCTGGAATTTCCCAAGAATTCCCAAGAATTTCCCAGGAATTTTCCAGGAATTCCCGGAGCCGCTGTTCCAGCTGGGAATTCCAGGTGAATCCCAAGGTTTGGGAATTCCCAGGAAAAACTTGGGAATCCTCGGGAATAAACGAGGAGATCCCGGCTGGGATTCCCTGCAAAGGAAAATTTGGGAATTCCGGGAATTCTGGGATTCTCCTGCCCCACCACAGCTCTCCCCACCCTCTGGCTTTGGGAAAATCGGGAATTTTTTCCTGCTGATCCCAAATTTTCCCAGCCTGAAGGCGCCGGTGCCTTAAGGATTCCCAGATCCGACTCTGGGAGAAATTCCAGCCTCGCCCTCGGCACAAAATTCCCTTTCCCAGGGATTTTTCCCAGATTTTTTTCCAAGTTTTTCCAGGTTTTTTTTTCAGGTTTTTTTCCAGTTTTTCCCAGTTTTTTCCCAAGTTTTTCCCTTTTTTTTTCCCAGGTTTTTTCCGTGTTTTTTCCCTGTTAAATTCCCTGGTTTATCCCAGTTTTTTCCGTTTTTTTTTGATTTTCCAGGAGATCTCCCAGAGCTCTGGGAATGCTGAATCCCAGGAAAAAGCTGGAAGTTTTCCCAGGATTCCAGCAGTGCCTGGGGTGGGATGGAGTTGGAATTTCTGGGAAAAGAGGAAGGAAAAGAACTCCGGAATTCCTGGGGAGAGGAAAAGCAAAACCCTGGAAACTCCCAGAGATTTTTGGGGAATTTTTAATCCCAAAAATTGGGATTTTTCCATGAATTTTCCCATCCCACCTGGATGGGGAGGAACCTTAGAATTCCCCCAAAATTCCCTTAAATTTCCCTCATTCCCATCATTTTTCCATCTTTTCCTGCAGGTGGAATTTTTTCCGCCCAAATTCCTCAATTTTCCCTCTGGAATTCACTCCAGGGATGAGGTTTGGTTTTATTTGGGGTTTTTTTCCATGGAATCCTGGAGAGCTCCCAAGGACCTGGAAATCCCTGGAATTTTGGGCATTGAAGATTGGGAATTTTCATTCCGGATTCCTTCAGGATTAAGGAAAACCCTCGGTGCTGTTGGAACTCCAAACACCAGGGAAAAAATTCCCAAAGAATTCCCAAATCCCGGGATTTTCCAGCCTGAATCCGGGGCTGGAATTCCCTGGGCAGCTCCCAGACTTGCCTGGATCCCGAATTTATTTTTGGGATATTTGGGATCCCCCAAATTTTCATCCCCGTGGAGAATTGGGGGAGTTTTCCCAATTTTTCAGGGTTTTTGGGAAGGAAATTCCCAGTTTTTATTTCCTTGGGGGCGCAACAATTCCTGGGAATTTTTTTCCTTGGAATTTTCCTGCCTTGGGAAAAGCTGAAAATTCCCAAATCCCAGCCAGGAAATCCAAATTTTCCCTTCTAACTCCAGAACATTCCTGGAATATTCTGGAATTTCGGGCTAAACTCAGCTTTGGCTTGAGATTTTGGGATGGAATTCCCAAATTTTGGGAATGATCCCGATCCCAGGGCAGGGACACTTCCACTATTTGGGGCACTTCCAGGGCGGCCAAATCCCGAAAAAAATCGGGAAAAACCTGGAAAAAACTCGGGAAAAATTGGGAAAAAATTGGGAAAAAATCGGGAAAAATTGGGAAAAATCAGGAAAATTTGGGAAAAAATTGGGAAAACTCCCAATTCCTGCGAGCTGTGCTTGGAGCTGAGCTTTGGGAATTCCCCCAGGAATTTTCCTGGGAATTCTCCGGCGGCTCCCGTGGGCAAAGAACCTTTCCCAACCCCCCAGAAGGAGCAAAATTCCCAAAAATTCCCAATTTTCCGCCTCCAGCATCCCATAAAATTCCCTTCGGTGGCTGAAGCAGCTGGAGAATCCCTCTGGAATTCCGGGTGGGAGCTGGGGGTTGGATCCCAGCTCTTCCCAGTGCCGGAATTCCCGGTGCAGATCCCGGGCCAATGTACAGAGCTTTTTACCATTGTATATTAAATTATTTAATAGCTTTTCCTTGGCAGCCTCTCCTTTTGCTTTGGTTTTCCGGGAGCAGGGGTGGGAAGGAGGAGCTGAAATTCCCTGGAATTCTGGAGGAAAACGGGGAAGATCCCGGAGCTTCTCCAACGTTGCTCTGGGTTGATTTTGTTGGAGATTTTCCTCCTGAAATTGTGGAATTGTCTCCATGAAATCCTTAAAAATCAAAATAATTCAGGGGATTGGGGAAATTTCCCAGGGTTTTTAATGGAACAGCCGGGATTTCTCCTGGAAAATCCCATCCCTGGTGGAAAATAAATGGGATTGCTGCAGAGCCCCCTCTGGATCCCATTCCTGACAGCAGGAATTGGGAACTCCAAAGAATTCCCAAAGAATCCCAAAGCCGTGGGATTAAATCTGTGTGGGAATGATCCTGAGGGATAAATCCCAATGGGAATGACCCCAAATCACTTTGGGAATGACCCCAAATCCCACCGGGAATGATCCTGAGGGATAAATCCCACTGGGAATGACCCCAAATCACTTTGGGAATGATCCTGAGGGATAAATCCCAGCAGCAATGATCCCAAATCACTTTGGGAATGACCCCCGAGGGATAAATCCCAGCAGCAATGATCCCAAATCCCACCAGGAATGATCCCAAGAGTTACATTCCAATGGGAATGACCCCAAATCCCAATGGGAATGATCCCAAGGGTTAAATTCCAATGGGAATGATCCCAAATCCCACCGGGAATGATCCTGAGGGATAAATCCCAATGGGAATCATCCCAAATCACTTTGGGAATGACCCCAAATCCCACCGGGAATGATGTCGGGGTTAAATCCCACTGGGAATGACCTCGGCAGGAGCAGCCGGACCGGCCCGGGCAGCTCAGCCCCAGCTCAGCCCCTGAGTCACCGAGGTGGGACCGGGACCGGGATCCCATCCCTGCCCTGGAACCGGGAACTGCCCCGGGACCGGGATTGGCACCGGGATCTGCCCCGGGCCTGGCACCAGCACCGGCAGCGGGGTCTGCCCCGGGCCCTGCCCCTGGCACCGGGACCTCGTCCGACTCTGGAACCAGGACCGGCACCGGGACCGGCCCCGGGATCTCATCCCCGGCCCCTGCTGCTCCTGGGCTCCGGGCCCTGCTCCCGGTACCGGCTGGAGCTGCCGAGGCACCGACACCGACACCGGAGCGGGGCCTCATCCCCGTGCCCGGCATCGCCCGGAGCTGCGGGGCCGGGCCCCGACCCTGCCCCGGCTGCTCCTGGGCTCCGGGCCCTGCCTGTGCTCCGGTACCGGCGGGACCTGCTCCGGGCCCTGCCCCGGTACCGGCTGGGGCTGCTCCGGGCCCTGTCCCGGGACCGGCTGGGGCTGCTCCAGGACCGGGCCCGGGCCCTGCCCCTGCGGCCGCTCCCGGGGCCGTTTTCCCCCTGACCCCCGGCCCCGTCTGGCTCTGCCGCGAGTCCCGGCCCTCACCCGGCCCGGCCGCAACCCCGCCCGCAGAACCGGCTCCGCCAGGCCCCCGGTGCCTCCCCCTCGTTTCCTCCCGCCGGCCCCCCCTATCTGCGGCCCCAGCGCGGCCTGCGCGGGCGGATAAGGGCGGCGGGGCCGGGCCCCTCCCCGGGCCGCCATCACCTCAGCCGGCCCCGGGAGGAGCCAGCGCGGCCCGGCCCCGGGGGAACCGGCGGGAGGAGCCGGGCCCGGCCCCGCCGCCCCGCCCATGCCCCGCCCCCTCCCCGCGGGCCGAGATCTCATTGGCTCTCGCTGGGCACCCGCTGTCTTCTATTGGATATTTCACCCATCAATCAAATCAAAGCCACGCCTCCTTCCGCCCTCACAGCAGGGACGAGGCGCGCACCACGGGGGCGCGCCGCTGATTGGTCAATACTCTCGTCAATCAAAAACAAAACCACGCCTCCCCCTCACGGCTACTACGGGGGCGGGCCTACTGCTGCCTCTTCGCGCCGATTGGCTGCAGGGCAGGCAACCCACCTTTCTATTGGCCGGCGCCGCCGTCCATCATTAGTTTAAAGATTAAAAAAAACCCACCCAACGCAGCGCCCCAGGCCTGGGCAGGGGGGGCGTGGCCGGGCGCGAGGGTGTCCCAAATCTGCCTGGCAACGGGGGGGGTCCCGAGGGGGGGGGCGAGGGGAGGGGGGGCAGAGGGGAGGGGAGGGGGCGAGAGGGGAGGGCACGGAGGGGGAGGGGGCGAGAGGGGCGGGAGGATGGGGGGGGCCGGCGAGTGAGGGGGGGGCGGGTCCCCCTGCGCGCGCAGCCCCCCCCGCCCCCCCCTCCTGTCAGTGGCCACCTGAGGGAGCCGCCTCCCCTCCCCCCACGGCCCCAGTCCGGGCCGGGCCCCGCTGAGGAGGAGGAGGAGGCGGCTCTGAGGGGGCTCCGGACAGTGAGTGACACCCGCGCCCCGCCAGCTCCCCCAGGCCGGGAAGGGGGCACGGGGACGAGGGGACACCCCCACACACACACCCCCTTCCCCCTGAGGGGAAATCGGGGCTTGGGGCACGGGGGGAGCGGCGGGGCCGGAGATCCGGGGTGAGGCGGGGCTGTGAGGGGGCACGGCCGTGAGGGAGAGAAGGGAGCGGGCAAAGGGCGGCTCTGGTCAGCGGGGACCCCGTGAGGGGCGCGGGGAACGGGGCTGAGGGAGAGCGCCAAAGCGCCGGGGGGGTTCACGGCGGATGAAAGTGCGGCCGGGCGTGTGTGCGAACGGGGGGGGAGGTGGAGATAATAAAAAAAAAAAAAGAGAGAAAAGAGAAAAGGTTGGGAAGTCCGAGGGGAGGGTGGGCACGGGTGAGGGGGTGCCAGGGAGGAGCGGGAGTGCATCCTGGGAGTTGCCCGATAGGCACAGCCACCAGAGCATGTCAGCAAAGGCGGATTATTGGTGCCAGAGCCTTGGGAAGCGGGGGAGGGGAATGGGGGAGGGGACGGGCCACCACCGGGGCCACCGGGGCCACCACCGGGGCCACCAGGCCACGGCTCGGGGCTCCCGGGGAGCGCGGGCAGCCCTGAGGGAGCCCCGGCGGAGCCGTGCGGACAGCGGGGTGCGCGTGTGTCCCCCCCGGGCCAGCCCCGCCGCCATCCTGCCGTGGGTGTCCCCTCGGTGTGTGACGGGCCCGGAGTGGCACTCCGGAAACACGGAGAAACTTTGGGCACGGGGCGGGGAAACGCGGGGCTGTGCGGGGGAAAGGAGCGGGGAAAGGAGCGGGGAATGGATCGGGGAAACGCGGGGCTGTGCGGGGAGAGGAGCGGGGAATGGAGCGGGGAATGGAGCGGGGAACGGAGCGGGGAAAGGAGCGGGGAAAGGAGCGGGGCTGTGCGGGGAGAGGAGCGGGGCCGTGCGGGGAAAGGAGCAGGGAAAGGAGCGGGGAGAGGAGCGGGGAAAGGAGCGGGGCTGTGCAGGGATCCATGAGAGATTGGGAGGGGGAAAAGTGAGGGGTGAAGGGAGAGCACAGGGGGTTTGGGGAAAGCTGAGGAGTTAAGGGAATGCTGAGGGGTTTTGGGGGATAAAAGTGAGGGGTGAAGGGAGAACTGAGGGGTTTGGGGAAAAGCTGAGGGGTTTGGGGAGAACTGAGGGGTTTGGGGAATAAAAGTGAGGAGTGAAGGGAGAACTGAGGGGTTTGGGGAAAAGCTGAGGGGTGAAGGAAAAGCTGATGGGTGAAGGGAATGCTGAGGGGTTTTGGGAAAAGCTGAGGGGTTTGGGGAGAACTGAGGGGTTTGAGGGGGAAAAGCTGAGGGGAGAAGGGAATGCTGAGGGGTTTTGGGAAAAGCTGAGTTTGGGGAAAAAAAGCTGAGGAGTTTGGGGAAAAGCTGAGGGGTTTTGGGTAGAACTGAGGGGTGCAGGAAAGTTGAAGGGTTGAGGGGAAAGCTGAGGGGTTTGGGGGCATAAAAGTGAGGGGTGAAGGGAAAGCAGAGGGGGTTTTGGGAAAAGCTGAGGGGTTTGGGTAGAACTGAGGGGTTTGAGGGGAAAAAGTGAGGGGTGAAGGAAAAGCTGAGGGGTGAAGGGAATGCTGAGGGGTTTGAGGAGAGCTGAGGAGTTTTGGGGAAAAAAAAGTGAAGGGTTGAAGGGAAGGCTGAGGGATTTGGGGAAAGCTGAGGGGTTTTGGGTAGAACTGAGGGGTGCAGGAAAGTTGAAGGGTTGAGGGGAAAGCTGAGGGGTTTGGGGGGGAAAAGTGAGGGGTGAAGGGAAAGCTGAAGGGTTTGGGGAGAGCTGAGGGGTTTGGTGAAAACTTAGAGGTGCAGGAAAAGCTGAGGGGTTGAAGGGAAAAACGGGATGTAGGAAAAGCTGAGGGGTTTGGGAAAAGCTGAGGGGTTTGGGGAAAAGCTGAGGGGTTTGGGGTAAACTGAGGGGTTTGGGATAAACTGAGGGGTTTGGGGAAAACAGGAGCTGAAGGGAAAGCTGGGGATGTGCTGGAAAAGCCCAGGGGCTGCTGGAAAACTTGAGGGTCTGGGCTGAAATCTGAGGGTTTGGCCTAAAATTGGAGAGTTTGTCCTAAAATCTCAGGGGCTGAAGGGAAATGGGGGATGCACCGGGAAACCTCAGGGGTGGCAGGGGAACCTCGGGGCTCTGCTGGAAAATCTGGGGGTCTGTCCCTAAATCTGAGGCGCTGCTGGAAATCTCAGGGGTTTGCCCCCAAATTCGAGGGTCTGCTGGAAAATCTGAGGCACTGCTGGAAAACCTGGGAGCAAAATCTGAGGGTCTGTCCCAAAATCCAGGGATTTTCACCCAAGCTCCAGGCTCAGCAGGAAATCCTGAGGGTTTGCCCCAAATCCCAGGGGTCTGAGGGAATCCTGAGGATTTGTGGGATAATCCAAGGATCTGCTGAAAAACTTGGGAGGCCGTTCCTCAAAACTCTGAGGGTCTGCCCTGAACCCTGAGAATCCTCTGGAAAACTCTGGGATCCACTGGAAAACTCTGGGATCCACTGGAAAACCTGAGGGGCTGGGGCACAACCCCAGGGATTGTCCCAAGACACCCAAATCCAGGGATTTTCCCCAAAACCTGTGGGATAGACTGAGGATCTGCTGGAAAACCTGAGAGTCTGCGGGAAGATAGAGGGGGTCCGTGTGAAATCCAGGGATCTGTGAAATCCCAGGGATTTGTGTGAAATCCAGGGATCTGTGTGAAATCCAGGGATCTGTGTGAAATCCAGGGATCTGTGAGAATTCCCAGGGGTCTGTGTGAAATCCAGGGATCTGTGAAATCCCAGGGATCTGTGTGAAATCCAGGGATCTGTGAAATCCAGGGATCTGTGTGAATTCCCAGGGATCTGTGAAATCCAGGGGTCTCTGGAGACTCCCAGGGCTCCATCCCAAATCCCGGGGGTCTGTGTGAATTCCAAGGATCTGTGAATTCCCAGGGATCTGTGTGAAATCCAGGGGTCTGCCCCAAATCCTGGGATTCTGTGGTGAATCCCGGGAATCTGTGGAGAATCCCAAGGGTCCATCCCAAATCTCAAGGGTCCATCCCAAATCCTGAGGGTCAGTGTGAAATGTTTGGGTCTGCCCCAAACCCCAGAATTCTGCAGTGAATCCCGGGGGTCTGTCCCAAATCCTGGGGGTCTGTGATGAATTCCGAGGATCTGTGGAGAATCCCAGTGGTCCATCCCAAATCCCAGGGCTCCATCCCAAATCCCAGGGGTCCATCCCAAATCCCAGGGATCCATCCCAAATCCTGGGGGTCTGTGGAGAATTCCAAGGGTCCATCCCAAATCCCAGGGGTCCATCCCAAATCCTGAGGGTCCATCCCAAATCCTGAGGGTCAGTGTGAAATGTTTGGGTCTGCCCCAAATCCCAGAATTCTGCAGTGAATCCCGGGGGTCTGTCCCAAATCCTGGGGGTCTGTGGAGAATTCCAAGGGTCCATCCCAAATCCTGGGGGTCAGCCCCAAATCCCAGGGTCCTGTGGTGAATCCTGGGATCTGTGGTGATTCCCAGGGATCCATCCCAAATCCAGAGGGGTCTGCAGTCAGTCTGTGGGGTGTGTGTGAAATCCGTGGCTCTGCCCCAAATCCCGGGAGTCTGCAGTGAACCCAGGGGGTCCATCCCAAATCCCGGGGCTCTGTGGTAAATTTGGGGAGTCAATCCCAAATCCCAGAGGTCAGTTTGAAATCCCGGCTCCATCCCAAATCCTGAGGGTCTGTGTGAATCCCAGGGCTCCATCCCAAATCCCAGGGATCTGTGTGGGATCCCGGCTCCATCCCAAATCCTGAGGGTCTGTGTGAATCCCAGGGCTCCATCCCAAATCCCAGGGATCTGTGTGGGATCCCGGCTCCATCCCAAATCCTGAGGGTCTGTGTGAATCCCAGGGCTCCATCCCAAATCCCAGGGATCTCTGTGGGATCCCGGCTCCATCCCAATCCAATCCCGGCCGCATCCCTCTGGAATTTTGAATTCCAAATTTCACCATCAGGACCAGAAAATTCCCTTTAATTCCTCCCCAGTTCTCCCTTGGCCTCGCCCCTTTTTTGGGATTTCAGGGTTGGAAAAATCCAGTTAATTCTGAATTTTCCCTCTTTTCCCCTCCTCTTTCCAGCCTTTTCCCAGTTTTTTGGGAAAATCCCATTTCAGGATTTTTTTTAGGGAAAATTAAAGGACTTAGGAGGGATTAATTCCCAAATTTTGATCCAGGAGCGAATTCCCAATGGGAAAACAGGAAAAAAACCCTTCAGTTATAACTTAAATTTAAGGAAAAGTTACTTTGTTCTAACTAAAATTCCTTAAAAAGTTGGGAATTGCTGAGTCCAAAGCAGCGGGAAAAGTGTGGAATATTTCAGTTTGGGGGAGAGAAATGGAGTTTTGGGAAGGGAAATCCCGAATTTTTAGAGGAAAATTGAATTCTAGGAAGGAACCCTTGTTTTAGGAAGGAAAATCCGTATTTTGGGAAGGAAAATCCAGGTTTTTAGAGGGAATTGGAGTTTTAGGAAGAAAAATCCAGGTTTAGAGGAAATTGGAGTTTTAGGAAGGAAAATCCACGTTTTTAGAGGAAATTGGAGTTTTAGGAAAGAAAATCCAGGGTTTTAGAGGAAATTGGAGTTTTAGGAAGGAAAATCCAGGTTTTTAGAGGAAATTGGAGTTTTAGGAAGGAAAATCCAGGTTTTTAGAGGAAATTGGAGTTTTAGGAAAGAAAATCCAGGTTTTTAGAGGAAATTGGAGTTTTAGGAAGGAAAATCCAGGTTTTTAGCAGGAGTCAGCGTTTAAATTTTGCATTTGGCTTTTTCCCCTCCCAAAAAAAGCTGGGAAAAGAAATTTTTTTAGGAGTTTTGGGACAAATCCCAACCCTGGGCCAGCCCTGCTGGAGCTGCGTTTTCCAGGGAATAAAATGGAGCCGAAATTCCCATTTTGTGCTCCCAAAAAATCCTCGGAAAATTCCCAATTCCTGCCACCAGGAATTCCAGAGGGGACACAGGACTCAGTTTGTCCAGCTGGGGGCTGGAGCTGGGAAAATTTGGGATAAATTCCCCCAAATTTGGGATAAATTCCCCCAAAATTGGGATAAATTCCCCCAAATTTGGGATAAATTCCCCCAAATTCAGCCAAATTCCCCCAAATTTGGGATAAATTCCCCCAAACTCAGCCAAATTCCCCCAAATTTGGGATAAATTCCCCCAAATTCCCCCAAATTTGGGATAAATTCCCCCAAATTCCCCCAAATTTGGGATAAATTCCCCCAAACTCAGCCAAATTCAGCCAAATTTGGGATAAATTCCCCCAAATTTGGGATAAATTCCCCCAAATTCAGCCAAATTCCCCCAAATTTGGGATAAATTACCCCAAATTCAGCCAAATTCCCCCAAATTTGGGATAAAGTCCCCCAAATTTGGGATAAATTCCCCCAAATTTGGGATAAATTCCCCCAAATTCAGCCAAATTTCCTCAAATTTGGGATAAATTCCCCCAAATTTGGGATAAAATCCCCCAATTTTTTCTTGGGAATCTGTTTGGGATCAATTTTTGGGGGGAATGACTGATCCCAGTTTCTGTGGGGTTAAGGGGTTAACCCCTTAGAGGGGTTAAAATTTGGGATGGAGACCCAAAATCCAAGGATTTGGGTGGGTTTGGGATGGGATTTGGGTGTCCCTGACCCTCAGGATCCCTTCCCATCCCGGGAATTTCCGGCTGGAATTTGGGGAGTCCATGGAAAATACGGAGGGGATTTGTGGGATTGATCCCTGGAATTCTGGATTGATCCCTGGGATTTGCAGGGAAATTCCTGGGATTTGGGCAGAATTCACCAGGGTTTGGGGAGAATTTTCTGGGATTTCGCAGGAATTTCTGGAATTCTGGATTGATCCCTGGGATTCTGGGATGGAAGGAGCCGAGGGATCCCCGATCCCACCCCACCTTCCCTGATCCCGGATTGTTCCCGGAACATTCCAGGGATCCGGGGGCAGCCACGGCTGCTCTGGGAATTCCTGCCCCAAATCCCACCCAAATTCCCAAATTTCCCCATTCAAACCCATTCCCATTGGATTTTCCCAGTTTGGGGATGGAGTCCGTTGGATTTGTCCAAGTTTTGGGGTGTTACCCATTGGATTTGGGATGGAACCCATGGAATTTTCCCAGTTTGGGATGATATCCATGGATTTTTTCCAGTTTTGGTTGATATCCGTAGAATTTCCCCCGTTTTGGGATGGAATCCATAGGATTTTCCCAAGTTTTGATGGATATCCATTGGATTTTTCCAGTTTTGGGATGGCATCCATGGGATTTTCCCAAGTTTTGGATTTTCCAGCTTTGCAGTGGCATCCGTGGGATTTTTCCAGGTTTTAGGGTGGTTCCCATTGGATTTTCCACCTTAATAATTAATTAATAATTAATTAATAATTCCACAGCTCCGAATTCCTTCCGCCGTTCATTTGGTGTGAAACGATGGAAATTCGGGATTTGGGATCCGGCTCTGGCAAAACTTCCCTGGAAAAGTCTTTTCCCAAAATCCCGGGGATGGCGGGCGCTGAACTGGGAGGAATTTCCTGGGATTTTGGGGGGATCTGCGGAGATTTTCAGGGAATTTTCTGGGATCTCGCAGGAATTTGGGGAGAACTGCCAGGATTTATTGGGAATTTAATGGGAATTTCTGGGATTTTGGGGGGAACTTTCCAGGAGGATTTTGGGGTCGCGGCTTTCCCGGAGCTTCTTTGGGACCGGGGAAATTTTGGGATCGGAGCCGAGCCCAGCCCCAGTCCCGGGGCCTCCCGGAGCGCCCCGCGCCTCCGGCACCGCCGCTGTCCCCGCTGTCCCTGCCTGTCCCTCTGTCCGTCCCTGTCCCCTCTGTCCCCTCTCTGTCCCTGTCCCTCTGTCCCGTCCTTGTCCCTCTGTCTGTCCCCGTCTCTCTGTCCCTGTCCCTCTCTGTCCCTGTCCCTCTGTCCCCTCTGTCCCTCTGTCTGTCCCTCTGTCTGTCCCTGTCTCTGTCCCTCTGTCCCTGTCCCTCTCTGTCCCTCTCTCTGTCCCCTCTGTCTGTCCCTCTGTCTGTCCCTGTCCCTCTCTGTCCCTGTCCCTCTGTCTGTCCCTGTCCCTCTGTCCCGTCCTTGTCCCTCTGTCTGTCCCCGTCTCTCTGTCCCTGTCCCCTCTGTCCCCTCTCTATCCCTCTGTCCGTCCCTGTCTGTCCCTCTGTCCCTGTCCCTCTCTGTCCCCCTGTCTGTCCCTCTCTGTCCCTCTGTCTGTCCCTGTCCCTCTCTGTCCCTCTGTCTGTCCCCGTCTCTCTGTCCCTGTCCCCTCTGTCTGTCCCTCTGTCTGTCCCTGTCCCTCTCTGTCCCTGTCCCCTCTGTCTGTCCCCTCTCTGTCCCTCTCTCTGTCCCCTCTCTGTCCCTCTCTCTGTCCCCTCTCTGTCCCTCTGTCTGTCCCTGTCCCTCTGTCTGTCCCTCTGTCTGTCCCCTCTCTGTCCCTCTGTCCCTCTGTCTGTCCCCGTCTCTCTGTCCCTGTCCCTCTCTCTGTCCCCTCTCTGTCTGTCCCTGTCCCTCTGTCTGTCCCTGTCCCTCTGTCTGTCCCTGTCCCTCTGTCCCTGTCCCTCTGTCTGTCCCCTCTCTGTCCCTCTGTCCCTTCCCCTCTCTCTCCACGTGGCCTCTCCCAGCGCGGCTCTGCCCGCGCGCCCCCCGCCCGCCGCTCCAGCCAATCAGCGCCCTCCTCTCATCCCCCGCGCGCCCCCCGCAGCCAATGGCGGCTCGCGACACAAGCGCGGCTCCCCCCGGAAGCGGCGGCGGCCGCGGCTCCGCGCGGGCCCCGGGCCCGGAGCGCTCCCGGTGCCGTCCCCGCGCTGTCCCCGCGCTGTCCCCGCGCCGTCCCCGCGCTCCCGGCGCTCTCCCCGCCGTCCCCTCGGTGCCGTCACGCCGCCTCACCGCTCTCCCCACTCCGTCCCTTCCGCCGGCCCCGCCGCTCGGCCGCCCCGCCCCGCGCATGCTCCCCCGGTGCCGCCGCGGCTCCATGTGTGAGGAGCGCGTCCGCGGCACCGGCGGCACCGGCGGCACCGGCACCGGCGTCCCCCGGCGGGATCAGCGGGGCAGCGGGACGGCGGCGGCCACGGCGCGGCCACGGCGCAGCGCGGGCGGCTCAGCGGGCCGGGCCGGCCCCGCGGGGGGAGCGGAGCGGCGCCCGCCGAGTTCTCCGGTAAAAGTTGTCCCGGCGGGGTTTGTCCCCGGGAGCGGAGCGGCGGAGCGGCCGCGGGCCGGGGAACGGGCGGGCCGGGGTGGCACGGAGCCCCGGGGAAGTTTGCGGCGATTTCCCGGCAAGTCAAAGTCCCGCTGGCCGCGGCACCGGGAGCGCTCCGGGATCCCGGGGCTCCCCCGGCCCCCCCGCAGCCCCGAACCGCTCCGCCCGCCCGGCGCCCCGGGGCCGCCGCCGGCTTTTGTTTGGGAAAGTTGCTGCGGGCTTTCCGCCGGGCTGCTTCCTCTTCCTCCTCTTCCTCCTCCTTCTCCTCCTCCTCCTCCTCTTCCTCCTCCGCCGCCGCCCCGAGCGCTCCGCGCCCGCTTCGCTCGCCCCGTACCGGGGACACGGGGCCCCCCGAACCCCCCGGTCACCCCCGGTCACCCCCGGTCACCCCCGGTCATCCCCCGGTCACCCCGGGGCTCCCCAGGTCAATCCCCGCTGTCCAAACCCGCCGTGTCCCCCCCGTGTCCCCCCCGTGTCCCCACCCCGGTGTCCCCCGGTGCCGCTGCCCCCCCGGGCTCGCCGGGCACGGGGACCCCCCTGAACCCCCCCGGTCACCCCGTGGTCACCCCCCGGTCACTCCCCGGTCACCCCCGGGGCTCCCCCGGTGGATCCCCGCGCTCCCAGGCCGCCCTGCCCCGCGCTGCCCCCGCGGGCGGTGCCCCCGGTGCCCCCCGGTGCCCCCCGGTGCCGGAGCCCCGCGGTGGCCGCGGTCGGGCCGTGCGGCCGGGCCGGGCCGGGGCCGTGTCACAATAAAAGTCCCCGGCCGCCCTTCCTGCGCCCCGGGGCACCGGCCATGGCACCGGGGGCGGCACCGGGATCAGTACCGGGACCAGTACCGGGACCAGTACCGGGACCAGTACCGGCCATGGCACCGGGGGCGGCACCGGGATCAGTACCGGGATCAGTACCGGGACCAGTACCGGGACCAGTACCGGCCATGGCACCGGGATCGGGATCAGTACCGGGAGCGGGATCAGTACCGGCCATGGCACCGGGAGCGGGACCAGTACCGGGATGGGCACCGGGATTGGACTTGGGGACGGGCACCGGGAGCGAGAGCGGGATCGGGATCAGTACCGGGATTGGGACTGGGAGTGGCACCGGGACCGGGATGGGCACCGGGATTGGGATCGGGTTGAGCACCGGGATGCGCTGCCCGGGATCGGGATCCGCACCGGGATCGGGATCAGTACCGGGAATGAGGTCGGGATCTGGACTGGGACTTGGGATGGGCACCGGGAGCGGCACCGAGGTCGGGAACAGCGCTGGGACCGGGACCGGGATCAGCACCGGGATCCGCACCGGGACCGGGATCGGGACCGGGACCGGGATGGGCACCGGGATGCGCTGCCCAGGGGACACGGACCCCGGGAGTTCCGGGAATTGGGGAATCCCGGAGGTCCGGGGGCGATGCGGGACAATCCCGGCCCCACAGCAGCGGTGGGTGAAGGCAAACCGGGAACTGCGGGAGTTCCAACCGGGAATTGCGGGAATTCCAGCCGGGAATTGCGGGAGTTCCAGCCGGGAATTGCGGGAGTTCCAGCCGGGAATTGCGGGAGTTCCAGCCGGGAATTGCGGGAGTTCCAACCGGGAATTGCGGGAATTCCAGCCGGGAATTGCGGGAGTTCCAGCCGGGAATTGCGGGAGTTCCAACCGGGAATTGCGGGAGTTCCAACCGGGAATTGCGGGAGTTCCAGCCGGGAATTCCCCTCTGGGAATGGGATTCACTTTTCCCCATCATCCCCTCACTTTTCCCGGGAGCAGCCCCCGCCCAGGGGCAGAGAATTCCAGCCGGGAATGCCCCCCTGGGACTGGGATTCCCATCCCGACTTTTCCCGAGGGTTTCCTGAGTTTTTCCATGATTTTTCCATGATTTTTCCATGATTTTCCCCTGGGTTTTACTTTGCTTTCTCCGGGATTTTCCTGCCTCGCTCCGGGCGCTCCCCCATTCCCAGGCTGGAATTCCCGAGCTGAGAATTTGGGATTTGGGTGTCCCAAATCCCGGGAATGTTCCCAATTCCAATTCCGGATCCGGAATCCGGCCGGGAAGCGCCGGGGGGGGCACAGGAAGGGAAACCCGGGGGGGGCAGCGCCGGAAATGGGACCGGGGCAGCGGGAAAGGGACCGGGAATGGGCCGGGAGCTCGGGAAAGGGACCGGGAATGGCCGGGATGGGCCGGGAGCTCGGGAAAGGGGCTGGGATGTGCCAGGGATTTAAGGAAGAGGGCCGGGATCAGCCTGGGAGCCACTGGGAAGGGGCTGGGATCGGCTGGGATTTAGGGAAAAGGGCTGAAATTTGACAGGGAGTTTGGGAAAGGGGCCGGGATCGGCCTGGGATCAGCAGGAAAAGGTCTGGGATCAGCCTGGGATGAGCGGGAAAGGGGCTGGAATGTGCCAAGGATTTTGGGGAAAGGTCTGGGATCCACCTGGAATTGCGGGAAAGGAGCTGGGATCAGCCTGGGATCAGCAGGAAAAGGTCTGGGATCAGTCTGGGATTTTGGGAAAGGGGCTGGAAGTGGCCTTGGATCAGTGGGAAAGGGGCCGGGATCAGCCTGGGATCAGCAGGAAAGGGGCTGGGATCTGCCAGGGATTCAGGGAAAAGGGCCGGGATGTGCCAGGGGGTTGGGAAAAACCCTGGGATGAGCGGGAAAGGAGCTGGGATTGGCCTGGGATCAACCTGGAAAGAGGCTGGGATCGGCCTGGAATTTTGGGATAGGGGCAGGAATCTCCCTGGGATCAGCAGGAACAGCTGGGATCTGCCAGGGATTGGCTGGAAACTTGGGAATGCTGGGAAGTTGGGAATGCTGGAAAATCGGGAATGCTGGGAAGTTGGGAATGCTGGGAAGTTGGGAATGCTGGGAAGTCAGAAACGTCCTGGGAATGTTTTGAATCCCGAAATTCCAGCCCCATCCCGGGATGTCGCCGATGGAATTCCCAGGCCGGAGGTGAATCCTGATGGGAACAAATCCCTCGTTTTTCCTGGGATTCCTGGAATTCCGGGATGCTTTGGGCTGGGAAGGAGCTCCGGGCTGTTTTCCCGGGATTTCCCAGGCTGCCGGGAATTCCTGGGAATTCTGTGCCGCTCCCTCTCCAGTTTTTCCCACGGATCCCAAACTTTCCCAGGATTTTTCCCTCTCCTGATCCAACCTGGGGCTCCTCCCCGAGAATCCCGAGCAGCCGGAATTCCAGAATTCCAGGATTTCCCAGGGAAACCCAGGGAATTGCAGCTCCCCAAACCCCGGGAGCAGCGGCCGGGGCGGCGCCGAATTCCAAAGGATTTTCTGGGATTTTCCCAGATCCTCTTAAGCACCAAAGCTCCGGGTGAGCTCCGGTAATTCCCGCTGGAATTCTGGGATCACGGGGCCGGAAAACCCCGGGAACAGCCCAGAAAAACCGGGAATGAAGGGAAATCTGGGAATTCTGTGAATAAAAACTGGGAATGATGGGAAACCTGGGAATTTCATGTATGGATATTGGGAATTAAGGGAAATTTAGGAATTCCCTGGATGGAAACAGGGAATGAAGAGAAATCTTGGAATTCTGTGAATAAAAACTGGGAATGAAGGGAAATCTGGGAATTTCATGTATGGATATTGGGAATGAAGGGAAATCTGGGAATTCTGGGGATGGAAACTGGGAGTGAAGGAAAATCTGGGAATTCTGTGAATAAAAACTGGGAATGATGGGAAATCTGGGAATTCTGTGAATAAAAACTGGGAATGAAGGGAAATCTGGGAATTCTGGGGATGGAAAGTGGGAGTGAAGGAAAATCTGGGAATTCTGTGAATAAAAACTGGAAATGATGGGAAATCTGGGAATGAAGGGAAATCTGGGAATTCCCTGGATGGAAATTGGGAATAACAGAAAATCTGGGAATTCCCTGGATTTCAGTGCCTGGAAAACTCCCAGGATGAACCAAAAGAAGGGAAAACCCCTGGGAATTCCCAGATTTTCCCAAAAAAAGCCGGATTTGATCCCTGAGGGAATGAGCCGGGTCCCACCCACAGCAATTCCATGGAAAATCCCTCCAGGAATTCTTTTTTTTCCATGGAAAAGCCACAGATGGAGCTCCGGAATTCCGGGACCCACCCGGATCGGCTGGAATTGGACGTTGGAATTCCAGGCTGGGAATTCCTTGGATTTGCTGCTTCCCAAGGAATCCCTGAAAATTCCCTTTTCCCAGGGGTTTTTCCTGAGCCGCTCCCGGAGCTTCCCTGATCCCAAATTCCCGGAAAAACCTCGGGCGGGGCCGGATCCGGGGGAAATCCCAACCCTGGGAATGTGGGACAGGGACCAAAGGGCTCCTCTGGATCCAAACCTCGGGAATTCCTTGGGAAAACCCGGGAACAGCCATCCCTGGGATGCTGGGAATGCTCCCAACTCATCCAGGGGGAATTTTTGGGAATTTCCGGCTCTCTGCTCCATGGGATCCTCCATTCCCGGGAATTCTGCCGGAAAAATGGGAACAACCCCAGATTTTTATTGGAATTTTATTGGAATCGGTGCTTTTATCCCAATTCCCGCTCAGAATTCCCAATTCCCGGGTGCTGCCGGCGTTCCTGATTTTCCCAGCGCTGTCGTGGGTTTGGAATTCCCAAATCCCAATTCCCAGGATTCTGTGGCAGTTTGGAATTCCCAAACCCCAATTCCCAGGATTCTGTGGCAGTTTGGGATTCCCAAATCCCAATTCCCGGGATTCTGTGGCAGTTTGGGATTCCCAAATGCCGGGGCTGTGTCCCAGTTCCAGAATTCCCAATTTTCCTGGTGCTGCTGTTGCTCTGGGATTCCCAAACCCCAATTCCCGGGATTGTGTGGCAGTTTGGAATTCCCAAATCCCAATTCCCGGGATTCTGTGGCAGTTTGGAATTCCCAAATCCCAATTCCCGGGATTCTGTGGCAGTTTGGGATTCCCAAATCCCAATTCCCAGGATTGTGCCGTCATTTGGGATTCCCAAATCCCAGGGCTGATATTCCCGATTTCTGTGGTGGTGCCGTGGGTTTGGAATTCCCAATTCCCGGGATTCTGTGGCAGTTTGGGATTCCCAAACCCCGGGAATTTGGGATTTGTGTGGATATTCCCGATTTTCCTGGTGGAGCCGTCGTGTTGGGATCCCCAATTCCCAGGATTCTGTTGTAGTTTGGGATTCCCAAATCCCGGGGCTGATATTCCCGATTTTCCTGGTCCTTTTGGGATCCCCAATTCCCAAATCCCGGGGCTGTGGTTGGGATTTTTGGGATCCCAAATCCCGGGGCTGTGGCAGTGCCAGAATTCCCAATTTTCCTGGTGGCGCCGTCGTTTTGGGATTCCCAGGTTTGGGATTTTGGGGATTTGGGGTTTTGGGATTCCAAATCCTGTCCCAGCATTCCCAAATCCCAGGATTTGGGATTTTAGGGATTTGGGGTGTATGGGGTTCCAGCATTCCCAAAGCCCGGAATCCCGGGAATTCTCTCACCCTCTCCTCTCTCCCCGCAGGATCCTCGGCCCCGGCTCATCCCGGCGGGACCCCATGACCGCCCCTGACAGGTGGGAGCCGGGAATTCCCGGGAATTCCCGGGAATTTTATGGGATTGGGAATCTCAGGGCTGGGGATTTGGGGGGAGGAATTTTCCCCTGGAAAAGCCGAAAGGTCCCAGAGTTTCCCCCAAATCTCCGTGGGTTCCCCAGGGATTCGCGGTGATTCCCGAGGGATTCTCCCGGATTTCCCGAGGGATTGGGAAATTCCAGAGGATCCCAAACTCCCGGAATTCCTGCCGGGAATCTCCTGCGGGATTGGGGATTTTGTGGGATTTGGGATTGGTGGAGATTTTGGGGATTTGGGATTTTGGGGATTTTTGGGGTTTGAGATTTTTGGGATTGTTGGGATTTTTGCTCACCTGTGCAGGTCTGCTCTCACCTGTGCAGATCTCACCTGTCCCAGTCTCACCTGTGTCTGTCAGGTCTCACCTGTGCAGATCTCACCTGTCCCAGTGTCACCTGTGTCTGTTCTGGTCTCACCTGTGTCAGTTCTCCTCTCACCTGTGTCAGGGCTCCTCTCACCCCCCTCACCTGTCCCAGTGTCACCCGTCCTGTGTCAGCTCTCACCTGTGTCAGCTCTCACCTCTGCAGATCTCACCTGTCCTGAGCAGATCTCACCTGTGCAGGTCTCACCTGTGTCTGTCAGGTCTCACCTGTCCCAGGCAGCTGCTCCCTTGTGGGACTTCTCTGCCCCCCTGTGCAGGTGTTGCCTTGTGTGAGTTCTCACCTGTGTCAGATCTCACCTGTATCTGTCAGGTCTCACCTGTGTCAGGGCTCACCTGTTCTGGTCTCACCTGTGCAGGTCTCACCTGTGTGGGTCTCACCTGTTGTGTCAGTGTCCCCCTGCCGGTCTCACCTGTGCAGGTTTGAACCTCCCCAGTGCAGCTCTCACCTGTCCTGGTCTGGTCTCACCTGTCCCAGTCTCACCTGTCCCAATCTCCCCTCACCTGTGCAGGGTCTCACCTGTCCTGGTCTCCCCTGTGTCAGCGCTCACCTGTCCTGTTCCCATCTCACCTGTCCTGATCCGCCCCCACCTGTTCAGGTTTTCCCATCTCACCTGTCCTGGTCTCACCCGTGTCAGTGCTCACCTGTCTCAGTCTCACCTGTCCTGTCCCAGTCTCACCTGTTCAGGTTTCCCCTCACCTGTGCAGGGCCTCACCTGTCCTGGTCTCACCTGTCCTGTTCCCATCTCACCTGTCCTGATCCACCCCCACCTGTTCAGGTTTTCCCATCTCACCTGTCCTGGTCTCACCTGTCTCAGTCTCACCTGTCCCATCTCCCCTCACCTGTCCTGTCCCAGTCTTACCTGTTCAGGTTTCCCCCCCACCTGTTCAGGTCTCACCTGTCCCAGTCTCCCCTGTTCAGGTCTCAGCAGTTCAGGTTTTCCCCTCACCTTTTCCAGTCTCCCCTGTTCCCTCACCTGTCCTGATCTGCTCTCACCTGTCCCTCTCTCCCCTGTCCCCTCACCTGTCCTGTTCCCATCTCACCTGTCCTGTCCCGGTCTCACCTGTTCAGGTTTCCCCCTCACCTGTTCAGGTCTCACCTGTGTTGTGCTGGTCCCACCTGTCCTGATCTGCTCCCACCTGTTCCCATCTCACCTGTCCTGGACCCACCTGTCCCCACACCTGACCTGATCTGCTCCCACCTGTTCCCATCTCACCTGTCCTGGTCCCACCTGTCCCCTGTCCCTCTCTCTGTCCCTCTGTCCCTCTCTCCGTCCCGGCCGTGTCCCCACAGAATTCCGGGA
The DNA here is from genome assembly GCA_021534815.1 of Acrocephalus arundinaceus. Lineage (NCBI taxonomy): Eukaryota > Metazoa > Chordata > Aves > Passeriformes > Sylviidae > Acrocephalus > Acrocephalus arundinaceus. Next base: position 888,684 of record JAJEOU010002506.1, on the reverse strand, counting down.
TTTCTCCCCGGGTGGATCCGCCCCGATCCCGATCCCGATCCCGCCCTGCCCGGGGATCCCGGGGTCCTCCAGCCCCGAATTCCCGGGAAAGGGCCGGGATTGTCCCGGGATCCCGGGGTCCTGGAATTCCTGGAAAAGGGATGGGAACGGGATTGTCCTGGAATCCTTTCGCTCTGGAATTCCCGGGAAAGGGAATGGGATTGTCCTGGGAATGGGATGGGATTGTCCTGGGATCCTGGGGTCCTGGAATTCCTGGGAAAGGAAGAAATCCGGGATTGTCCTGGGATTCTTTAGCTCTGGAATTCCCAGGAAAGGGCCGGGATTGTCCTGGGAATGGGATGGGATTGTCCTGGGATCCTGGAATTCCTAGGAAAGGAAGAAATCCGGGATTGTCCTGGGATCCGGCAGCTCCGGAATTCCCGGAAAATTCCTGTTTAAAAGCTCGGGAATTTCCATGGACAAATCAGGAAATTCCCGGGCAATTCCCATTTTCCTGCTGCTTTTCCCAGGATTATCCCGGGGGGGGGAAGGAATTCCCGCTGGGACCGAGAGGAATTTTGGAAAAAAAATCTTTGGAATTTTTTGCCTTCGGAAAATCCCAGGAATTCCCAGCCTGGAATTTCCCCATTCCCGGCTCCCTCCTTAACGAGGAATTCATTGGGAAAGATCGAATGCGATCCCTCATTAATATTCAAATTTAGTCGGGAATATGTAAATCAGCTCATGAATATGTAAATCAGCTCATGAATATGCAAATCAGCTCATGAATATTTAAATTCGAGCCGGGAATGTTGCGGTCGCTTCCCGACAAAAAAATCCGGGAATTTTTCTCCTTAAAGGAGAAATTTGGGATGGAAAATCAACACTGGAGAAATAATTAATGATTGATTAATTAATGGTTAATTAATGATTAATTAATGATTGATTAATGATGGATTAATAACGGGAGGATTGGCTTGGAAAATCCCAGGGAAAGTTGGGAATTCTGCTCCGGGATTTCCTCCTCTGCATTCCCAAAAAATCCCGGCCTGGGAATTTCCAGCCGGGAATAATCCGGGAATGATTCCCGTGGGAAAAGCGGAATTTTTTAGGAATTTTCCTGCCTTGGATCCCATTTCCCAGCGACCCCGAGAATTCCCAAAAAACCCCGGAAATCCCTCCCGGAATTCCGGCTCCCCCCAGGGAAAAATCGCCGGGAATTGGACAGAAATTCCCAGAATTCCGCAGAAATTCCAGGAATTCCCCCTGGATTTTTCCAGCTCCAGTGGAATTTTGGGATTCTCCTTTCCCGCTTTTCCGGAGCCTTTGGGAGCTCCAAAGTCCCGGGATCCGGAATTGGAATTTCCTCAGAATTCCCGTGGGAATTCCGCTCCCAAAAAATTCCCTTCCCTTGGAGAAAAATCTGGGAATTCCTGAGGGAATTCCTGGAGCTGCTCCGGGGATTTGGAATTTGATCCTGAATTTTTCCCAGCGCTGGAGAATTCCCGAGGGATTTGGGATGTGGGGAACTCCGGGAATTCCCAAAACTCGGGAGAAATCCCAGTGGGAATTCCGGGAATCAAAGAATTCCAGGAATTCCAGGGAATTCCCAGCCCGGAAAGTTTGGGAAAAATCCCGGCGGGGGGTGGGAGGAAAAACTCGGGCTGGGAATTAAAGAAATCCCGGGATAAGGAAAGGGAATCCCGGGAATTCCCGGGAATTCCAGACCGGGATTGACTCCCGGGAATTCTGGGAAAAACGGGAAAAATCCCAGTGGGAATCCCGGGAATTCCCAGCCCGAGAAGTTTGGGAAAAGCGGGAGAAATCTCAGCGGGAATCCCGGGAATCGCAGGGAATTCCAGGAATTTCAGGGAATTCCCAACCCGGGAATGACTCCCGGGAACTTCAGGAAAAACGGGAATGATCCCGGTGGGAATCCCGGGAATTCCAGGGAATTCCCGACCCGGGAATGACTCCCGGGAACTTTGGGGAAAACGGGGGCGGGGGGGGAGGAAAAACTCCCGGCGGGAATTGAAGAAATCCCGGGAATTTGGGGGAATCCCGGGAATTCCCGGGAATTCCCAGCCCGGGAAAAGCGGGATCGCTCCCGCCGGGAATTCCCGCCGGCACTCCAAGGGTTAAGCGCTGCCATTTCCGCGCCATTCCCGAGAAATCCCCGGGAACAAAATGGCGGGAATTAACCCCTGCGCTGCCGGCTGGGAAACCCCAACCCCGAATTCCAGGGAAAAAAAAACCGGGATGGGCTCGGCCCCGGCCCCACCTGTTGGGAGAATTCCCGAAGAAAAGTTGGGAATTTTTGCTCCTCTGGGATTGGGAATTGCTCAGCTGGGAATTCCCTGGGAAATTTGGGGATTTCGGAGGTTTGAGGGAAAAAATTCCCAAAAAAAAAAAAAAAAAAAGGGATTTCCTGGAATGTCCGGGGGGGTTTGGGGTCCTCGGGGAAATGAAATTCCCAGGAAAAGGATTTTTGTGGAATTTCCTGGGAAATCTTGGAGTGCTGAAGGGGAAAATTCCCAGAAAAAAGAAATTCCCGGGAATTTTCAGAGGAAATCTTTGGATTTCTGAGTTAGGAGGGGAAAAAAATTCCCAGAAAAGGAATTCCCGTGGAATTTCCTGGAAATCTCGGGAATTCAGAGTTCTGAGGGAAAAGAAATTCCCAGGAAAAAAAAAAAAAAAGAATTCCCGAGGAATTTCCTGGGAATTTTGGCTCCCAAAAATTCCTGGAGCTGGGTGGGAAAAACGGGAATTGTCAAGGCAGGGTTCTCCTTTGGGAAATCGGAATTTTCAATTCCTTTGGAATTTGAATTTTTTGGGGAATTTTCAATTCCTTTGGAATTTTATTGGGAATTTTCAATTCCTTTGGAATTTTTTGGGAATTTCCCTCCATTCCGGTTCCCATTCCTGCAATCCCAGCCGGGAAATTCCTCCCAATCCTTTTCTGTTCCCAAACTTTTCCTGGAATTTCTGCGGAATTTTTTCCCTTTTTTCTCCTTTCCCTGTCCCGGTCCCTGGGCTGGGCAGGAAAAACTCCGGGAATTCCATTTGCCAGGGATTGTCCTGGCATTTTGAGCCCCTTTTCCCTCCCTTTTCCAGGGATTTTCCCTCCCTTTTCCAGGATTTTCCCTCCCTTTTCCAGGTTTTTCCCCTCCCTTCTCCCTCCCCTTTCTGCTCCATTTCCCCTCCCCTTTTCCAGGTTTTTTCCATCCTTTTTCCATCCCCTCTCCCCTCCCCTTTTCCAGCCCCTTTTCCCTCCCCTTTTCCAAGTTTTTTCTCTTCCCTCATTTCCAGATTTTTTCCCTCCCTTTTCCCTCCCTTTCCCTTCCCTTTTCCAGGTTTTTTCCAGCCCCTTTTCCGCCCTTTTTCCTTCCCTTTTCCTTCCCTTTCCCAGATTTTTTCCCAGTTTTTCCAGGTTTTTCCCAGTTTTTTCCCAGTTTTTCCCAGGTTTTTTCCCAGTTTTTTCCCAGTTTTTTTCCCAGGTTTTTCCCAGTTTTTTTTCCCAGGTTTTTCCCAGGTTTTTCCCAGGTTTTTCCCAGTTTTTCCCAGGTTTTTCCCAGGTTTTTCCCAGTTTTCTTTCCCAGGTTTTTTCCATCCCCTTTTCCGTCACTTTTCCAGATTTTTTCCAAGTTCTTCCCCTCCCTTTTCCATTTTTTCCCCTCCTTTCCCTTCCCTTTCCAGATTCCTCTTCCCAAAGTTCTTTCCCAAATCCCGGGAATTTTTAACCCTTTCCCGTCTCCCTTTTCCCAGGGATTTTTTTCCCTCTTTTCCCAAGGATTTTTCCCAGGGATTTTTCCCCTTTCCCAGGACATTTCCCCTCCATTCCCGATATTTTTAACCCTTTCCCGGGATATTTTCCCGCCATTTCCCCTCCATTCCCAAATATTTTCCCCCCTTTCCTGGGCTGTTTTACCCCCAGAATTCCCAATATTTTTAACCCTTTCCTGGGATATTTCTCCCCCTTTTCCCAGGACATTTTCCCCCCTTTCCCCTGGATTTTTTCCATAATTTCCAATATTTTTAACCCTTTCCTGGGACATTTTTCTCCTCCATTCCCAACATTTTTAACCCTTTCCCTGCAGGCACTGACCATGAGCGAGGAGCCGCACCCACAGCCAGAACAGTTCCCCAGAATTCCCAATATTTTTAACCCTTTCCTGGGATATTTCCCCCTCCATTCCTGATAATTTTTAATCCTTTCGTGCAGGCACTGACCATGAGCGAGGAGCCGCACTCACAGCCAGAACAGTTCCCCAGAATTCCCAATTATTTTTAACCCTTTCCTGGGACATTTTTCTCCTCCATTCCCAACATTTTTAACCCTTTCCCTGCAGGCACTGACCATGAGCGAGGAGCCATGCCGCACCCGCAGCCAGAAGCGCGCCCTGGAGAGGGACCCGGAGCCCGAGAGTAAAAAACCCCGGATGGACAGAGGGAGCCTGGACAGAGGGACAGCCCTGGACAGAGGGAGCCTGGACAGAGGGACCCTGGACAGAGGGACAGCCCTGGACAGAGGGACAGCCCTGGACAGAGGGAGCCTGGACAGAGGGAGCCTGGACAGAGGGACCCTGGACAGAGGGACCCTGGACAGAGGGACCCTGGACAGAGGGACCCTGGACAGAGGGACCCTGGACAGCCCCGAGCCCGGCCCCGAGGGCGACATGAGAATCCCCACGGATCCCGCCGGGAAAATCCCGGGAATGCTCAAGGCTGGGGAGGTCAAAGCCACCCTCAAAGTGGAGCTGCCGGCCGGGGATGAGCCCGTGGACATGAGCACATCCAAAGGGTGAGCGGGAATCCCGGGAATTCCGGGAGTCTGGGGGTTTGGGAAGGGTTTGGATCTTTTCCCATGTCGGCTTTTATTGGGATGGAGTTGGAGTTCAGTTCTAAACTGAACATTTCCTTGGGAATGGTGGAAAAGTTGGGAAGAGAATCCTGGGAATGCTTTGGGTGGGAAAGGCACAAACAAAGGGTGAGGCTGGAAAAGAGTTGGAAAAGGGCTGGAGAAACCCCAGAAAAGGAATGGGAAAGGGTTGAAAAAGGGCAGGAAAAGGAACAGAAAAAGGGGCTGAAAAGGGCTGGAAAAGAGTTGGAAAGGGACAGGAAAAGGGGCTAAAAAGGGACTGGAAAACAGCTGGAGAGACCCTGGGAAAGAGATGGGAAAGGAGCTGGAAATGGAATGGAAAAGGGCCTGGGAAAGGGTTGGAAAAGGTCTGGACAAGGGGCTGGAAAATGGCTGGAAATGGAATGGAAAAGGAATGGAAAAGGGGCTGGGAAAGGGACGGAGAAAGGGCTGGAAAAGGAGCTGGAAAAGGGACAGGCAAAGGGGCTGGAAAAGGACAGGAAAAGCCCAGGAAAAGGGGCTGGAAAAGCACCGAAAACACTGGAAAAGGTGGGAAAAGGCTGGGAAAAGGCTGGGAAATCCCTGGCGAAGGCCGGGAGCTCTGCCCTGCATTCCCGGGGTTTGTTCCATTCCCGCTGTTCCGCAGGGATTCCCGGCGGGAGCGGGAGCGGGAGCGGCGCGTGCCGTCCCCGGACGTGATCGTGCTGTCGGACAACGAGGCCGGGGAGCCCGGGGGGCCTGAGGGGCCCGGGGGGCCTGAGGGGCCCGGGGAGCCTGGGGGGCCCGGGGAGCGCGGGGACGGCGGCGCCGAGCGCGGCCCCGAGCCCGGCAGCCCCCGCGTGAACGGCCTGAGCCGCATCCCCATCCCCGAGGCGGGGAGTGACGCTCTGCTGGTGAGTGCTGGGATAGGAAATGTGGGATTGGGGTGGGAAATGTGGGATTGGGCTGGGAAATGTGGGATTGGGCTGGGAAATGTGGGATTGGGCTGGGAAATGTGGGATTGGGGTGGGAAATGTGGGATTGGGGTGGGAAATGTGGGATTGGGGTGGGAAATGTGGGATTGGGCTGGGAAATGTGGGATTGGGGTGGGAAATGTGGGATTGGGGTGGGAAATGTGGGATTGGGGTGGGAAATGTGGGATTGGGATAGGAAATGTGGGATTGGGCTGGGAAATGTGGGATTGGGGTGGGGAAAATGGGATTGGGGTGGGAAATGTGGGATTGGGGTGGGAAATGTGGGATTGGGCTGGGAAATGTGGGATTGGGGTGGGAAATGGGGGATTGGGGTGGGAAATGTGGGATTGGGGTGGGAAATGTGGGATTGGGGTGGGAAATGTGGGATTGGGCTGGGAAATGTGGGATTGGGGTGGGAAATGTGGGATTGGGCTGGGAAATGTGGGATTGGGGTGGGAAATGTGGGATTGGGGTGGGAAATGTGGGATTGGGCTGGGAAATGTGGGATTGGGATAGGAAATGTGGGATTGGGGTGGGAAATGTGGGATTGGGGTGGGGAAAATGGGATTGGGGTGGGAAATGTGGGATTGGGGTGGGAAATGTGGGATTGGGGTGGGAAATGTGGGATGGGGTGGGAAATGTGGGATTGGGGTGGGAAATGTGGGATTGGGCTGGGAAATGTGGGATTGGGGTGGGAAATGTGGGATTGGGCTGGGAAATGTGGGATTGGGGTGGGAAATGTGGGATTGGGCTGGGAAATGTGGGATTGGGGTGGGAAATGTGGGATTGGGGTGGGAAATGTGGGATTGGGCTGGGAAATGTGGGATTGGGATAGGAAATGTGGGATTGGGATAGGAAATGTGGGATTGGGGTGAGAAATGTGGGATTGGGGTGGGAAATGTGGGATTGTCCCCGCTCCCCATCCCTGACCTGGGCAGCGATGCAGTGTGAGCACCTGATCCGGTTTTCATGTTAGTTCCCCATTATTATTAATTATTTCCTCATTATTATTAATTATTTCCCCATTATTAATTATTTCCTCATTATTATTAATTATTTCCCCATTATTATTAATTATTTCCTCATTATTATTAATTATTTCCCCATTATTATTAATTATTTCCCCATTATTATTACTTGTTTCCCCATTATTATTAATTATTTCTCCATTATTATTACTTGTTTCTCCATTATTATTAATTATTTCTCCGTTATTATTAATTATTTCTCCGTTATTATTAATTATTTCTCCGTTATTATTAATTATTTCCCCATTATTATTAATTATTTCCTCATTATTATTAATTATTTCCCCATTATTATTATTTATTTCCCAGCGGTGCGGGGCGGCGCAGCGCGAGCGCCTGATCCATTTCTGTGGTTACAATTCCCATTTTTCCCATTTTTCCCGTTATTTTTCCATGATTTCCCAGCGGTGCGGGGCGGCGCAGCGCGAGCGCCTGATCATTTCTGTGGTTACAATTCCCATTTTTCCCATTTTTCCCGTTATTCCCATTTTTCCCAGCGGTGCGGGGCGGCGCAGCGCGAGCGCCTGATCCGGCAGCTGCAGGAGGAGCTGCGCCTGGAGGAGGCCAAGCTGGTGCTGCTCAAGAAACTGCGGCAGAGCCAGAGCCAGAAGGAGGCGCCCGCCGCCAAGGTAGGCCAGAATTCCCGCTTTTCCAAGGCTTTTCCAAAGGTTTTCCAAGGGTTTTCCAAGGCTTTTCCAAGAGTTTTTAACTCCCTGGTGTGGCCCCTTTTTTCCTGGATTTTTAGCACTTTTTTCCTGGATTTTTTACCCCTTTTCCCGGATTTTTTAGCTCATTCCCAGATTTTTTAGCTCAATTCCCGGATTTTTTACCCCTTTTCCCGGATTTTTTAGCTCATTCCCAGATTTTTTAGCCATTTTCCTGGATTTTTGAAGATCTTTCCCTGAATTTTTTAGCCCTTTCCCAAGGATTTTCCGAGGGTTTTCCAAGGATCTTCCAAGGATTTTTGAGTCTCTCGTGTGGCCCTTTTTTCCCTGGATTTTTTAGCACTTTTCTCCTGGATTTTTTAGCCCTTTCCTGGGATTTTTTAACTCTTTTCCGAGGAGTTTCCAAAGCTTTTCCTGGGATTTTTAAGTCCCTGCTGGGGCCCGTTTTTCCTGGGATTTTTAAGCTTTTTTTCCCAGGATTTTTAATGTCAGGAATTCCAGGGCCGAGCGTGGAATGTTGGACCTGCAGGAATTTCTCCTGAATTTCTGAACATCCCGAGGATTTTCCCTCTAATTCCCAAATTCCCGAGGATTTTCCCACAAATTCCTGAAATTTTCTCACCAATTTCCGAGGATTTTCTTGCCAATTCCAGGGTGGGAATTTCTCCTGAATTTCTGAACATCCCAAAGATTTTCCCCACATTTTTTCTGCTGCAATTCTGGGAATGCTGAGCTCCCAAATTCCCGAGGATTTTCCTGTGAATTCCCAAAAATTTTCCCACCAATTCCCAAGGATTTTCCTGTGAATTCCTGAGAATTTTCCCTCCAGTTCCCGAGGATTTTCCCTCTAATTCCCAAGATTTTTCCCTCTAATCCCTGAGAATTTCTCCACTAATTCCCAAGATTTTTCTCGCTAATTCCCAAGGATTTTCCTGTGAATTCCCAAGGATTTCCCCTCCAATTCCCAACCTTTTCCCTCTCTTTCCCAACCCCTTCCCTCCCCATCCCGAGGATTCCAGGCGCCTTTCCCTCTCTGTATTCCCACTCTGTATTCCAGCCTTTCCCAGCCTTTTCCAGCCTTTCCCAGCCTTTCCCAGCCTTTCCCAGCCTTTCCCAGCCTTTCCCAGCCTTTCCCAGCCTTTCCCAGCCTTTCCCAGCCTTTCCCAGCCTTTCCCAGCCTTTCCCAGCCTTTTCCAGCCTTTTCCAGCCTTTCCCAGCCTTTCCCAGCCTTTTCCAGCCTTTCCCAGCCTTTCCCAGCCTTTCCCAGCCTTTTCCAGCCTTTCCCAGCCTTTCCCAGCCTTTCCCAGCCTTTTCCAGCCTTTTCCAGCCTTTCCCAGCCTTTCCCAGCCTTTCCCAGCCTTTCCCAGCCTTTCCCAGCCTTTCCCAGCCTTTCCCAGCCTTTCCCAGCCTTTCCCAGCCTTTTCCAGCCTTTCCCAGCCTTTCCCAGCCTTTTCCAGCCTTTTCCAGCCTTTCCCAGCCTTTCCCAGCCTTTCCCAGCCTTTCCCAGCCTTTCCCAGCCTTTTCCAGCCTTTCCCAGCCTTTCCCACCTTTCCCAGCCTCTCTCCCTGTGCTCTCTCTGCGCTTTTTCCTTTTCCAGCTCCCCCCGGGCCCCTCCGGAAGCGCCGCGGCCGCGCCGCCCCCCCTGCAGCGCGGGGCCCCCGCGGGGAGAGCCGGCCTGCAGGTCAGTGGGACCCGGGGAAATCCGGGAAAAATCCGGGAAAATATCCCGGAAAAATCAGGGAAAAGTCCCGGAAAAATCCCGGGAAAAATCAGGGAAAAGTTGGGAAAAATCTGTGGGAAAAGCCAGGGAAAAATCAGGGAAAAGTCCCGGGAAAAATCCTGGGGGAAATCCTGGGGAAATCCAGGGAAAGCTCAGGGGAAATCCCAGAAAAATCTCAGAAAAATTGCTGGAAAAATCCCAGGAAAAATCCCAGGAAAAATCCTGGGAAAGCTCAGGGGAAAGTTGGGAAAAGTCCCGCAAAAATCCTGGGAAAAATCAGGGAAAAGTCCCAGAAAAATCCCGGGAAAAATCAGGGAAAAGTTGGGAAAAATCTGTGGGAAAAGCCAGGGAAAAATCAGGGAAAAGTCCCGGGAAAAATCCTGGGGGAAATCCTGGGAAAGCTCAGGGAAAAGTTGGGGAAAATTCATGGGAAAAGCCAGGAAAAACCCTGGGAAAGCTCCAGGAAAAGTTGGGGAAAAGTCCTGGGAAAGCTCAGGGAAAATCTAGGAAAAATCCTGGGAAAAATCTCAGGAAAAATCCTGGGAAAGCTCAGGGAAAATCCATGGGAAAAGATGGGAAAAATCCCTGGATTTTCTGGAAAAGCTCAGGGAATCCCAGGATTCTCTGTCAGGGAATCCCGAGTTTTCTTTGAAGGAATTCCAGGATTTCCTCTGGAATTGCTCAGGGAATTCCAGGTTGGAACATTTCCCCTTCCGGGCTGAATGAAATCCTGGGAATCCTCAGGGAAGGAAAATCCCGGAATCCTTCGGGATTCCAACATTCCCAGGGGATTTTCTGATTTATCCCAACAATTCCTTGGGAATTTTTTCCTAAAACCCTTCAGGGAATGTTGGATTTAATCCCAAAACTCCCATTGATCCCAACAATTCCGTGGGAATTTGGGGTGAATTGATCCCAGTTAAGCCGAGGAAAATCCGAATTGCAAAGGGAGAAATTCCAGAGCCTGGGAAGGAGGGAAAGGGGAAAATCCAGGATTGGGATGCTGAGGAATTCGGGGAATTTGGGGAATTTGGGGAATTTGGGGAATTTGGGAAGATCCCGGCCCCAGGAGGGATCTGGAGGGAATCCCAGGAATCCTCTCTGTTCCTTCCTGTCCCTTTTCCAGGATTTTTCCAGAACTTTTCCTTCCCTCTTCCTTTTATTCTACTTTTCCTTTCCCTCCATGAATTCCAACATTTCTGTTCCACATTTTCCCATTTCTCCCCCATTTTCCCATTTTCCCCATTTTTCCCACTTTCCCTGCTTTCCTTTCCCTCTTCCATGATTTTCCCAGACTTTTCCTTCCCTCTACAAATCCCAACATTTCCCTTCCCCATTCCCACCATCTCAAACACTTTTTTCCCATTTTTCTCCCACTCCCACCACCATTTTACCCCATTTTCCCACCATTTTTCCCCATTTTTCCCCATTTTTCTCACCATTCCAAACACTTTTTTCCCCATTTTTCTCCCACCCTACCCATTCCCACCATTTTTCCCCCATTTTCCCCCATTTTCCCCCATTTACCCCCCATTTTCCCCCCATTTTCCCCCATTTTCCCCCATTTCCCCCATTTTCCCCATTTCCCCCATTTCCCCCCATTTTCCCCCATTTCTCCCCATTTTCCCCATTTTTCTCCCACTCCCACCACCATTTTCCCATAATTTTCCCCCATTTTTCCCCATTTTCCCCATTTTCCCCATTTTCCCCCATTTTCCCCCATTTTCCCCCATTTCCCCCCATTTTTCCCCATTTTCCCATATTTTTCCCCCATTTTCCCATATTTTCCCCCCATTTTCCCCCATTTCCCCCCATTTTCCCCCCATTTTCCCATATTTTTCCCCACTTTCCCATATTTTCCCCCATTTCCCCCATTTCCCCCATTCTCCCCTCGGTGACTGTTCCCTCTTTTCCAGCCCTCCTCCAGCCGCGTTCCAGCCTCTGGAATTCCTCCCCCCCTGCTCCGGGGGGGCCAGGCCGGGGGGGCCAAGCTGGGCTCCCAGCCCAGCCCCCAGATCGTCATGCCGCCCCTGGTGCGAGGGGCACAGGTGAGTCTGTCCCGCTTTTCCCATTCCCATTCCCGGAAAAAATCCGGGATTTCTCCCTCGGATCCCCTCAGATACCCAAACTCTTCCCAAACGGGAATTTCTGGGCTTTGTTTGTGGTTTTTGGGAGAGCGGGAGGAGGGGATGGGAGGAGATTTCTCCTTTTCCGTGTTTTCCCAGCAAATTCCTCAGAAACTTGGGAATTTGGGGCTGGAATCTTCTCCCATGGGGTCTTTTTGAAGGAGGGAAAGGGAAGAACATCCCGGGAGTTTCTTTCCCTTTGTGCCTCATTGATTCCCACTTTTCCATGGATTCCCGCCCTCCTTTTCCATGGATTCCCACTTTTCCATGGATTCCCGCCCTCCTTTTCCATGGATTCCCACTTTTCCATGGATTCCCGCCCTCCTTTTCCATGGATTCCCACTTTTCCATGGATTCCTGCCCTCCTTTTCCATGGATTCCCACTTTTCCATGGATTCCCACCCTCCTTTTCCATGGATTCCCACTTTTCCATGGATTCCCACTTTTCCATGGATTCCCACCCTCCTTTTCCATGGATTCCCACTTTTCCATGGATTCCCACTTTTCCATGGATTCCCGCCCTCCTTTTCCATGGATTCCCGAGCTCCTTTTCCATGGATTCCCACTTTTCCATGGATTCCCACTTTTCCATGGATTCCCACCCTCCTTTTCCATGGACTCCTAAGCTCCTTTTCCATGGATTCCCGCCCTCCTTTTCCATGGATTCCCAAGCTCCTTTTCCATGGATTCCCACCCTCCTTGGATTCCCAAGCTCCTTTTCCATGCTTTCCCAACAAGTCCACTCAGAAACTTGGGAATTTGGAGCTGGAATGCTCAGAACATCTCTTCTCCCATGATTTTGGAGGGAAAGGGAAAGGGAAAAACATTCCTGGGTTTCTTTGCCTTTGTGCCCTGCTGATTCCCACTTTTCCACGGATTCCCAACCCTCCTTTCCCGTGTTTCCCCACCCAGCAAATCCACACGATCCGGCAGCACTCGAGCACGGGCCCGCCGCCCCTGCTGCTGGCGCCGCGCGCCTCCGTGCCCTCGGTGCAGATCCAGGGCCAGCGGATCATCCAGCAGGGCCTGATCCGCGTGGCCAACGTGCCCAACGCCAGCCTGCTCGTCAACATCCCACAGGTATTCCCGGGAAATTCTGGGAATTTCCATTGGGAATGGGGTGGGAGGGGTGGGAGTGTCCAACGCCAGCCTGCTCGTCAACATCCCGCAGGTATTCCCGGGAATTTCTGGGAATTTCCATTGGGAATGGGGTGGGAAGGGTGGGAGTGTCCAATGTCAGCCTGCTCGTCAACATCCCACAGGTATTCCCGGGAATTTCTGGGAAATTCCATTGGGAATGGGGTGGGAGGGATGGGAGTGTCCAATGCCAGCCTGCTCGTCAACATCCCACAGGTATTCCCGGGAAATTCCGTCAGGAATGGGGTGGGAGGGATGGGAGTGTCCAATGTCAGCCTGCTCGTCAACATCTCACAGGTATTCCAGGGAATTTCTGGGAATTTCCATCGGGAATGGGGTGGGAGGGGTGGGAATGCCCAACGCCAGCCTGCTCGTCAACATCCCACAGGTATTCCAGGGAAATTCCGTCAGGAATGGGGTGGGAGGGGTGGGAGTGTCCAACACCAGCCTGCTCGTCAACATCCCGCAGGTATTCCAGGGAAATTCCGGGAAATTCCATCGGGAATGGGGTGGGAGGGATGGGAGTGTCCAATGTCAGCCTGCTCGTCAACATCCCACAGGTATTCCAGGGAATTTCTGGGAATTTCCATTGGGAATGGGGTGGGAAGGGTGGGAGTGTCCAACGCCAGCCTGCTCGTCAACATCCCACAGGTATTCCAGGGAAATTCTGGGAATTTCCATTGGGAATGGGGTGGGAGGGATGGGAGTGTCCAACGCCAGCCTGCTCGTCAACATCCCACAGGTATTCCCGGGAAATTCTGGGAAATTCCATCGGGAATGGGATGGGAGGGGTGGGAGTGTCCAACGCCAGCCTGCTCGTCAACATCCCACAGGTATTCCCGGGAATTTCTGGGAATTTCCATTGGGAATGGGGTGGGAAGGGTGGGAGTGTCCAATGTCAGCCTGCTCGTCAACATCCCACAGGTATTCCAGGGAAATTCTGGGAATTTCCATTGGGAATGGGGTGGGAGGGGTGGGAGTGTCCAACGCCAGCCTGCTCGTCAACATCCCACAGGTATTCCAGGGAAATTCTGGGAATTTCCATTGGGAATGGGGTGGGAGGGATGGGAGTGTCCAATGTCAGCCTGCTCGTCAACATCCCACAGGTATTCCAGGGAAATTCTGGGAATTTCCATTGGGAATGGGGTGGGAGGGGTGGGAGTGTCCAATGTCAGCCTGCTCGTCAACATCCCACAGGTATTCCAGGGAAATTCTGGGAATTTCCATCGGGAATGGGGTGGGAGGGATGGGAGTGTCCAATGTCAGCCTGCTCGTCAACATCCCACAGGTATTCCAGGGAAATTCCATCAGGAATGGGGTGGGAGGGATGGGAGTGTCCAATGTCAGCCTGCTCGTCAACATCCCACAGGTATTCCAGGGAAATTCTGGGAATTTCCATTGGGAATGGGGTGGGAGGGGTGGGAGTGTCCAATGTCAGCCTGCTCGTCAACATCCCCCAGGTATTCCAGGGAAATTCTGGGAATTTCCATTGGGAATGGGGTGGGAAGGGTGGGAGTGTCCAACGCCAGCCTGCTCGTCAACATCCCACAGGTATTCCAGGGAAATTCCGGGAAATTCCATTAGGAATGGGGTGGGAGGGGTGGGAGTGCCCAACACCAGCCTGCTCACCAACATTCCCATCTCTCTGTCCCCCACGTCCCTGAAGGGCTCAGCGGTGCCCTCAGCCAGGCTGGCGGTGCCCCCACGGGTGGGATGGCACTGGGTGGCACTGAGGACTCCCCTGATTCCCTTTGATCCCTCATGGATCCCATTCCCATCTCTCTCCAGGCGTCCCCCACGTCCCTGAAGGGCTCAGCGGTGCCCTCGGGCCAGGCTGGCGGTGCCCCTGCGGGTGCCAAGGCTCTGGGTGGCACCATGAGTTCCATGATTCCCTCATGGATCCCATTCCCATCTCTCTCCAGGCATCCCCCACGTCCCTGAAGGGCTCGGCGGTGCCCTCGGGCCAGGCTGGCGGTGCCCCCGTGGGTGCCACGGTGCTGGGTGGCACCAGGAGTCCCCTGGCCCATGTGGAACCCATTCCCTGATTCCCACTGATCCCATGGAATCAGGACTCCCCTGATCCCATTCCCATCTCTCTCCAGGCGTCCCCCACGTCCCTGAAGGGCTCGGCGGTGCCCTCGGGCCAGGCTGGCGGTGCCCCCGCGGGTGGGATGGCACTGGGTGGCACTGAGGACTCCCCTGATTCCCTTTGATCCCTCATGGATCCCATTCCCATCTCTCTCCAGGCGTCCCCCACGTCCCTGAAGGGCTCGGCGGTGCCCTCAGGCCAGGCTGGCGGTGCCCCCGCGGGTGCCGCGGCGCTGGGTGACACCATGAGTTCCGTGATTCCCTCATGGATCCCATTCCCTAATTCCCTCATGGATCCCATTCCTGTCTCTCTCCAGGCGTCCCCCACGTCCCTGAAGGGCTCGGCGGTGCCCTCGGGCCAGGCTGGCGGTGCCCCTGCGGGTGCCGCGGCGCTGGGCGGTGCCGGTGAGGCCCCGGGCAGCCGCCAGGCCGCCGCCAAGCTGGCGCTGCGCAAGCAGTTGGAGAAGACGCTGCTGGAGATCCCCCCGCCCAAACCGCCCGCGCCAGAGATGAATTTCCTGCCCAGCGCCGCCAACAACGAGTTCATTTACCTGGTGGGGCTGGAGGAGGTGGTGCAGAACCTGCTGGAGACTCAAGGTGAGCCCAGGGAACGGCAAATCCGGGCTTTAAACCTGGCTGGGGTTGTTTGAACCTGACTGGGATTGTTTAAATCTGACTGAAATAGTTTTAAACCTGACTGGAATCATTTAAACCTGACTAGAATTGTTTAAACTTGACTGGGATTGTTTAAACCTGACTGGAATCATTTAAACTGGACTGGAATCGTTGGAACCTGACTGGAGTCATTTAAACATGACAGAAATCATTTAAACAGCACTGAAATAATTAAAACCTCCAGAAATGCAGGGTTTAAACCTGACAGCAATCATTTAAACCTCACAGAAATAATTTAAACTTGACAGGAATCATTTACACCTCACAGAAATAATTTAAACCTGACAGCAATCATTTAAATCTCACAGAAATAATTTAAACCTGACAGGAATCATTTACACCTCACAGAAATTGTTTAAACCTGACAGGAATCATTTAAACCCCAGGGACGGCCATGTTGGGGCTGACCCACCATGTTTGTCCTTCAGGGAAGGTGGTGGTGGGAAATCCCAGGAGTTTGTCCCTCACAAAAGGCCACACTGAGACTGACCTGCCATGTTTGTCCTTCAGGGAGGTGATGGCGGCAAATCTCAGGAGTTTGTCCCTCACAAAAGGCCACACTGGGACTGACCTGCCATGTTTGTCCCTCAGGAAGGTGGCACTGGGCCAATCCCAGGTGTTTGTCCCTCAGGGAAGATGGCAGTCACCAATCCCAGGTGTTTGTCCCTCACAAAAGGCCACACTGGGACTGACCTGCCATGTTTGTCCCTCAGGGAAGGTGGCCCTGGGCCAATCCCAGGTGTTTGTCCCTCGGGGGGGCCCACACTGGGGCTGACCCGCCGTGTTTGTCCCTCAGGGAAGATACAGTAGCCAATCCCAGGTGTTTGTCCCTCAGGGAGGATGGCAGTTGCCAATCCCAGGTGTTTGTCCCTCAGGGAAGGTGGCCCTGGGCCAATCCCAGGTGTTTGTCCCTCAGGGAAGATGGCAGTCACCAATCCCAGGTGTTTGTCCCTCAGGGAAGGTGGCACTGGGCCAATCCCAGGTGTTTGTCCCTCACAAAAGGCCACACGGGGGCTGACCCACCATGTTTGTCCCTCAGGGAAGGTGGCACTGGGCCAATCCCAGGTGTCTGTCCCTCAGGGAGGGTGGCAGTTGCCAATCCCAGGTGTTTGTCCCTCAGGGAAGGTGGCACTGGGCCAATCCCAGGTGTTTGTCCCTCAGGGAAGATGGCAGTCACCAATCCCAGGTGTTTGTCCCTCAGGGAAGATGGCAGTCACCAATCCCAGGTGTTTGTCCCTCGGGGGGGCCCACACTGGGGCTGACCCTCCATGTTTGTCCCTCAGGGAAGGTGGCACTGGGCCAATCCCAGGTGTTTGTCCCTCAGGGAAGATGGCAGTCACCAATCCCAGGTGTTTGTCCCTCGGGGGCCCCACACTGGGGCTGACCCTCCATGTTTGTCCCTCAGGAAAGGTGGCGGTGGCCGTGTCCTGCCGGGAGCCCTACCTGTGTGCCCAGTGCCACACGGACTTCACGTGCCGCTGGCGGGAGGAGAAGAACGGCACCATCATGTGCGAGACCTGCATGGCCTCCAACCAGAAGAAGGCCCTGAAGGCCGAGCACACGAACCGGCTCAAGGCCGCCTTCGTCAAGGCCCTGCAGCAGGAGCAGGAGATCGAGCAGAGGATCCTGCAGCAAACGGCTCCTCCCGGGCAGCCCAAGGCCGAGCCCGTGGGGCAGCACCACGCGCTCAAGCAGGTGAGGCCCAGCCCCAGCAGATCCGTGTTTTCCAGAGGGGAAAATGCTTGGAGTTGTCCCAAGGGTTGAGTTTTGTGGCTTGGGGAGTTTGTCCCGAGGGTTGGGTTTAGGGTGGGATGGGTTGGAGGTGTTCTCCCAAGCTCTAAACTCATCCAGTCCCAAAGATCAGCCAATCCCAAATATCATCCAATCCCAAATATCATCAAAATCAGCCCCTAAAGATCATCCAGTCCTAAATATAATCCAGTTCTACCCCCCCAAGGTTATCCAAGCCCAAAGATAGTCCCAAAAATCATCCAATCCCAAAGATCACCCAGTCCCAAAGATCATCCAATTCAATCCCCAAGGATCATTCAGTCCTAAATATAATTCAGTTCTACCCCACAAAGATCCTCCAATCCCAAAGATCCTCCAATCCCAAAGATCCTCCATTCCCACCTTCCAAGTTGCTCCAAGCCCCATCCAGCCTTTCCTTGGACCTCCCAGGATCCAGGGGCAGCCACAGCTTCTCTGGGAATTCCATCCCATTCC
Source organism: Acrocephalus arundinaceus (assembly GCA_021534815.1). NCBI lineage: Eukaryota > Metazoa > Chordata > Aves > Passeriformes > Sylviidae > Acrocephalus > Acrocephalus arundinaceus. Next base: position 871,229 of record JAJEOU010002506.1, on the reverse strand, counting down.
CTCAGCACCCTCCCAGCCAGGAATTCCTTCCCAAAATCCCACCCAAATCTCCCTTTTCCCAGTTTCAATCCATTCCCTGTGTCCTGTCCCTCCATCCCTCATCCCAAATCCCTCTCCAGCTCTCCTGGAGCCCCTGGAGGCTCTGGAAGGGGCTCTGAGGTTTCCCTGGAGCTTCTCTAGGTGAACATTCCCAGCTCTCCCAGCCTCCTGATCCATTCCAAGGCCTCTTCTGGACTCATTCCAACACCAGAACATCCAATTGCCCCCAGTCCAATCCCTTTTTTTGCTGCTTTTGCAATCCCTCAACCCACAAGCACAAACCCCAAAATCCCAACCTGCTTTAGGTTGGACAGAACCTCCAAACTCATCCCATCCCAAAAATTAAAGGAAAAAACAAATCCATGTTGGGTGTGAAGACCCTTTGGAATTTTTACTTCCCAAAACCGGTCCCAAATTTTTTTTTCTTTTTTTGGCTTTCCAGAGTTCCAGCCAGATGTCCCGAGGTGCCGGCGCTTCCCGGGGGGTCCTGCACGCCTTCAGCCCCTCCCCGAAGCTCCAGAGCTCCTCGGCCACCGCCGCCCTCGGGAGCCGGCCCGGCAAACACGCGGAGAGATCCGGCAGCAAGGGCAGCGCGGCCGCCTGGAAGAAAAACCCCATCAACACAGGTGCGGCACCTTGGGGAGCTGCTCTGCCTTTGGGGCAAAAATTTGGGAAAGAATTCCCAGGTTTGGGGTGGGAACCTTTGGGTGGGGCAGCACTGAGGGTTTGAGGTGGAAGTTGTTGTCGCAGGTTGGTGTTGGAGTGATTTGTGCTCCTCAAATGGTTCCTTCAGGAGGTAAAATCAGTCAAAAATTCCAGTTTTATCCGTTTGGAGTTAAAATTAATGGATTTAAAGTTGGGATTTCATTCCCTGTTTGCATGGAAATCCAAGAACATCAAGGTCTTGCTCTTAAAGTTGTCACTGCTTTGTTTTGGTGGAATTTCATCAAAAAGTTCAACCAGGGGATGAAATCAATTAAAAATTCCAGGTTTATCTGTTTGGGATGAAAATTAATGGATTTAAAGTTGGGATTTCATTCCCTGTGCAATTTCCTGCCAGAAATCCCAATAATACCAAGGATTTGTTCCTAAAATTGTTATCACCACTTGGAGCTGGATCTTTTGGGAATTTTCCTGATGGATTTCTTGGGATTCCCAACAGCTTCATCCATCACTTCATCATTTCATTCCAGAGGGCTCCAAACCTGATTTGTGATCCCAAACCTTTGCATTTATCGGGATGAGTTTGGAACCAGATCCCGCTGGGATAATCCATGATTAAATCCTGCTTTTCCATGGGTTTTTCCATTCTTTTCCCTCATTCCCGAGACATTCCATGATTCTGTAATTCCAGAGGGCTCCAATCCTGATTTTTGATCCCAAACCTTTGTGTTTATCAGGATGAATTTGGCACCAGATCCTGCTGGGATAATCCATGTTTAAATCCTTCTTTTCCATGGGTTTCTCCATTATTTTCCCTCATTCCCAAACCATTCCATAATTCCAGAGGGCTCAAATCTTGATTTTTGATCCCAAACCTTTGTGTTTATGGGGATGAGTTTGGCACCAGATCCTGCTGGGATAATCCATGATTAAATCCTTCTTTTCCATGGGTTTCTCCATTATTTTCCCTCATTCCCGAGCCATTCCATAATTCCAGAGAGCTCCAATCCTGACTTTTGATCCCAAACCTTTGCATTTATCGGGATGAGTTTGGCACCAGATCCCGCTGGGATAATCCATGATTAAATCCTGCTTTTCCATAGCCTTAAACATCATTTTTCCCTCATTCCCGAGCTATTCCATGACTCCATAATCCCAAAATTCCCTGTTTTCCCCACAGGTGGGGCCCTGCCCTTCGTCAGCCCCTCTCTGGCCGTGCACAAATCGGCCTCGGCCGTGGACCGGCAGCGCGAGTATCTCCTGGATATGATCCCGCCCCGCTCCATCCCACAGTCGGCCACGTGGAAATAATTCCCGAGGGAAGAACTTTTCCAGGCTCTGCCATCCTTCTTTTTTTTGTTTTGGTTTCGTTTCGTTGGGTTTTTTTTTTTTTTCTACCACAATTCCGTGGAATCTGCTTTAATCCCAGCTGGATAACGCCCCGAGGCTTCCTAGGATGCGACGACACCACTCCTCATCCGTCCCTGCCGGGAGAAGTGACCGCGTTGGGGTGGCCGGATCCCGGCTCCGTTGGCTCCCAGATTTTTCATGGAAGCTGGCAGGGAAGAAAAAAAAGGGGGAAGAATTCCTTAAGAGAAAAGAAATATTTTTTTTTGGCTTTTTTCCGTATTTAGTTTTGGAATTTTTTTGGCACCAGCACAAAAAACAAAACAAAAACCTGGACTCAGCGACTCCTCTCTGCCTTCCGCCGACGCCGAACGTTTTCCGCCGGGAACGCTCCGGAATTCCGGAATTTGGGGGCGTGGAGAGAGGAATTCCAGCCCCATCCTGCGTTTAGTGAGCCGACTCCATGGCTGCTCCTTTCCCCCTGCTCCTCTTCCAGCCGGGAAAGCGGGCGGCGCATCCCAAGATTCCCAAAATTCCGACGATTCCGTGAAAAAAAAAAAAAAAAGTGCAAATTCCCGATTCCGGTTGAGTTTGGTTTGGTTTTTTTTAAGTTTTATTTTTTCCTTAGGGATCGGCCCCGCCCAAAACTTGGCTGGGAATGGGGATCCTCGCGGGAGATTCCCACGTTGTTTTCCTTGGATTCTGGGTGGAACGAGACTTCGGAACCTTTGGTGGTTCCCAAACTTTGCAGTTCCCGAGAGACAAAAACAAAACAAACCCATCCTGGTTCTTTCTCATCCCGCGAATTTTGGGCCTTCCCGACGTTCCCAGAGACTCCAAAGCGAAACTTTTTTGGGAATTATTTTTGTTTTCCTTTGGGAGGGTTGGTTGGGTTTGTTTGGTTGGGTTTATTTTGGTTTTTTTTTCCTTTTCTGTTGTTGTTTTGAGGGACGTTGTTCCAAAACTGATCGGAATTCCAGAGGCTGATGCAGGCTGGGAGGGGTGGGAGCAATTCCCAATTCCTGCCGGGAATTCCGGCCGTTCCCAATCCTTCCCTCCATGATTTGAGTTCCTCCAGGCATCCCAAGCACGCTCCTGTATCCAGCTGGGATGGAATTTTCCATCGTTTCCTTGGGCAGGGAATTCCAGAGGTTCAACCCCAAATCCATCCGGGGCCAGTTTGGTTTCAGTTTGGTTTTCTCATCCTTTTTTTTTTTCCTTGGGCTTCTTCCCGAATTCCAGACGAATCCAAGGGGCAGAATTCCAGGCCTTATTCCCAGTGCTGAGAATTCTTTGGGAAAATTTGGGGAAATTATAAATATATAATCAGAGATCTATATATTAAAGAAAAAAAAGAGGGGTGGGGGAAAAGAAAATTCAGGAAAAGCCGGATTTATTTTCTTAGGAATCGCTGAAGCCAAGAATTCCTTCGGGATCATCCCCTGGGATCCGAGTGACAAAACCTCTCCCTTCTCCCACTTTTCCCAGCGTTTCTTTAGGGATTTAGCTTAGGAGAAAAAAAACAAACCCACCTCCTTTTCCAAACTGGGATTTGTTGGATCCAAACCCCCGGAATTCCCACCCGGCCGCGGATTTTTGGGAATGTTTTCCGTAGGGATGCGAGAGGAGCTCAGACGTGAGGATTGGGTTGGAATTTTGGAATTTGGGAGTTTTTTTCTTTTCATTCCAAGCTTGGATCGGGAGACGCCGCCAGAGGGGTGACGTGGAATTCCTTCCAATTCCGTCGGATTTGATGGAAAAGTTGCTGTTCCTTTCCCACGTGGAATTTTTTTGGAGGGGGCGTTGGTTCCGGAGGATTTTCCTCTCCTGGTTTTTCCCTCGTGGATGCAAATGTTTGGAAAAAATTCATTTATTCCCAAAAAAATCCCAACAAAATTCCTCCGATTGAAATCCGATTTGGGGAGGGGAGGGGGAGGAATCTGATTTGTTTATTCCCAGTTTTTGAGTAATTCCTGAAGAAAAAAACAGGGAATGAAAGAGGAGCAGAAGGATTCAATGGGATAAAAACGACGTCAGGACTTTCTGGATCCCAGCACAATTCCCTTGGAAATTGGAATTTCAGCCAACTCTGGAGCATTAAAATAATGGGCAATGTTGGAATTGAAGGATTTGGAATTAAAAATCCCAACAAATCTCTGTGTCCAGCCTTCAAAATGTTCCATCCCGATTTTTTTTGGATGGATAATTCAGGATAAATCCCCCAAAAAAAATTCAGAGGATGGGGGGGGAGATTTGTTTGGAAGGGGAGGGAAAATCCAGGATGGAATGAGATTGGAAAAGCCAAAATCCAAATTGGAATGAGGCTGGAAATCCAAAATATTTTATGGAATGGGGAGGAAACTCAGAAACCAACCTGGAATAAAGCTGGAAAAATCCAAATTCCTGCCTGGAATGAGGCTGGAAAAATCCAAATTCCCGCCTGGAATGAGGCTGAAACTCCAAATTCCCACCTGGAATGCGACTCCTGGGCTCCAGGCTGGCTCTGACGTGGTTTTTCCTGGAATGTTGCTGGGAATTTGGAGGATTTGTTTGATTCCCTCTGCGTTCCTGCCAAATTCGGGCTCGATCTGGGAAAAATTCCATGTTGGAATGCCCGGAACGGTTTTTCCTTCGCAGTCCCAATTCCGTGTTCCCGTGGGGTTTGGGGTTTTTTTGGGATTGGGATGCTTCAGGTTCAAAGTTGTTCCAACTCTTCAATACAGATTTTCCAAACCTCTTCCCGGTCTCCTTTTTCCAGGAAAAAAAACCCAAAACCACACAAAAAACGGGAAAAAATCTCAATGAACCAGAAAATTCCCGGGGTGGAATTCCGCCCTGGAAGGGAAAAGTTTGGGAATGGAGGAGGAGGGGGAATTCGGGAACAAATCTTGGGTTCGTTCCTGCTGGATCCCCTTTGGAATTCGGGATTCTCTGAGGGCTTTTCCCTTTGGGGTTCCCGAATCCCTGAGTTCTGTTGGATCCATTTGGGATTCCCAAATCCCTGAGATCTTTGGGATTCCCGAATCCCTGAGATCTTTGGGATTCCCAAATCCCTGAGATCTTTGGGATTCCCAGATCCCTGAGATTTGTTGGATCCCCTTTGGCATTCCCAGATTCCTGAGGGCTTTTGGATTTCTGGAATCCCTGAGGTCCTTGAATCCTTTTAGGATTCCCAAATCCCTGAGATGTCTTGGACCCCCTTTGGCATTCCCAAACCCTTTAGGGCTCCTGAATCCCAAAATCTTTGGGATTTCCAAATTCCTGAGATCAGTTGGATCCCCTTTGGGATTCCTGAACCCATTGGGGTTTCTGAATCCCGAGATCTTTGGGATTCCCAAATCCTTGAGACTTCTGGAATTCTGGAATCCTTGAAGCCCCTGAATCCCCTTTGGGGTTCCCAGATCCTTGAGGCTTTTGGAATTCTGGAATCCCCTTTGGCATTCCCAAATCCCCGAGATCTCTTAGATCCCCTTTGGAATTCCCAAATCCCTGAAATCTCTTGGATCCCCTTTGGCATTCCTGAATCCCAGAGATCTCTTGGATCCCCTTTGGGATTCCCAAATCCCTGAGATCTCTTGGATCCCCTGTGGCATTCCCAAATCCCCAAGATCTCTTGGATCCCCTCAGGAATTCCTGAATCCCTGAAATCTCTTGGATCCCCTCAGGAATTCCTGAATCCCTGAAATCTCTTGGATCCCCTCAGGAATTCCTGAATCCCTGAGATCTCTTGGATCCCCTCTGGCATTCCCGAATCCCCGAGATCTCTTGGATCCCCTGTGGCATTCCCGAATCCCCGAGATCTCTTGGATCCCCTTTAGGATTCCCGAATCCCTGAAATCTCTTGGATCCCCTCTGGCATTCCCGAATCCCTGAAATCTCTTGGATCCCCTTTGGCATTCCTGAATCCCAAAGATCTCTTGGATCCCCTCTGGCATTCCTGAATCCCTGAAATCTCTTGGATCCCCTGTGGCATTCCCAAATCCCTGAAATTTCTTGGATCCCCTCAGGAATTCCTGAATCCCTAGGATCTCTTGGATCCCCTTTGGCATTCCCAAATCCCCGAGATCTCTTGGATCCCCTCTGGCATTCCCGAATCCCCGAGATCTCTTGGATCCGTGGGAAAACCACCCACCCCTTCGGCTCCCACCAATCCCTGGGGATCCTCGGATCCCGTTTCTCCCGCTCTTCCCGAGCTTCGCTGCATGAGCTGATCCAGGGGGTCCCTGAAGCCATAAAATTCCCGCTCGGAGCCGCCGGGATTGGGGGAATTTCTCGGCCACACGAGGAAGGCACCGTTGTACTTTAGATTTTAGCCACTTGTGACAGAATAAGAACAATAAAAAAACCAAAATCCCGGATTTTCATGGGAAAATTCCCGCGGCGGAATTCGGGAGCCCGTGTGGTTTTTCTTGGATTTCCTTCCCGACGGTCGGGATTTGGATTTTTGCCGATGGGAACTAAAACAAAGGGGTTGGAATTTGTTTTCTGTTCAAGGCTTTTCTTCCTCAGCGTTCCCAGCTCGGAAAAAAAAGGTGAATTCCCGAATTTTTTATATTCCAGGGATTCCTGCGCCGGCCATTCCTGAGGAAAACATTGGAAACCCCAAATTCCAGTGGATTCAGGATTGGGTTTTATTCCGTGTTCATTTTTCTGCTCAGTTCAGGAATTGTTCCTTTACCTCTGGATTCTCCCAGCCAATGATCCCAATTGGAATTGAATTCCCAAAGTTCAATCCCAGATGGAAAACTGGGAATTCGGGCTGCAGGAGGGGGTGAAATGGAGAAATTCCGGGAGATTTTGGGGAAAAATCCAAATTTGGTTCATTTTTCCCTTTCCTTTGGGAATGAGGGAGAACAGGGTGGGATTTTTTTTTTCCTTGGATTTGTTGTGACCCAAAATATTCTGGAATAAATCCCAAAATTCAATAATTTCCACCAATCCCAGCAGCGGAAGGATCCAGAATTGAAATTAATCAATAATTAATCAATAATTAATCAATAATTTATTGAGAGATTGGAATTGGAATTACAATGAACAGAGAAATTCCTGGATCTGCCTCATATTCCCAGGATTTTGGGGGTCAGGATGCACCTCATGGATCACCCGGACAAAGCCGGATCTGCTCCTTCCTCTGCCGAGGTTTATTCCCAAAAAAAACCTTGGGAAGACGGGAGAATGGGAAAGGAAAGTGGCCAAAATCCGGGAATTTTGTGGATTTTTATGGAATTTCGTGGATGGAGCATCTCCACAGGCACATCCCGGGATTCTGACAGAGCAAATCCATAAATCCAAACTCCTCTTCATTCCCACCTGGAACTCCTGCTCCGCCACCCTTGGATTTCACCTGAACATTCCAGGGAAACTCCCGGAGCCGTTGGATCCTTTCCCTCTGGAAGGAGAACAGGCCCAGGACATTCCCAGATTTATTTTTCCCCCAATTCCGGATAAAATCCGAGTTCTTGGAGCGTCTGCGGCAGCCTGGGAAGAGCCACGGCCACGCGGGAATTCCCGTGGAATTTTCTGGAATTCCCATGGAATTTTCCCTAATTCCCATGGAATTTTCTGGTATTCCCAAGGAATTTTCCAGAATTTCCGGTAACCACTCTGGAGTCACGGGATTGGGAAAAGAAGGAATCAGGGAATGGATCCCGCTCCGGGTAATTGGGGAAAATCCAGGATATTTGGAGTTTTCCAGCCCCTTTTCCATGTGCGGCTCCTGTGGGACTGCCGGGGAATCTTGGGAATGGATCCCGGCAGAGGGGAGATGATCCCAAGGAATTGATGGATCCCGTTGGGTCGAGGATGATCCCAAGGAATTCATGGATCCCGTTGGGTCGAGGATGATCCCAAGGAACTGATGGATCCTGTTGGGTGGGAAGATGATCCCAAGGAATTGATGGATCCCGTTGGGTCGAGGATGATCCCAAGGAATTGATGGATCCCTTTGGATTGGAAGATGATCCCAAGGGATTGATGGATCCCGTTGGGTCGAGGATGATCCCAAGGAATTGATGGATCCCGTTGGGTGGGAAGATGATCCCAGAAAAGTGATGGATCCCTTTGGATTGGAAGATGATCCCAAGGAATTGATGGATCCCGTTGGGTCGAGGATGATCCCAAGGAATTCATGGATCCCGTTGGGTCGAGGATGATCCCAAGGAACTGATGGATCCTGTTGGGTGGGAAGATGATCCCAAGGAATTGATGGATCCCGTTGGGTCGAGGATGATCCCAAGGAATTGATGGATCCCTTTGGATTGGAAGATGATCCCAAGGGATTGATGGATCCCGTTGGGTCGAGGATGATCCCAAGGAATTGATGGATCCCGTTGGGTGGGAAGATGATCCCAGAAAAGTGATGGATCCCTTTGGATTGGAAGATGATCCCAAGGAATTGATGGATCCCATTGGGTCGAGGATGATCCCAAGGAATTGATGGATCCCGTTGGGTCGAGGATGATCCCAAGGAATTGATGGATCCCGTTGGGTCGAGGATGATCCCAAGGAATTGATGGATCCCGTTGGGTCGAGGATGATCCCAAGGAATTGATGGATCCCGTTGGGTCGAGGATGATCCCAAGGAATTGATGGATCTCTCCTGACTCCGAGCTGTTGCTCCATCCCTCCAGGAATTCCCAAAATCCCCGAGCACCGGGAATAACTCGGGTTTGGCGCCGGCAATCCCACCAGCCCCCAAATCCCAAAATCCCGGCGGAGCCGATGGATGAGGGCGGGATCAGAGCTGGGACACGGCGACCTCGATCCGGAGCCGGGGCTGGAAAACATTCCCGGGAAAGGGAAGGGATGGGATGGGAGGGTCGGGAATGTTCACTTGGAGGTGGGAAATGGATCCGAGGGGATCCTGGGGATCCTTTCCCTGCTCCGCTGGGATTTGAGGGATGAGGTGCACAGTGAATACACCCGGAGCTGCCGGGATTCCCGGGAATTCCTGGGAATTCCTGGGGTGGGGAAGCAGCACAGCCAAGGATTGGGATGGGAGTGGGGGGCTCACCCCGGGGTCCCCCCACCCTTCACCTCCCCAGTGTCCCCGTCAGCCACGGGGGGCTCTGATCCCTTGGGGGGTCCCGGGGGGTCTCTGAGCCCCCCCAGGTGAGCGCGGGGACACCCGGGGGGCTCACGTGACCCCAGTGGACCCCGAATTGCAGCCCCACCTGTGGCATTGCCCTTTTAAGGGCGCGTTACCCCTTTAAGAGCGTGTTACCCCTTTAAACGGCGGGCCCACTGTGGCATTGCCCCTTTAAGCGGCGGCGCCACCGCTCACGTGGCTGCATCACGTGAGATTCCCGCGCGCGGGAACTGCGCGGCGCGGCGTGGTGACGTCATCGAGCAGCGCCGCGATGGCGGCGCCGAAGGTGAAGCAGGACATGGCCCCGCCGGGCGGGTACGGCCCCATCGACTACAAACGGCACCTCCCGCGCCGCGGCCTCTCGGGTGAGCCCCGCGGGGAGCCGCGGAGGGGGCGGCGGGGGAAGGAGCGGGGCCCCGCGGGCTCCCCGGCTGAGCGCTCCCCTCCCCGGTGCCCTCGCTGCCCTCAGGGTACAGCCTGTTCGCGCTCGGCATCGGGAGCCTCCTGCTCGGCTACTACACCCTGGTCAAGTGGAACCGCGAGCGGAGGTGACATTCCCGGTGTTCCGCGGGGCTCCCGGGGGTCCCCGGGGCTCCCGAGACCCCTCAGGGCCGTTAGGACCCCTCAGAGACCCCCGGGACCCCTCAGAGCCCCTGGGATCCCTCAGAGCCCCCGGGCCCCTCAGTGTCGCTGGGATCCCTCAGAGACCCCTGGGATCCCTCAGTGTCCCTGGGATCCCTCAGAGACCCCCGGGATCCCTCAGAGACCCCCGGGCCCCTCAGTGTCCCTGGGATCCCTCAGAGACACCCGGGACCCCTCAGAGACCCCCGGACCCCTCAGAGACCCCCGGACCCCTCAGTGCCCCCCAGACCCCTCAGTGCCCCCCAGACCCCTCAGTGCCCCCCAGACCCCTCAGTGCCCCCCAGACCCCTCAGTGCCACCAAACCCTTCCAGGACCTTTCCTGTCCCTTCCCAGTGCCCCCAGTGCTCCCTGGGCCCTTCCCAGTCCCTCCCAATCCCTCCCAGTCCCCATTCCCAGTATCCCAGTCCCGGTGTCCCCCAGGCGGTTGCTGATCGAGGAGCTGGAGGCTCGCATTGCGCTGATGCCGCTGCTGCAGGCGGAGTCCGACCGCAGGCACGGAGGGATCCATGGGATGGGGATCCGTGGGATGGGGATCCATGGGATATGGGGATTCTGTGGGATTGGGGAATCCATGGGAATGGGAATTCCATGGGATATGGGAATTCCATGGGATATGGGAATTGCACAGCTGCTGCAGGCGGAGTCCGACCGCAGGCACAGACGGAGCCACGGGATGGGGATCTGTGGGATTGGGGAATCCCTGGGATATGGGGATCCATGGGGATGGGGATCCATGGGGATCCATGGGATGGGGATCTGTGGGATGGGGATCCATGGGATGGAGATCCATGGGGATGGGGATCCGTGGGAATGGGAATGGGAATTGCATGGGATATGGGAATTGCATGGGATATGGGAATTGCATGGGATATGGGAATTGCACAGCTGCTGCAGGCGGAGTCCGACCGCAGGCACGGACGGAGCCACGGGGATGGGGATGGGAATGGGAATTCTATGGGATTGGGGAATCCATGGGATATGGGGAATCTGTGGGATTGGAGGTTCCATGGGAATGGGAATTCTATGGGATTGGGGAATCCCTGGGAATGGGAATTCTGTGGGATTGGGGGTTCCGTGGGAATGGGAATTGCATGGGAATGGGAATTCTATGGGATCCCTGGGATCGGGAATTCCTTTCAGACTGGGGATTCCTCTGGGGTTGGGGGTTCCCTGGCATTGGGAATTTCCCTTTGGGGTTGGGATCCCCTTTAGGGTTGGGGATTCCCTGGGACTGGGGATTCCCTTTGGGACTGGGAATTTCCCTTTGGGATTGGGAATTTCCTTCTGGGGTCAGGGTCCCCTCTGGGGTCGGGGTCCCCTTTGGGATTGGGAATTTCCTTCTGGGATTGGGGTCCCCTCTGGGGTCGGGGTCCCCATTGGGATTGGGGTCCCCTCTGGGGTTGTTCCCCCCTCCATGGCCTCCATCCCCAGAACTCTCCGGATGCTGCGGCAGAACCTGGAGGAGGAGGCCAAGATCATGCGGGACGTTCCCGACTGGAAGGTTCGGGATTCCCACCGGGAATCAGGGCTGGGAGAGGGGAGGGGGCCCCTCTGGGATCCCAGGGGATCCACACAGCCACCCCATGGATCTGGGATCCCCTGGAAAACCAGGATCACCCCAGGCTGGCAGGATCCCTCTGGGCTGTGGGGCGGTGCAGACCCCGCCCAGGGTGGCTCCTCCCCCAGTGCCCATTCCCAGTTCACCCAGTTCTCCCTGTGCCCATTCCCAGTCCCTCCCAGTGCCCCAAGTCCCAGTGCCCATTCCCAGTTCACCCAGTTCTTCCTGTGCTCATTCCCAGTCCCTCCCAGTGCCCCAAGTCCCAGTGCCCATTCCCAGTTCCCCCAGTTCACCATTCCCACCACAATTCCCAACACCATTCCTGATCCAATTCCCAGTGCAATTCCTGACACAATTCCCGACACCATTCCCAGCTCTTCCCCACACCATTCCTGACACTGTTCCCAACGCAATTCCCAACACAATTCCCACCACGATTCCCAGCTCTTCCCGACTCCATTCCCAACATTATTCCCAACACAATTCCCAGCTCTTCCCAAAAAATTCCTGACACAATTCCTGACACAATACCTGACACGATTCCCAGCTTTTCCCAACACCATTCCCAACATTATTCCCAACGCCATTCCCAGCTCTTCCCAACACAATTCCTGACACAATACCCGACACCATTCCCAGCTTTTCCCAACACCATTCCCACAACAATTCCCACCACGATTCCCAGCTTTTCCCAACACCATTCCCAAAACAATTCCCCACACCATTCCCACCACAATTCCCAGCTCTTCCCAACACAATTCCCGCCCCATTCCCGCCCGGTTCCCGTTCCAGGTGGGCGAGTCCCGTTTCCACACGGATCGCTGGGTGCCCCCCACCCCGGACGAGCTTTACTTCCTGCGGCCCCCGGCCGAGCTGGACCGGGAGAAGTTCGGGCTGCAGAACTACGTCTGAACCCCAAAATTCCCAAATTCCCAATCCCCAATCCCTGGCCTTTCCCAGCTTCTCCCAGATTTTCCCCCTTTTCCTGTCGCTGCCCAGGCTGCTCTGGCCTGAGCTTGTTCTGGTTCCTGGTTATTGATAATTAATAAATAAATGATTAATAAATCAAATAAATCCTGTTGGGATTGAGAACTGATCCTGGGAATTGGGGTTTGCCTTTGGAATTGGGATTCCCTTTGGGATTGGGATCCCCCTTTGGGAATGAATTGGGGTTCCCCCTTTGGGATTGGGGTCTCCCTTTGGGATTGGGATCCCCTTTGGGATTTGGATCCCCTTTTAGAATTGGGATTCCCCCCTTTTAGAATTTGGGTTCCTCTTTGAGATTGCAATCCCTCCTTTGGGGTCTCCCTTTGGGATTGGGGTCTCCCTTTGGGATTGGGGTTCCCCTTTGGAACTGGGGTTCCCCTTTGGGATTGGGATCCCCGTGGCTCCTGCACACCCCCCCCTCTCTCTCTCCCTGGGGTCCGGCCGCTCCCGGGGGATTTTCCCGGGAATGCGGGCTGGGATTTGGGATGGAGGGCGCGGCCGTGTCCGTGTCCCCCTCCCCGCGCGTGCCCCGGTCCCCGGGATGGGGATCCCGCTGGAAAAGCCCCGATCGGGGCCGGTTTAACCCCAGAATTCCCGGGAGCGGGGCCGGACCCGGAGCGGGGCGGGGGCACCGGAGCCGCCTCCCCCCGGGCGGCACCGCCGAGCGCCGGCCCCGGTCCGGCCGGAGGAGCCTCGGCATTCCCAGATTCCCAAGGGATCCGGTCTGACCGGAGGAGCCTCGGCATTCCCGAGGGATTCGGTCCGACCGGGGGGTCCCCGCCGTTCCCACGGGATCCGCTCCTGCCGGGGTTCGGTTCCGTTCCCGCCATGAGTTCCGCGTCCTCCCCGTCCCGGGAGCCGCCCCGGTACCTCAGGTGAGCGCGGGGGTCCCCCCGAGGAGCCGCCGAGGTAGAACCGGGAGCTCCGGGCGGTGCCGATCCCGGTGCCGGGAGCTCCGGGCGGGGTGGAACGGGACCGCCCCGGTGTCCCGGGAGCCGCCTCGGGTCGGGTCCGACCCCCCCGGGGCCGGGGCGGGTTCGGTACCCACGGAGCCGCCGTTGCCGGAGCAACCGCACCCGCATCCCGCATCCCTCACCCCGCATCCCGCCCGGCGGGGCTCCGGGGGGCGGCGGGAGAGGGAGCGCGGGATGGGCTGGGATGGGGACAAAGGGGACACGGGGGACAGAGGGGACAGAGGGGACACGCGGCAGGGACGGGAACGGGGAATGGGAACGGGGAATGGGACCGGGATACGGGACCGGGATGTGGGACTGGGAAGCAGAGAGGGGACACGGAGCCGGGATAAAGTGTCGGGATGTGGAGCTGGGACATGGAACAGGGATGTGGGACCGGGATATGGATTGGGGATGTGAAACTGGGGTGTGGAACCGGGATGAGAAGCTGGGATGTGGGACTGGGGTATGGACCGGGATGTGGGACTGGATTGGAATGTGGAGCTTGGACGTGGATCGGGGATGAGGAAAGGAGACACGGAGCTGGGATAAAGCGTCGGGAACTGGGATGTGAAACTGGGATGTGAAACTGGGATGCAGAACTGGGATGCAGAACTGGGATTTGGATCGTGTGTGAGGGACTGGGACGCAGAACCGGGACACGGACCGGGGCTGCGGGCCTGGAGCCGGAGCTGCGCCGTGTCCCGGGGCTGGGGCCGCACCCCCGGGGAGCCCCGGCCGTGTCCCCTCCCCGGGGCCGCTGCCAGCGCGGGGCCGGGGCCAGCGGTGTCCGTGCCAGCGGTGTCCGTGCCAGCGCTGTCCCTGCCAGCAGCGATTGGTGACAATGCCAGTTCCCTTCCCCGGGAACGGACGCGGCCAATTGCGGCAGGCACGTGGCTTCTGCTGGGCCAGGGACAAAAACACAGCTGGGCCCGGCCCCCCCGGACATCCCGGACACCCCCGGACACCCCCGGACACCCCGGACACCCCCGGACACCCCGGACATCCCCGAACACCCTCGGACACTCCCGGACACCCCCGGACACCCCGGACACCCCCGGACACCCCCGATCACCCCCGGACACCCTCGGACACCCCCGGACACCCCCGGACACCCCCGGACATCCCCGGACACCCCCGGACACCCCCGATCACCCCCGGACACCCTCGGACACCCCCGGACACTCCCGGTCACCCCCGGACACCGCCGGACATCCCCGGACACCCCCGGACACCCCCGGGCACCCCCGGTCACCCCGGACACCCCCGGACATCCCCGGACACCCCCGGACACTCCCGGACACCCTCGGACACCCCCGGACACCCCCGGACACCGCCGGACACCCTCGGACATCCCCGGACACCCCCGGACACTCCCGGTCACCCCCGGACACCGCCGGACATCCCCGGACACCCCCGGACACCCCCGGGCACCCCCGGTCACCCCGGACACCCCCGGACATCCCCGGACACCCCCGGACACTCCCGGACACCCTCGGACACCCCCGGACACCCCCGGACACCGCCGGACACCCTCGGACATCCCCGGACACCCCCGGACACTCCCGGTCACCCCCGGACACCGCCGGACATCCCCGGACACCCCGGACACCCCCGGGCACCCCCGGTCACCCCGGACACCCCCGGACATCCCCGGACACCCCCGGACACTCCCGGACACCCTCGGACACCCCCGGACACCCCCGGACACCGCCGGACACCCTCGGACATCCCCGGACACCCCCGGACACTCCTGGTCACCCCTTCCCCGCGGGGGCAGCTCCGGGCGCTTCTCGATCCCTTCCCAGCCCTTTCCGCCCCCGATTTTTTCCCCTGGATCTCCCCAAGTGGGGCTGGGTTGGGAATATGGGACGGGATAATGGGATTGGGAATATGGGACAGGGTAATGGGATTCACTAAAGGGCACCAAAGGGTTGGGACAGGGATTGGGATGGGATCCATGGGACTGGAATGGGATCATGGGATAATGGGATGGGAATATGGGATTGGGGATATGGGATGGGATGGGAATACGGGATGGGATGGGACTCACTAGAGGGCACCAAAGGACTGGGGACAGGGATTGGGATGGGAATAGGGGATGAAGTTTTCCTGGTTTTCCCGGCAGGTTTATCGGGACAGCCGAGGGATGGGATGTGGGAATGGGGCACCAGGAGCTCGCTGGGGACCTGCTGGGATCACTGAGGGATTTGGGGGCTCTGCCAGGACACGGCTGGGTCGGGGGGGCAGCCTGGATGGGGCGGGGTGGGACCACCCTGCAGCCTGGGACCCCAAACTGGGACCCCAAACTGAGACCCCAACCCGGGACCCCAAACTGGGACCTCAACCCAGAACCGCAACCCGGGACCCCAACCCGGGACCCCAACCCAGGACCCCAACTGGGGACAAGATTAGGGACATCCCATCAGGGTGTGGGGACAGCTGTGCCCCCCGTGTCCCTGTACCTCACCGGGCCTGCCCCAGTGGTGTCCGGGGGCGGTGACAGCTGTGTCCCCTGTGTCCCCATGTCCCCGTGTCCCCGTGTCTCACCTGTCCCCGTGTCCCCGTGTCCCCGTGTCCCCTGTGTCCCCTGTGTCCCCATGTCCCCGTGTCCCCGTGTCCCTGTGTCCCCGTGTCCCCGTGTCCCCGTGTCCCCTGTGTCCCCCGTGTCCCCGTGTCCCCGTGTCCCCGTGTCCCCGTGTCCCCCGTTCCCCGTGTCCCCGTGTCCCCGTGTCCCCTGTGTCCCCGTGTCCCCGTGTCCCCGTGTCCCGTGTCCCCGTGTCCCCTGTGTCCCCGTGTCCCCATGTCCCCATGTCCCCGTGTCCCCGTGTCCCCGTGTCCCCGTGTCCCGTGTCCCCGTGTCCCCTGTGTCCCCGTGTCCCCATGTCCCCATGTCCCCGTGTCCCCTGTGTCCCCATGTCCCCATGTCCCTGTGTCCCCGTCTCTCACCTGTCCCGTGTCCCCGTGTCCCTGTGTCCCCGTGTCCCCATGTCCCGTGTCTCACCTGTCCCCTACAGCCGGGCCGAGGCGCTGGCACTGGAGCAGGAGCTGCTCGAGGATTTTCGCTTCGGGCGGCAGCAGCTGATCGAGATCTGGGGACACGCGTGTGCCGTGGCTGTCACCAAGGTGAGCCCGGGACAGGGCTGGGGACACCTCAGGGGGGCTGGGGACACCTCAGGGGGCTGGGGACACCTCAGAGGGATGGGACACCTCAGGGGGATGGGGACACCTCAGGGGGGCTGGGGACACCTCAGGGGGCTGGGGACACCTCACTGGGGTTGGGGACACCTCAGAGGGATGGGGACACCTCAGGGGGATGGGGACACCTCAGGGGGGCTGGGGACACCTCAGGGGGCTGGGGACACCTCACTGGGGTTGGGGACACCTCAGAGGGGCTGGGGACACCTCAGGGGGGCTGGGGACACCTCAGGGGGCTGGGGACACCTCAGGGGGCTGGGGACACCTCACTGGGGTTGGGGACACCTCAGGGGGATGGGGACACCTCAGAGGGATGGGGACACCTCAGGGGGCTGGGGACACCTCGTCAGTGTTGGGGACACCTCACTGGGGTTGGGGACACCTCAGTGGGATGGGGACACCTCAGAGGGATGGGGACACCTCACTGGGGTTGGGGACACCGCGTCAGTGTTGGGGACACCGCACCGGGGCCGGGGATGCTCGGCCCCGCCTGGGGGGTCAGGGAGGAGCCCTGGGGGTGTCCCCAGAGGTGTCCCCGTGCCCCGGCGATGTCGCCGCTGCCAGGATGGCCCCGTGCTCGTGCGGGATGGAGGAGGAGGAGGAGGAGGAGGAGGAGGAGGAGGAGGAGGAGGAGGAGGAGGAGGAGGAGGAGGAGGAGGAAGGCACCATCAAGGGCCGCTTTGTGCCGCTCCGCTCCCGCCTCAGCTTTTCCGTCGGCCCCTCCCGGGAATGTCCCGGGGCTGGAGCTGCGGCAGCGCCCCCGAGCCCGCCCGGGGCCCGGCACCCTCCTCTTCCTCACGGACACCGCGGCCGGCCGGGCTGCCCCGGGCTGTCCCCGCGGTGTCCCCGGGCCGTCCCCGCCGTGTCCCCGGGCTGCCCCGGGCTGTCCCCGCGGTGTCCCCGCCGTGTCCCCGGTGCCGGGAGGTTCTGGCGCTCCCAGCGCTGGGGCAGCGCCAGGGCCGGGCTGGCAGGGCCGAGTCCCGGAGCCAGGATCCGTGAGCAGGAAAAAATCCGTCAGTGGAGAAACAGAGAAACAACAGAGAAACAGGGAAATAGAGGAAAAAAACAGAAATAGAGAAATAGAGAAACAGGGAAATGGAGAAACAGGGAAATAGAGAGAGAAATAGACAAATAAACAAATAGGGAAATAGAGAAAAAGAGAATCAGAGAAACAGAGAGATGAGGCACCATCCTCATCCCAGTACGGGCACCATCCCGATCCCACTACAGCCCCTGTTCCATCCCAAGTCCTGCTGTGGATCCCTTCCCATCCCAGTCCCATCCCACAAATCCCATGGATCCCATGGATCCCATCCCATCCTGCTCCATGTGCTGCCCACCTCCCACCCTTGGCATCCTATGGCAGTGCCACCGCTGTGTCCCTGAGATCTGTGTGACACTGCCACCCCTGAGTGTGACAGTGCCACCCTGTGACAGTGCCACCCTGTGACAGTGCCACCCTGTGACAGTGCCACCCTGTGACACTGCCACCTGTGTGTGACACTGCCACCCTGAGTGTGACAGTGCCACCATTGCCGTGTCCTTGGTGTGTGACACTGATCCCACTATATTGCCATGTCCCCGTGTGTGACAGTGCCACCCCGGTGTGTGACAGTGCCACCCCTGAGTGTGACAGTGCCACCCCCCGTGTCCCCGCAGGCGTTCCCGCTGCTGTCGCTGCCCCGCCGGCAGCGCGCGGTTCTGGTTCTGTGCGGGCCGGCCCAGACCGGCGCCGTGGGGCTCGTGTGTGCCCGGCACCTGCGGAGCTTCGTGCGTACCCGAGCCTTCATCCGGGCCTCCTCATCCTCCCGAGCCTTCATCCGGGCCATCCTCATCCTCACCATCCTCCCGAGCCCTCATCCCAGCCTTCCTCATCCTCACCATCCTCCCGAGCCTTCATCCGAGCCATCCTCATCCTCACCATCCTCCCGAGCCTTCATCCCCGCCCTCCTCATCCTCCCGAGCCTTCATCCGAGCCATCCTCATCCTCCCGAGCCTTCATCTGGGCCATCCTCATCCTCCCGAGCCCTCATCCGAGCCCTCCTCATCCTCCTCCCGAGCCTTCCTCCCCGCCCTCCTCATCCTCACCATCCTCCCGAGCCTTCATCCCCGCCCTCCTCATCTTCACCATGCTCCCGAGCCTTCATCCTCACCTTCACCCTCCTCCTCCTCCCCGGTTTCCCCGGCCCCACACTCCGGTTTTTCCCAGTTTTTCCCAGTTTTTCCCAGTTTTTCCCGGTTTTTCCCGATTTTCCCGGTTTTTTCCCGTTTTTTCCCAGTTTTTCCCGGTTTTTCCCGTTTTCCCCAGGATTACGAGCCCACCATCTTCTACCCCAAGCGCTCCCCGGACCCGCTGCACCGCGACTTCACCACGCAGTGCGAGAAGATGGACATCCCGTTCCTGTCCTACCTGCCCGCCGAGGTGACCCCAAAACCCCAAAAAGCCCCAAAAAACCCCAAATCTCCTAAATCCCCAAATCTGCAAACCCCAAAATCCCCAAACCCCAAAATCCCCAAACCCCCAAATCCCCAAACCCCAAAATCCCCAAATCCCCAGAGGATGGACATCCCGTTCCTGTCCTACCTGCCCGCAGAGGTGACCCCAAAAATCCCCAAAAAAACCCAAAAAACCCCAAATCTCCAAAATCCCCAAATCTGCAAACCCCAAAATCCCAAACCCCAAAATCCCCAAATCCCCAGAGGATGGACATCCCCTTCCTGTCCTACCTGCCCGCAGAGGTGACCCCAAAACCCCAAATGTCCTCCTCAAACCCAAAAATCCCCAAATCCTCCAAATCCCCCCCAAATCAGATTTTATCTCTTTTTTCCCCTTTTTCCCTCCCCAAGCCCCAAATCCCCCCAAATCCCCCCAAAACCCCAAATCCGATTTTACACCTCCTTTTTCCCCTTTTCCCCCTCCCTAAACCCCAAATACCCCCCAAAACCCCCCAAATCCCCCCAAATCCCCCCCAGATCAGATTTTATCCGTTCCCCGTCCCTTTGCCCCTCTCCTGAACCCCAAATCCCCCCCAAAAACCCCCCAAATCCCCCCAAAAATCCCCCAAATCCCCCAAATCCCCCCCAAACCCCCCCAATCCGATTTTATCCCTTTCCCCTCCCCGCCGGGATCCAGCCCGGTTTGTTTCTTTGGCCTCTCCCGGCGCTGGGATCGGAGGAATTTGCCCCAAACCTCCCGGCCCGGCCCCGCCCCGGCTGCCGCTCCACCTGGGGGGGCTTTGGTTCCTTTTTTCTGCCCTCGGTTTGGGTTCATTTTTGCTTTTCTTGGCCTTTTTTCCTCTTTCCTTTGCTGTCCTTTTGCCCGGTTTGCTTTTCTTTTTTGCCTTTTTTTTTTCTTGTTTTTGTTTTGGATTTTTTTGCCTTTTTATTGCTCTCTTGCTTTTTTGCTTTTTTTTGCCTTTTTTGCTTTTTTTGCCTTTTTTTTTTCTTTTCTGCTTTTTCTTTTTTTTAATTGGTTTTTTCTTTTTTTTCCCCTTTTTTTTTGCTTCTCTCTTTTTTCTTTCCTTTTTTTTTTGCTTTCCCCCCTTTTTTTTTTCTTTTGCCTCTTTTTTTTTTTTTGTCTTTTTTGTGCTCTTTTTTGCCTTTTGCTGCCTTTTTTTTTTTTTGCTGCTTTTTTTTCTGCTTTTTTTTTTTTACTTTTATTTTGGGGGGTTTTTTTCCCTTTTGTTTTTTTTTCTTTTATATTTGCTTTTTGTTGCTTTTTTATCTGCCTTTTTAATTTCTTCTTTTTTTTTTTTTTTGCTTTTTGCTGCTTTTTTTTTTTTTACTTTTATTTTGGGTTTGTGGTTTTTTTTTTTTTTTTTACTTTTATTTTGGGGTTTTTTGCTTTTATATTTGCTTTTTTTGCTTTTTTATCTGCCTTTTTTTGTTGTTTTTTTGGCAACCCCGCAGACAAACGCCCTGCCCGGGGCGGGGGTGGCGTTTGTCCCCTGAGCGGTGACACGGGGACACCCCGGTGTCGCTGTCCCCTCAGGTGCAGCTCATCAACGACGCCTACAGCGCCGTGGTGGACGCGGTGCTGGGAGCCGAGGGGACCGCGGGGACACCGGAGGGGACCGAGGGGACCGAGCCGTGCGCCGCCATCCTGGCCACGCTGCGCCACGTCCGCGTCCCCATCGTCAGCCTGGATGTCCCCTCAGGTGAGGACCGTGTCCCCTCGTGTCCCCTCGTGTCACCCCGTGTCCCCCCGTGTTCCCTCGGGTGACCCCGTGTCCCCTTGGGTGCTCCCCGTGTCCCCTCGTGTCCCCTCGTGTCCCCCCGGGTGTCACCTCGGGTGTCCCCCTGTGTCCCCCCATGTCCCCCCGGGTATCCCCTCGTGTCCCCTTAGGTGCTCTCCATGTCCCCTCGTGTCCCCTCGTGTCCCCCCGTGTCACCTCGTGTTCCCTCGGGTGTCCCCCTGTGTCCCCTCGTGTCACCTCGTGTCCCTTTAGGTGCTCCCCGTGACCCCTCGGGTACTGCCCTTGTCCCCTCGTGTCCCCCCGTGTCCCCCCGGGTGTCCCCTCGTGTCACCTCATGTCCCCTTAGGTGCTCCCCATGTCCCCTCGGGTGTCTCCCCGTGTCCCTCCGGGTGTCCCCCCATGTCCCCCCGTGTCCCCTCGTGTCCCCTCGTGTCCCCCCGTGTCCCCTTAGGTGCTCTCCATGTCCCCTCGTGTCCCCCCGTGTTCCCTCGGGTGTCCCCCCGTGTCCCCTCGTGTCACCTCGTGTCCCCTTGGGTGCTCCCCGTGACCCCTCGGGTACTGCCCTTGTCCTCTCGTGTCCCCTCGTGTCCCCCCGTGTACTCCCGGGTGTCCCCTCGTGTCCCCCCGTGTCCCCTCGTGTCCCCTCGTGTCCCCCCGTGTCCCCCCGTGTCCCCTCGTGTCCCCTCGTGTCCCCCCGTGTCCCCCCGTGTCCCCTCGTGTCCCCTCGTGTCCCCCCGTGTCCCCCCGTGTCCCCTCGTGTCCCCTCGTGTCCCCCATGTCCCCCCGTGTCCCCTCCCCGCTCTCCCCTCGCCGTTGTCACCACCCCCATGGCGGTGTCACCCCGGGTGTGGCGCCCGGAGCCCTCGCGGTGACCCCGACAGGGTTGGGGACATCCCCGGGAGCCCCCGTGACCCTGCTGGCAGGTGGGGGACAGCCCCATGGTGGCACTGACAGGGTGGGGACATCCCCGGGGTGTCCCTGGTGGGGTTGGGGACATCCCCAGGGTGACCCTGGTGGGTTGGGGACATCCCCGGGGTGACCCTGGTGGGGTTGGGGACATCCCCGGGGTGACCCTGGTGGGGTTGGGGACATCCCTGGGGTGTCCCTGGCGGGGTTGGGGACATCCCCGGGGTGACCCTGGTGGGGTTGGGGACATCCCCAGGGTGACCCTGGCGGGGTTGGGGACATCCCCAGGGTGACCCTGGTGGGGTTGGGGACATCCCCGGGGTGACCCTGGTGGGGTTGGGGACATCCCTGGGGTGTCCCTGGCGGGGTTGGGGACATCCCCGGGGTGTCCCTGGTGGGGTTGGGGACATCCCCGGGGTGTCCCTGGTGGGGTTGGGGACATCCCCGGGGTGTCCTTGGTGGGGTTGGGGACATCCCCGGAGTGTCCCTGGTGGGTTGGGGACATCCCAGGGGTGTCCCTGGTGGGGTTGGGGACATCCCTGGGGTGTCCCTGGCAGGGTTAGGGACATCCCCGGGGTGTCCCTGGCAGGGTTGGGGACATCCCCGGAGTGTCCCTGGTGGGGTTGGGGACATCCCCGGGGTGTCCCTGGCAGGGTTAGGGACATCCCCGGGGTGACCCTGGCGGGGTTGGGGACATCCCCGGGGTGACCCTGGTGGGGTTGGGGACATCCCCGGGCCCCCCCGCGAGGCTCCGGGCGGGAAATAACAAAGTGCCCGGCCCGAGACATGACGTCACCGCCAGATGTCACCGCCAGCTGTGCCACTGCCAGATGTGTCACTGCCAGATGTGTCACTGCCAGATGTGCCACTGCCAGCGGTGTCACTGCCAGCGGTGTCACTGCCAGCGGTGTCACTGCCCAACAGCCACGCGCGTCTCTGGGATTGCCATCAGCCGTGTCCCCTCCCTGGCCTGGCAGTGTCACCCCCTGGCCTGGCAGTGTCACCCCCCTGGGCCTGGCGGTGTCACCCCCCTGTGCCACCTAAGGTCACCCCTGTGTCCCTCTTTGTGTCCCCACGGGTGCCATGTGTCCCCTCGGTCACCCCTGAGCCCCTCTGTGTCCCCTGGGTCACCTAAGGTCACCCCCGAGCCACTCCATGTGTCCCCACAGGGTGGGATGTGTCCCCTGGGGTCCCCCCTGTCCCTGTCCCCACAGCCCATCCCGTGTCCCCGCTGTCCCCTGTCCCTGTCCCCTAACCCTGTCCCCCCCCAGGGTGGCGCTCGGGCCCAGGTGACAGCGGTGACATCCGCCCGGCCGTGCTGGTGTCCCTGTCCCTGTCCCCGCTGTCCCCTGTCCCTGTCCCTGTCGCTGTCCCTGTCCCCTGACTCTGTCCCCTGACTCTGTCCCTGTCCCCCCCCAGAGTGGCGCTCGGGCCCGGGTGACACCGGTGACATCCGCCCGGCCGTGCTGGTGTCGCTGTCCCCTGACTCTGTCCCTGTCCCCCCCCAGGGTGGCGCTCGGGCCCGGGTGACACCGGTGACATCCGCCCGGCCGTGCTGGTGTCCCTGTCCCTGTCCCTGTCCCTGTCCCTGTCCCCTGCCCCCTGACTCTGTTCCTGTCCCCCCCAGGGTGGCGCTCGGGCCCGGGTGACACCGGTGACATCCGCCCGGCCGTGCTGGTGTCCCTGTCCCTGTCCCTGTCCCCGCTGTCCCCTGTCCCCTGTCCCTGTCCCTGTCGCTGTCCCTGCCCCCTGACTCTGTCCCTGTCCCCCCCGAGGGTGGCGCTCCGGCCCGGGTGACAGCGGTGACATCCGCCCGGCCGTGCTGGTGTCGCTGTCCCTGTCCCTGTCCCTGTCCCTGTCCCTGTCCCTGTCCCCTGTCCCCTGACTCTGTCCCTGTCCCTGTCCCTCCCCAGGGTGGCGCTCCGGCCCGGGTGACACCGGTGACATCCGCCCGGCCGTGCTGGTGTCGCTGGGCGCCCCCAAGGTCCCCGCGCGGCGCTTCCAGGGCCGCTGGCATTTCCTGGCCGGGCGCTTCGTGCCCGAGGAGCTGCGCAGGAAATTCGGGATCGGCGGCCCCGCCTACCCGGGCAGCGACTGCGTGGTGGCGCTGTGACCCCAAAGTGGCACTGGGACCCCAAAGGTGGCACTGGGACCCCAAAGGTGGCACTGGGACCCCAGAGTGGCACCGGGACCCCAGAGGTGGCGCTGTGACCCCAAAGGTGGCACTGGGACCCCAAAGTGGCACCGGGACCCCAGAGTGGCACCGGGACCCCAAAGGTGGCACTGGGACCCCAGAGGTGGCGCTGTGACCCCAAAGGTGGCACTGGGACCCCAAAGGTGGCACTGGGACCCCAAAGTGGCACCGGGACTCCAGAGTGGCACCGGGACCCCAGAGTGGCGCTGGGACCCCAAAATGGCACTGGGACCCCAAAGTGGCACTGGACCCCAAAGTGGCACCGGGACCCCAAAATGGCACTGGGACCCCAAAGTGGCACCGGGACCCCAAAGTGGCACTGGGACCCCAAAGTGGCACCGGGACCCCAAAATGGCACTGGGACCCCAAAGTGGCACTGGGACCCCAAAGTGGCACCGGGACCCCAAAATGGCACTGGGACCCCAAAATGGCACTGGGACCCCAAAGTGGCGCTGGGACCCCAAAGTGGCGCTGGGACCCCAAAGTGGCACCGGGACCCCAAAGTGGCACCGGGACCCCAAAGTGGCACCGGGACCCCAAAATGGCACTGGGACCCCAAAGTGGCACCGGGACCCCAAAGTGGCACCGGGACCCCAAAAATGGCACTGGGACCCCAAAATGGCGCTGGGACCCCAAGGTGGCGCTGGGACCCAAAGTGGCACCGGGACCCCAAAGTGGCACTGGGACCCCAAAGGTGGCACCGGGACCCCAAAGTGGCACCGGGACCCCAAAATGGCACTGGGACCCCAAAATGGCACCAGGGGACCCCAAAGTGGCACCGGGACCCCAGAGTGGCACTGGGACCCCAAAGGTGGCGCTGGGACCCCAAAGGTGGCACCGGGACCCCAAAGTGGCGCCGGGACCCCAGAGTGGCACTGGGACCCCAAAATGGCGCTGGGACCCCAAGGTGGCGCTGGGACCCCAAAGTGGCACCGGGACCCCAAAGTGGCACTGGGACCCCAAAGGTGGCACCGGGACCCCAAAGTGGCACCGGGACCCCAAAATGGCACTGGGACCCCAAAATGGCACCGGGACCCCAAAGTGGCACCGGGACCCCAGAGTGGCACCGGGACCCCAAAGGTGGCGCTGGGACCCCAAAGGTGGCACCGGGACCCCAAAGTGGCGCCGGGACCCCAGAGTGGCACTGGGACCCCAAAATGGCGCTGGGACCCCAAGGTGGCGCTGTGACCCCAAAGTGGCACCGGGACCCCAGAGGTGGCACTGGGACCCCAGAGTGGCACCGGGACCCCAAAGGTGGCGCTGTGACCCCAGAGTGCACTGGGACCCCTAAGTGGTGCTGGGACCCCAGAGTGGCACTGGGACCCCAAAGGTGGCGCTGTGACCCCAGAGTGGCGCTGTGACCCCAAAGGTGGCACTGGGACCCCAGAGGTGGCACTGGGACCCCAGAGTGGCACCGGGACCCCAAAGGTGGCACCGGGACCCCAGAGTGGCGCTGTGACCCCAAAGGTGGCACTGGGACCCCAAAGGTGGCACCGGGACCCCAGAGTGGTGCTGTGACCCCAAAGGTGGCACTGGGACCCCAAAGGTGGCACTGGGACCCCAGAGTGGCGCTGGGACCCCAAAGTGGCACCGGGACCCCAAAGGTGGCACTGGGACCCCAAAGTGGCACTGGGACCCCAGAGTGGCACTGGGACCCCAAAGTGGCACTGGGACCCCAAAGGTGCTGCTGTGACCCCAGAGTGTCACCGGGACCCCAGAGTGGCGCTGGGACCCCAAAGTGGCGCTGGGACCCCAGAGTGGCACCGGGACCCCAAAGTGGCACCGGGACCCCAAAGTGGCACCGGGACCCCAAAGTGGCGCTGGGACCCCAGAGTGGCACCGGGACCCCAAAGTGGCGCTGGGACCCCAAAGTGGTGCTGGGACCCCAAAGTGGTGCTGGGACCCCAAAATGGCGCTGGGACCCCAAAGTGGTGCTGGGACCCCAAAATGGCGCTGGGACCCCAAAATGGAGCCCTGGTGGCACCGGGACACCCCAAATACCCCTGGTGCCGCTGTGACCCCAAAGGTGCCACTGGGACCCCAAAATGGCACTGGTGCTGCTGTGACACCCTTGGACACCCCGGGACACCCCAAAGGAACCCCTGGTGCCACTGGGACACCCCAAATACAGCGAGGGTGTCCCTGTGACACCAAACGAACCCCTGGTGGAACTGGCACCCCAAAATGTACCCCTGGTGGCCCTGTGACCCCAAATAAAGCATTGGTGGCCCTGTGACTGCTGAAATAAAGTGTTGGTGGCTCTGTGACCCCAAATATTGGAGTGGTGGCCCTGGGACCCCAAATGACCCCTGGTGGCCCTGGGACCCCAAATGACCCCTGGTGTCCCCCTGATCCCAAATGACCCCCTGGTGTCCCCATGACTCCAAATGACCCCTGGTGGCTCCCCAGTGAGGCTCTTTGGGGACAGGGGGACCTTGGTGGCCCTGGCTCGGCTTGGGGGGTTTGTCCTGAGCCCCAATTCAAGGTTTGGGGACCCCTGGGGCTGAAATCCCAAAAAAAAAAAAAACCCGGGAAAGGGACACGGGAACCCCAAACCCCAGCACGGGGATGTCCCCAAAGGTGACGTGGCACCCCCGGGGCTGTCCCCTGTCTGTCCCCTCTGTCCCTCCCTGTCCCAGACCCCGATCCCGCCCGGGGGTTCGGGAGCTGCCGGAATGTCGGGAATGCGCCGGGATTTCCGCCGGCCGCGGCTCCGGGAGATCCCAGATCCCCTCCCAGTGCCCCCAGTCCCTCCCAGTGCCCCCCAGTGCCCCTTTCGGGGGGCCAATTCCCAGATTTGGGGATGGATTTGGGATAAAAAGGGAATTTGGGGCGGATTTGGGACGTTTTGGGAGCAGATTTGGGATTTAGCCGCAGGTTGGGGCTCCTGGTTCATCCCAGATCCCCTCCCAGTGCCCCCAGTCCCTCCCAGTCCCTCCCAGTGCCCCCAGTGCCCCTTTCGGGGGGCCAATTCCCAGATTTCAGGCTGGATTTGGGATAAAAAGGGAATTTGGGGGCGGATTTGGGAGATTTGGGGTTGTTTTGGGATTTGGCTGCGGGTCGGGGGCTCCAGGTTCATCCCAAAGCTCCTCCAGTCCCTCCCAGTTCCTCCCAGTCCCCCCAGTGCCCCCAAATCAGGGAGATCCCCAGATTTCGGGCCTGGATTTGGGATAGAAAGGGGAATTTGGGGGCGGATTTGGGAGATTTGGGGAGGTTCGGGGAGGTTTTGGGGCGGGTTTGGGATTTGGCTGTGGTGGGGGCTCCCCGTTGATCCCAAATCTTCTCCAGTCCCTCCCAGTTCCATCCCAGTTCCTCCCAGTATCTCCAGCCCCTCTCAGCGCCCCTTCCAGAGGGTGATTTTCCAGATTTCAGTGATGGATAAATCAGGAATTTGGGGGGATTTGTGGGAATTTGGGACACCTGGGGGGCTCCCAGTCCCTCCCAGTCCATCCCAGTCCCTCCCAGAGCGCGAACTCCCAGATTTGGGTAAAAAAGGGGATTTGAGGCCGGAATAATTTGAGGTGGATTTGGGAGAATTCAGGACATCCCAAAAATTTGGGATTTCCCCACTTTGTCACCTGGGTGACCAAACCCAGGGCACAGCGATGTCCCCAAGGCCTCCGACTCCTCCTGTTCCCTTTTCCCTTTTATTTTTATCTTTATATTTTCCCATTTTTTATTATTATTTTTATTTTTATTTTTATTTTTATTTTTATTTTTATTTTTATTTTTATTTTTATATAATTTTTATTTATATTTATTCTTATTCTTAATTTTTTTATTTTCTTCTTATTCTTAATTTTTTATTTTCCCTGCAGCGTGACATCAGCTCCTTTCCCCTTTCCCCATTTTTTTAAATTTTATTTTTAAATCTTTTTTCTGGTTTTCCCTCCCTCCCTGCACCATCAACTCCTTTTCCCTTTTCCCATATTTTGTTTTAATTTTATTTTTCGCTCCAGCACGGCATCAACTCCTTCTTTTCCCTTTTCCCATATTTTATTTTTTTAATTTTATTTTTCCTTCCAGCACGCCAACAACTCCTTTTCCCTTTTCCCATATTTTGTTTTAATTTTGTTTTTCACTCCAACATGGCATCAATTCCTTTTCCCTTTTCCCACATCTTTTTTATTATTTTTTCCTTTTTATTTTTGCTATTTTCCCTCCAGCACACCAACAACTCCTTTTCCCTTTTCCCACAACTTTTTTATTCTTTTTTAAACTTTTCCTGGGGTTGTTTTTCCCTCCCTCCCTCCCCGCCGCATTCCCGAGCGCATCCAATTTTAGCAGCCGCGACAAAAACAAACGGAGCCGAGCCGCGGCTCCCGGAGCAGCCCCGGGCCGGGCTCGGGGCCCTGACTCCGCTCCAGGAATCCTAAAAAAAAAACCAAAAAAAAAAAGGGAAAAGCGGCGCCCTATAAAACCGGGAGAGCCGCGGGAGCGCCGCAGTCCCGGCGAGGAGAGGCCATGGCACAGCTGGCACAGCTGGCACGGCTGGCACGGCTGGCACGGCTGGAAAATCTGGCACAGCTGGCACGGCTGTGGGTGCTGGCGGTGCTGGTGATGGGAGCTGCCAGGGCTGCGGGTAAGGGGGGACTTGGGGTTTGGGGTTTGAGGTTTTTGGGGTTTTGGGGGTTTTTGGGGTTTGGCTGGCACAGCTGGCACAGCTGGCATGGCTGATGGTGCTGGCAATGGGAACAGGTAAGGTGGGGTTTGGGGTTTTGGGGTTTGGGGTTTTGGGGTTTGGGGGTTTGGCTGGCACGGCTGTGGGTGCTGGGGGTCATGGTGATGGGAACTGCCAGGGCTGCGGGTAAGGGGGATTTGGGGTTTTGGGGGTTTTTGGGGTTTTGCTGGTACAGCTGGCACAGCTGTGGGTGCTGGCACAGGTGGCGGTGGGAGCTGCCAGGGCTGTGGGTAAGGGCGGGTTTGGGGTTTGGGGTTTTGGGGGTTTGGGGTTTTTGGGGTTTTACTGGCACGGCTGGCACAGCTGGTGGTACTGGTGGTCATGGTGATGGGAACTGCCAGGGCTGCGGGTAAGGGGGTTTTTGGGGTTTTTGGGTTTGGGGTTTTGGGGTTTGGGGTTTGGGGTTTTGGGGGTTTTTTGGGTTTTGCTGGCACAGCTGGCACGTCTGGCAGTGCTGGCAATGGGAGCAGGTAAGGTGGGGTTTGGGGTTTTGGGGTTTTTGGAGTTTTTGGGGTTTTTGGGGTTTGGCTGGCACAGCTGGCAGTGTTGGCAGTGCTGGGGCTGGGAGCTGCCAGGGCTGTGGGTAAGGTGGAGTTCGGGGTTTGGGGTTTTAAGCGTTTTGGAGTTTGGAGGTTGGGGTTGAGGGGTTTGGGGTTTGGGGTTGGGAGTTTTGGGGGATTTGGGGGTTTGGGGTTCGGGGATTGAGGTTTGGGGTTTCGGTTTGTTTGGGGGTTTGGGATCTGGGGTTGGGGGATTGGGGAGTTGGGGTTTTGGGTTGGGGGATTGGGGTTTGGGATCTGGCATCTGAAGTTTTGGGATTTGGGGGTGTGGGGTTGGGAGGTTTGGGGTTTTTGTCCCACCAGGATTTTGGGGTTTGGGGTGGTGGCACCGGCTGGGGTGGGACCGCTGGCACCTGCCAAGGGGGCGGGGTGGGTGGGGATCAGGGAATTTTGTATGGCCGGGATCACAGAGTGACAGGGACAGGGACAGGGACAGGGATGGGACAGGGACGGGGATGGGGACAGGGACAGGGACAGGGATGGGGATGGGACAGGGACAGGGACAGGGACAGGGATGGGGATGGGACAGGGACAGGGACAGGGACAGGGATGGGACAGGGACAGGGACAGGGACAGGGATGGGACAGGGACGGGGACGGGGACGGGGACGGGACAGGGACAGGGATGGGACAGGGACAGGGATGGGACAGGGACGGGGATGGGGACAGGGACAGGGATGGGACAGGGACAGGGACGGGGATGGGGACAGGGACAGGGACGGGGACGGGGATGGGACAGGGACAGGGACAGGGACAGGGACAGGGACAGGGATGGGACAGGGACGGGGATGGGACAGGGACAGGGACGGGGATGGGACAGGGACAGGGACAGGGACAGGGATGGGGATGGGGACAGGGACGGGACAGGGACAGGGACAGGGACAGGGACAGGGACAGGGACAGGGATGGGACAGGGACAGGGACAGGGACAGGGACAGGGACAGGGACAGGGATGGGACAGGGATGGGACAGGGACAGGGACAGGGATGGGACAGGGATGGGACAGGGACAGGGACAGGGACAGGGATGGGACAGGGACAGGGACAGGGATGGGACAGGGACAGGGACAGGGACAGGGACAGGGATGGGACAGGGACAGGGACAGGGACAGGGATGGGACAGGGACCCCCTTGGGCCACCCCTTGTGTCACCCCTTGTGTCACCCCTTGTGTCACCCCTGGCCACCAGGACACCACGTCCCACCCTCGGTGACACGGCCAGCCTGGCCCTGGGGACACGGTGAATCCTGTCCCCCGGGAATTGGGGCTCAGGGCACGGGGACAGGGCTGGGAGGGACCCCGGGGATGTGGCAGTGCCACCCTCGTGTCCCCCAGAGCCGCTGGAGAACGAATCGGAGCCGGGCAAGGGCGGCACGGCCGGGAAACCCTGGAAAGGCGACCTGGAGGAGCTGGACCTGGGCACGGCAGGTGTGTCCCTGAACTGTCCCGAAACCGACCCCAAACTGTCCCCAAACCGACCCCAAACTGTCCCCAAACCGACCCCAAACCATCCCAAACCAACCCTGAGCTGTCCCCAAACCAATTTCAAATCAACCCCAAACCACCCCCATGCCATCCCCAACCCCAAACCAGCCCCAAACCATCCCTGAGCTGTCCCCACACCGTCCCCAAACCAACCCCAAGCTGTCCCTAAACCAATCCCAAACCAACCCCCACAAGCTGTCCCCAACCCCGAGCTGTCCCCAAACCACCCCCAAACCAACCTCAAACCATCCCCAAACTACCCCCAAACCATCCCCAAACTGTACCCAACCCCAAACCACCCCCAAACCATCCCCAAACCATCCCCACTCCATCCCCACCCCTGTCACCGCCCGTGGGTCACTCCCGCCCTGTCCCTGGCAGGCAAAGGCGCCGAGTGGACGTCGTGGTTCAACATCGACCACCCAGACGGGGACGGTGACCACGAGAGCCTGGCCGCCATCCGCTTCTACTTCGGGGAGCGCGTGTGCGCGCGGCCGCTGGCGCTGGAGGCGCGGAGCACGGCCTGGGAGCCGCCCGCGGCCCTGGGCCAGGTGGTGCACGCCAGCCCCGAGCGCGGCTTCACCTGCCTGCACCGCGAGCAGCCGGCGGGCACGGCCTGCGCCAACTACCACGTGCGCTTCCTGTGCCCCAGGGGTGAGTGAGCTGGGGGCGTGGGGCACCTGGGGCACACTTGTCACACCTGTGTCACACCTGTCACACCTGTCACACCTGTCACACCTCTGTCTCACCTGTGTCACACCTGTGTCACACCTGTGTCCACTGCCTGCACCGTGAGCAGCCGGCGGGCACGGCCTGCGCCAACTACCACGTGCGCTTCCTGTGCCCCAGGGGTGAGTGAGCTGGGGCACCTGGGGCACACCTGTCACACCTGTCACACCTATCACACCTGTGTCACACCTGTGTCACACCTGTCACACCTGTCACACCTGTCACACCTGTCACACCTCTATCACACCTCTGTCACACCTTTATCCATCTCTGTCACACCTGTCACACCTGTGTCACACCTGTCACACCTGTCACACCTGTCACACCTGTCACACCTGTCACACCTCTATCACACCTCTGTCACACCTTTATCCATCTCTGTCACACCTGTCACACCTGTGTCACACCTGTCACACCTGTCACACCTGTCACACCTGTCACACCTGTCACACCTCTATCACACCTCTGTCACACCTTTATCCACCTCTGTCACACCTGTCACACCTGTCACACCTCTGTCACACCTCTGTCACACCTCTGTCACACCTGTATGCGCTGCCTGCACCGCGAGCAGCCGGCTGGCACGGCCTGCGCCAACTGCCCCGTGCGCTTCCTGTGCCCCAGGGGTGAGTGAGCTGGGGCACCTGGGGCACCTGGGGCACACCTGTCACACCTGTGTCACACCTGTTACACCTGTGTCACACCTGTTACACCTGTGTCACACCTGTGTCACACCTGTGTCACACCTGTGTCACACCTGTATGCGCTGCCTGCACCGCGAGCAGCCGGCGGGCACGGCCTGCACCAACTGCCCCGTGCGCTTCCTGTGCCCCAGGGTGAGTCACCTGGGGGCGTAGGGCACCTGTGTGTCACCTCTGTCACACCTGTCACACCTGTGTGTCACCTCTGTCACACCTGTGTCACACCTGTGTCACACCTGTGTCACACCTGTGTCACACCTGTGTCACACCCACGTCCCACCTTCACCTCACCTGTATCCCACCTGTGCCCCACCCATACCTCACCTGTGCCCCACCTGTGTCCCACCTCTATCCCGGTGACTCCCAGTGTCCCCTCAGAGCACGTGTACTGGTCGCACTGGTCGGCCTGGGGTCCGTGCTCACACCTGTGTCACACCTGTGTCACACCCATACCTCACCTGTGTCCCACCTGTGTCCCACCCCACTCCCAGTGCCTCCCAGTGCCTCCCAGTGACTCCCGGTGTCCCCGCAGAGCACGTGTACTGGTCCCACTGGTCGGCCTGGGGTCCGTGCTCCCGCCGCGCCTGCGGCACCCGGGGCACCCAGAGCCGCTCCCGGCGCTGCCGCAGCGCCCGCGACCCGGCCCCGCTCAAGGAGCTGCGGTGCCGCGGCAAAGCCACCGAGCGCCGGGGCTGCAGCGCCGCGCCCTGCCCAGGTACGGAGCGGGGCCCGGCCGGGGCTGGGGAGGGGACGCGGGGCGGGGGTGGCACCCAGAACCTGCGGTGTCACCCACCCGGGGCTGGGGAGGGGACGCGGGGCGGGGGTGGCACCCAGAACCTGCGGTGTCACCCATCTGTGCCCTGGGGAGAGGACACGGGGAGGGGGTGACACCCTGAACCTGCGGTGTCACCCATCTGTGCCCTGGGGAGGGGACACGGGGTGCGGGTGGCACCCAGAACCTGCGGTGTCACCCATCTGTGCCCTGGGGAGGGGACGCGGGGCGGGGGTGGCACCCAGAACCCCGCGGTGTCACCCATCTGTGCCCTGGGTGCTACTGGGGAGGGACACGGGGTGCGGGTGTCACCCCGAACCTGCTGCGTCACCCACCCGGGGCTGGGGAGGGGACACGGGGCAGGGGTGGCACCCTGAACCTGCTGTGTCACCCACCCGGGCCTGGGGAGGGGACACGGGGTCCCTGGTCCCGTAGCTCGGGGAGCTCGGAGCTGACCCCATTCCCATGGTGTCCCCCTCAGACCCAGCCTGGACGCAGTGGGGCCTGTGGGGTCCGTGGGGCCCGTGGGGTCTCTGCTCCCGCAGCTCTGGGGACTCAGAGGCTCAGAGCTGACCCCATTCCCACGGTGTCCCCCTCAGAGCCCTCCTGGACGCAGTGGGGCCCGTGGGGTCCGTGGGGTCCGTGGGGTCCGTGGGGTCTGTGGGGCCCGTGGGGTCCGTGGGGTCCGTGGGGTCCGTGGGGCCCGTGGGGTCCGTGGGGTCTCTGCTCCCGCAGCTCTGGGGACTCAGAGGCTCAGAGCTGACCCCATTCCCATGGTGTCCCCCTCAGACCCAGCCTGGATGCAGTGGGGCCCGTGGGGTCCGTGGGGTCCGTGGGGTCTCTGCTCCCGCAGCTCTGGGGGCTCGGAGGGTCAGAGCTGACCCCATTCTCACGGTGAGCTCGGGGGGCTCAGAGCTGACCCCATTCCCACCTGGCCTGTCCCCCTCAGAGCCCTCCTGGACGCAGTGGGGTCCGTGGGGTCTGTGGGGTCCGTGGGGCCCGTGGGGTCTGTGGGGCCCGTGGGGTCCGTGGGGTCCGTGGGGTCCATGGGGTCCGTGGGGTCTGTGGGGTCCGTGGGGCCCGTGGGGCCCGTGGGGTCTCTGCTCCCGCAGCTCTGGGGACTCAGAGGCTCAGAGCTGACCCCATTCTCACGGTGTCCCCTCAGAGCCCTCCTGGACGCAGTGAGGCCCGTGGGGTCCGTGGGGTCCGTGGGGCCCGTGGGGTCTGTGGGGCCCGTGGGGTCCGTGGGGTCCGTGGGGTCCATGGGGTCCGTGGGGTCTGTGGGGTCCGTGGGGTCCGTGGGGTCTGTGAGGCCCGTGGGTCCGTGGGGTCCGTGGGGTCTGTGGGGTCCATGGGGTCCGTGGGGTCTCTGCTCCCGCAGCTCTGGGGGCTCGGAGGCTCAGAGCTGACCCCATTCCCACGGTGAGCTCGGGGGGCTCAGAGCTGACCCCATTCCCACCTGGCCTGTCCCCCTCAGAGCCCTCCTGGACGCACTGGGGCCCGTGGGGTCCGTGGGGTCCGTGGGGTCTGTGGGGTCCGTGGGGAGGATCTGTCCCACCTGGCCTGTCCCCCTCAGAGCCCTCCTGGACGCAGTGGGGTCCGTGGGGTCCGTGCTCCCGCAGCTGCGGTGACTCCGGGACCCGCGCCCGGCGCCGGCGCTGCCAGCCCGGCAGGAGGAGCGCGCCGTGCCCCGGCCGTGCCAGCGAGGAGCAGAAATGTCCCCGGTCCCCCTGCCCAGGTAACCCCGCGTGTCCCCCCGGCCGTGCCACCCCTGCCCGAGGGATCCCGGGTTGGGTTTTATCCTTTTGTGTGAGCCGGGAGAGATGGGGCGGCTGAGAGCCAAAAACTTTTATTCTGTTTTTTATTTTATGTAGAACATCTATTGGGGTGGCTGAGAGGAGTTCGAAAAACTTTTATTCTGTTTTTTATTTTCTGTAGAATATTTATTGAGGCGGCTGAGAGGAGTTCAAAAAACTTTTATTCTGTTTTTTATTTTATATAGAACATCTATTGGGGTGGCTGAGAGGAGTTTGAAAAACTTTTATTCTGTTTTTTTATTTTATTTAGAATATTTATTGGGGCGGCTGAGAGGAGTTCAAAAAACCTTTATTCTGTTTTTTTTATTTTCTGTAGAATATTTATAGAAAATATTTTATTTAGAATGTTTTATTGCATTTTCAGTCTCACGTGAAGGGCAGGACAATTCAGATGTTGTAATTTATGCCATGAGCCGAACTATTTCCTACTCACAATACATTATAAGGGTTTTTTGGCCTATCAGTTTTTACCAATGCTGTAAATGCCTTAAAGCATCTGAAATTCCCCCTCGTGGGTCCTGCTACAACGAATCTTTCATAATTTTATTTCTCCAAAGTATCCAAAGTCTATTTCCAAGGCCTTTAAAACTCATTTCCAGCTCCATTTCCCTCTCAGCAACGTCTCTGTCCTGTCCCTTCGCATTTCTAACCAGCATTTCTTACCTCATGTCCATCCTGCCCATTTGCATTTTTAATCAGCATTTCTTACCTCATGTCCATCCCAACCCTTTCCCTCTCTAACCAGCATTTCCTCTCTCAGAGTTCGCACACAGATTTTGAATTTTGAGATGTGGATATTTTATCTGAGCCTGCTGCCAGGCCCTGAGATTCCCCTCCAAACCCATTTCCCCACAGCCCCGTGTGAGGATTGAGCTCAGGACCTTTGTGGGTCCCACTACAACACATTTTCCTTTATTTCTATTTCTCCAAAGTATCTAAAATCCATTTCCAAGCCATCCTTAGAAACTAATTTTCAGCTCTGTGCATTTTGAGATGTGAGATATTTTTA
Organism: Acrocephalus arundinaceus; assembly: GCA_021534815.1. Taxonomy (NCBI): domain Eukaryota; kingdom Metazoa; phylum Chordata; class Aves; order Passeriformes; family Sylviidae; genus Acrocephalus; species Acrocephalus arundinaceus. The sequence continues at coordinate 835,706 of JAJEOU010002506.1, read as the reverse complement.
TCTGAGCCTCCTTCCAGGCCCTGAGATTCCCCTCCAAACCCATTTCCCCACAGCCCCGTGTGAGGATTGAGCTCAGGACCTTTGTGGGTCCCACTATGACACATTTTTCTTTATTTCTATTTCTCCAAAGTATCTAAAATCCATTTCCAAGCCATCCTTTAAAACTTGTTTCGAGCTCCATTTCCCTCTCAGCAACGTCTCTGTCCTGTCCCTTTGCATTTCTAATCAGCATTTCTTATCTCAGAGTTCACACACAGATTTTGAATTTTGAGATGTGAGATGTTTTATCTGAGCCTCCTGCCAGGCTTTGGGAATCCCCTCCAAACCCATTTCCCCGCAGGCTGCCCCGGCCAGCCCCTGCAGGGCACGGTGCTGACAGCGGCCGGGGCGGCACTGCCGGACGCGCTCGTGTACCTGGAGGAGCACCCCGGGGACCCGGTGCTGCTGGCCCGCAGCGACGCCCGCGGTCGCTTCAGCGTCTCGGGGCTGTGCCCGGGCCCCGGTGCCAACGTCAGCGCCCACCGCGACGGCTTCGCCCCGGGAACGGCGCCCGTCGCCACCGACGGCTCCGGGGCGGCCCTGGTGCACCTGAGGCTGCGGCGGCTCGGTGAGAATTCCTCGGCGGAGTTTGGATCCACCTTCTTGTTTTTATTTTTATTTTTGGGGTTTGTTTTTGGTTTTATTAATTTTAATTTTAATTTATTGGTATTGCTATTGGTTTTTATTTTCATTTTTATTTTTATTTTTGGGGTTTGTTTTTGGTTTTGTTTTTATTAATTTTAATTTTAATTTTAACTTTAATTTATTGGTATTAGTATTGGTATTGGCATTGGCATTGGTATTGGTATTTTTTATTTTTATTTTTGGTTTTGGGTTTTGTTTTTGTTTTTATTAATTTTAATTTTAATTTTAATTTTAATTTTAATTTTAATTTTAATTTTAATTTTAATTTATTGGTATTGGTTTTTATTTTTGTTTTTATTTTTATTTTTATTTTTATTGGTTTTTTCCCCTTGGCAGAGAAGCCCTACATGGTGCTGCACCCCTCGGACAAAGTGCGGGAGGCCGGGCAGGACGTGACCTTCTGCTGCCAGGCCTCGGGCACCCCCGAGCCCCAGAATTACACCTGGTGAGGTGACACCGCGGGGACAGAGGGTGGCGGTGGTGGCGGTGGCGGTGTCCCCGCTGAGCTTGTCACCTGTCCCCGCAGGTACCACAACGGGACGCTGCTGGAGGAGGGCACGGCTGAGCCGGGCAGCGGCCGCCTGGAGCTGCGGGCGCTGGCACCGGGGCAGGCCGGCACCTACCGCTGCAAAGCCACCAGCGAGGCCGGCGCCATCCTCTCGGAGCCCGCGCGGCTCACGGTGCTGGGTGAGTGCCCCAGTCCAACTCACCATGCTGGGTGAGCTGGGTGAGTGCCCCGGTCCAACTCACGGTGCTGGGTGAGTGCCCCGGTCCGGCTCACGGTGCTGGGTGAGCTGGGTGAGTGCCCTGGTCCGGCTCACGGTGCTGGGTGAGTGCCCCGGTCCAACTCACGGTGCTGGGTGAGCTGGGTGAGTGCCCTGGTCCGGCTCACGGTGCTGGGTGAGTGCCCCAGTCCAACTCACGGTGCTGGGTGAGCTGGGTGAGTGCCCCAGTCCGGCTCACGGTGCTGGGTGAGTGCCCCGGTCCAACTCACTCACGGTGCTGGGTGAGTGCCCCGGTCTGGCTCATGGTGCTGGGTGAGGTGGGTGAGTGCCCCGGTCCAACTCACTCACGGTGCTGGGTGAGTGTCCCGGTCCGACTCACGGTGCTGGGTGAGCTGGGTGAGTGCCCCGGTCCAACTCACGGTGCTGGGTGAGTGCCCCGGTCCGGCTCACCGTGCTGGGTGAGTGCCCCGGTCTGGCTCACCGTGCTGGGTGAGTGCCCCGGTCTGGCTCACCGTGCTGGGTGAGTGCCCCGGTCCGGCTCATGGTGCTGGGTGAGTGTGCCGGCCCCAGTTCTTGGCAGTACCGATGTCCACATTTTACACACCTGGGAAAGCGGCTTCCTTTAAATTGGTACCGTCGATCTAATCCACGCTCCACACATTCCAACCTTACATAAGGACAGCAAAAGCGTTCACAGTTCTGAGGGCAATTGAAGTTTTCAGGTCTAGGTCTGCTAGCAGGAGAAGGGCATTGGTTCATCAATTAATTTAATTGTTTAACCCTCAGCCGGCCATGCCATTGTTTTCCAGTTGTTCAGTGACCAAAGCTCAGCATCTCAGACATCCAAACTTGCCCTCAACTCTATTTCACTTCTAGGTTTCACATTCTCTAAAAATAAGTAGTTATATTTATAAAGCTTTCCTGTTTCATCCTCCCCATGCGATTCTCTAACCCCACCCCTCTCCGTGTCCCCCCAGCCCAGGGCCAGCCCAGCTGCCGGACAGAACCAGAGCCCAGCCTGGTGGAGCTGCCCAGCGAGTGCCCGCAGGACGCCAGCGGCTCCCGCTACTACAACGTGGGGCGCTGCCCGGCCTCGCCGTGCCCGGGCGGCTCCGCGGAGCCCTCGGGGTGCGGCGAGGAGTCGGGGCGGTGCTGCGGGGTGCGGAGGATGGAGCTGCGGCAGGTGCAGTGCGCCGGCTCCGTGCTGCCCCTCAAGGTGGTGGCCGAGTGCGGCTGCGGGCCCTGCGCCCGGCCCCGGGTGCTGGTGCAGGGCCGGGTGACGGCGGCAGACACCGGGGAGCCGCTGCGCTTCGGCCACATCTTCCTCGGGGACAAGAAAGTCGGCTTCACCGGCTACCAGGGCGCCTTCACCATCGAGGTGCCGCCGGACACGCGGCGCTTGGTCACTCGCTTCGTGGACGGGCAGCAGCGCTTGGTGGACGCCGTCAAGGTGCTGCCCTTCGACCGGCGAGGAGGAGCCGTGTACCAGGAGGTGAAGATGATGCGCAAGAAGGAGCCGGTGGAGCTGGACGGCGGCCGGAGCAACGCCATCCCCCTGGGAGAGGCCGACGGCCGCCAGCCCGTGGGCGAGCTGGTGCTGCCGGCCGGGGTTTTCCTCCGGCCGTCCGGGGAGGTTTTTAACGGCACTGTCAAAGCCAGCGTCACCTTCGTGGACCCCAGGGACGTGGGCACGGCCAGCGCCGCCTCCAGCGACCTGAGCTTCGCCGACGCCCGGGGGGAGATCGTGCCCCTGCGCACCTACGGCATGTTCGCCGTGGATTTCCGCGAGGGCGACAGCGGCGCGGCGCTGCAGGCCGGGCCGGTGCAGGTGAGGATGGACGCCGGGCAGGTGTGGATGCCCGAGCACCTGCACAAGATGAAGTTGTGGTCCTTGAACCCCGAGAGCGGCCTGTGGGAGGAGGAAGGCGTGCTGAGACCGGCCGGGGGTGACCGGAGGAAGAGGAAGAGGAAGAGGGAGGAGAGGACCTTCCTGGTGGGCAACCTGGAGATCCGCGAGCGCCGCCTCTTCAACCTGGACGTGCCCGAGGATCGCCGCTGCTTCGTCAAGGTCAGGGCCTACAGCAACGAGAAGTTCAACCCCTCCGAGCAGCTGGAAGGGGTGGTCATCAACCTCATCAACCTGGAGCCGCAGCCCGGCTTCCCCAGCAACCCGCGGGCCTGGGGCCGCTTCGACAGCGTGGTCACGGGGCCCAACGGCGCCTGCCTGCCCGCCTTCTGCGACGCCCGGCGCCCCGACGCCTACGCCGCGCTGGTGACGGCCACGCTGGGCGGCGAGGAGCTGGAAGCCGTGGCCTCCAGCCCCAAGCTCAACCCCAACGCCGTAGGGGTGGCCCAGCCTTACCTGGGCAAGCTGGGCTACCGCCGCTCGGACCACGAGGACGCGGCGCTGAAGAAGACGGCCTTCCAGATCAACGTGGCCAAACCCGACCCCAACAACGTGGACGAGAGCAACGGGCCCGTCTACTCCTACCGGAGCCTGCGGGAGTGCGAGGAGGCGCCGGTGGGCGCCAACCACCTGCGCTTCTACCGCGTGGAGGTGGACAAGTACGAGTACAACGTGGTGCCCTTCAAGGAGAGCGACGTCGCCTCGTGGACCGGCGATTACCTGGCGTGGTGGCCCAACCCGCAGGAGTTCCGGGCCTGCTTCATCAAGGTGCAGCTGGAAGGGCCGCAGGAGTACATGGTGAGGTCAAGGAACGTCGGCGGGACTCACCCCCGCACGCGGGGGCAGCTCTACGGGCTGCGGGACAGCCGGAGCGTGCGGGACCCGCTGCTGGGCGACACCTCGGGCGCCTGCGTGGAGTTCAAGTGCGGCGGGATGCTCTTCGACCAGAGCCTGGTGGACAGAACGCTGGTGTCCATCATCCCGCAGGGCAGCTGCCGCCGCACGGCCGTCAACGCCCTGCTGAGGGATTACCTGAGCCGCCACCCGCCGCTGGCCGACAACAACCACACCGGGGCCTTCTCCATGCTGGCCCCGCTGGACCCGCTGGGCCACAACTACGGCATCTACACCGTGACGGACCAGAGCCCGCGGCTGGCCAAGGAGATCGCCATCGGCCGCTGCTTCGCGGGCACCTCGGACGGGTTCTCCAGGGAGATGAGAGCGGGAGAGGGCACGGCCGTCACCTTCAGCTGCCAGGAGAGGCCTCCGGGCAGGGAGAGCTTCTTCCAGCGGCTGCTGAACGCCCCGGGCGAGGCGCTGCAGGAGATCCGCAGGGAGATGGGCAGGTCCGAGCTGCGCCGCGCTCCCCCCGAGGTGATGGACTTCCCCTCCGGAGCCCCCGGCCCCACGGGCACCCGCCGGACCCCCAGCAGCGGCCAGAGGAGACCGGGCCGGCAGCGGGGACAGCCCTGAGGCCCCTCCGTGTCCCCGGCTCGGCTTTGTCGCCCCCCCGCTTTTCCCCCCCTCAGTCGCTTTTGGCCGCGCTCATTTATAACGCCCGGAGAATTTGGGGGGACACGCGGGGCGGGGGACAGCGGGGACGTGGGGAGGGGGTCCCGCCGTCCCCCCCGGTGCTGTCGCTGCCGCCTCCTCTTTGGTGCTCAGCCCCCGCGGAGGGGATGGAAATAAAAGGAATAAAAGAGGCGGTGGGAGCCAAGCGGGGAAGGGGCGGGCGTGGCAAATCCCGGCCCGGTGCTTTGTCCCGTGCCAGCGGCTGTGCCCGCCCGGTGCTTTGTCCCGTGCCACCAGCGGTGCCCGCCCGGTGCTTTATCCCGTGCCACCGGTAGTGCCCGCCCGGTGCTTTATCCCGTGCCACCGGCAGTGCCCGCCCGGTGCTTTGTCCCGTGCCAGCGGCGGTGCCCGCCCGGTGCTTTGTCCCGTGCCACCGGCAGTGCCCGCCCGGTGCTTTGTCCCGTGCCACCGGCGGTGCCCGCCCGGTGCTTTGTCCCGTGCCACCGGCGGTGTCCGCCCGGTGCTTTGTCCCGTGCCACCGGCGGTGTCCGCCCGGTGCTTTATCCCGTGCCACCGGCGGTGTCCGCCCGGTGCTTTATCCCGTGCCACCGGCGGTGTCCGCCCGGTGCTTTATCCCGTGCCAGCGGCGGTGCCCGCGCCGGGAGCTTGGGGCGCTCCTTTCCCCCCTAAATCCTAAAAAACCCCGGATTTTGGGGGGAGGAGGAAACGCGGATAAAACTCCCTCGTTGCGGTGCCACCCCCGCCCCGGGGGTCCGGTGTCACCTCGGCCGCCTCGCCGGCGCAGATTTGGGGCGGATTTGTACATTATTTATTACAAAAATATACGAGTCTTGTACACCCGCCTGGCTGCTGGCCTTCTCCGGGAGGGGACATCCCCGGCGTGTCCCCTGAGTGTCCCCTGAGTGTCCTTGAGTGTCCCTTGAGTGTCCCCAGAGTGTCCCCTGAGTGTCCCCTGAGTGTCCCTTGAGTGTCCCCTGAGTGTCCCAGAGTGTCCCTTGAGTGTCCCCTGAGTGTCCCTTGAGTGTCCCCTGAGCGTCCCAGAGTGTCCCCAGAGTGTCCCCTGAGTGTCCCAGAGTGTCCCTTGAGTGTCCCCTGAGTGTCCCTTGAGTGTCCCCTGAGTGTCCCCAGAGTGTCCCCTGAGTGTCCCAGAGTGTCCCTTGAGTGTCCCCTGAGTGTCCCTTGACTGTCCCCTGAGTGTCCCCTGGGTGTCCCCTGAGTGTCCCATGAGTGTCCCCTGAGTGTCCCCTGAGTGTCCCTTGAGTGTCCCCTGAGTGTCCCCTGAGTGTCCCCTGAGTGTCCCCTGAGTGTCCCTGAGTATCCCTGAGTGTCCCCTGAGTGTCCCTGAGTGTCCCTGAGTGTCCCCTGAGTGTCCCCTGAGTGTCCCTTGAGTGTCCCTTGAGTGTCCCTTGAGTTTCCCCAGAGTGTCCCTTGAGTGTCCCCTGATTGTCCCTTGAGTGTCCCTGAGTATCCCTGAGTGTCCCCCGCGTATCCCTGAGTGTCCCCTGAGTGTCCCCAGAGTGTCCCAGCGTGTCCCTTGAGTGTCCCCTGAGTGTCCCTGAGTGTCCCTCGCGTGTCCCCAGGGTGTCCCCTGAGTGTCCCTTGAGTGTTCCCTGAGTGTCCCAGAGTGTCCCAGCGTGTCCTCTGAGTGTCCCTGAGTGTCCCCTGAGTGTCCCAGAGTGCCCCCTGAGTGTCCCAGAGTGTCCCCTGAGTGTCCCCTGAGTGTCCCCAGAGTGTTCCCAGAGTGTCCCTTGAGTGTCCCCAGAGTGTCCCTGAGTGTCCCCTGAGTGTCCCTTGAGTATCCCCTGAGTGTCCCAGCGTGTCCCCTGAGTGTCCCCTGAGTGTCCCCTGAGTGTCCCCTGAGTGTCCCTGAGTGTCCCTGAGTATCCCTGAGTGTCCCCTGAGTGTCCTTTGAGTGTCCCCGAGTGTCCCCTGAGTGTCCCCTGAGTGTCCTTTGAGTGTCCCAGAGTGTCCCCGAGTGTCCCCAGAGTGTCCCAGAGTGTCCCTGAGTGTCCCCTGAGTGTCCCTTGAGTGTCCCCTGAGTGTTCCAGCGTGTCCCCTAAATGTCCCCTGAGTGTCCCCTGAGTGTCCCCTGAGTGTCCCTTGAGTGTCCCTGAGTGTCCCCTGAGTGTCCCAGAGTGTCCCGAGTATCCCTGAGTGTCCCTGAGTGTCCCCTGAGTATCCCTGAGTGTCCCCTGAGTGTCCCCGAGTGTCCCCTGAGTGTCCCCTGAGTGTCCCAGAGTGTCTCAGCGTGTCCCCTGAGTGTCCCCCGCGTGTCCCAGGGTGTCCCCAGCGTGTCCCAGCGTGTCCCAGCGTGTCCCAGCGTGTCCCAGGCTGTCCCCCGCGTGTCCCAGCGTGTCCCAGCGTGTCCCAGCGTGTCCCCAGGGTGTCCCCGCGTGTCCCCCGCGTGTCCCAGCGTGTCCCAGCGTGTCCCCGTTGTCCCCAGGCCCTGCCCCGTTCGGTAGCTCCCTCCCGCCCGCCGCTGTTTGCTTTGGGCCGGGCTCAGCCGGGCTGGCAGCCCCGGGGGGGCTCGGGGCCAGCGGGACGTGGCAGCCGGGGCGGGGTGGGGGGCCCACCCAGAGCCCCCCCGGCCCCGCCGCGTTCCGGGCCAGCAGCCGCCCACCCCCCGCGGGACCGCAGGGGACGGGGTGGCTCCGTCCTGCTGCCACCTGGGTGTCCCCAGCGCGGTTTTTTTTGGCTCCCCGTGCCCCCCTCCCTCCCTCCCTCGCCGCCGTCGCAGCCGCGGATGCTGTAATGGAACCGGCGGCGCTGAACGGGGCCAAACCCGGGACAACATTTCCCTTCTCCAAGCCGCCCTGGCCCCGGAGCGGAATTTTTCCACCTTTTTTTTTTTTTTTTTAAATTTTATTTTTTCCATCCTTTTCGCTGGATCGGGGATCAAAGGGGGCGCGGGGGCCTCCCGGGGGGGTGAGGAATTCCACGGCCAAATCCCGGCCCCGCCGGTCCCTGCCCGGTCCCGCCGGGCTCGATCCCACCGCGGGCGGACGGCGGGACGGGGAGGGAGAGGAGGGAGGGAGGGAGGAGGCACCTGGAATGTTGACATTCCTCGGCGAGGTGGCATTCCAACCCCTCCTTCCCAAAATCCGAGCGCTGCCGGTGTCTGGCTGCTCCCTGTCCTGGATTCTCCTCGGCACGGGGCTTGTTTTTTTCTCCCTGGGTTCTCCTTGTCCTGGATTCTCCCTGTCCTGGATTCTCCCTACCCTGGTGTTATTTTTTCCTGGGTTCTCCTGATCCTGGATTCTCCCTGTCCTGGTGTTGTTTTTCCCTGGATTCTCTTTATCCTGGGTGCTCCTTATCCTGGATTCTCCCTACCCTGGTGTTATTTTTCCCTGGATTCTCTTTATCCTGGATTCTCCCTGTCCTGGTGTCGTTTTTCCCTGGATTCTCTTTATCCTGGGTGCTCCTTATCCTGGATTCTCCCTGTCCCGGGTGCTGTTTTTCCCTTGTTTTCCTTATCCTGGGTTTTGTTTTTCCCTGGATTCTCCCTATCCTGGGTGGTCTCTTTCCCTGGATCCTGCTTTTCCCTGGATCCTGCTTTTCCCTGGATCCTGTTTATCCCGGATCCTGTTTATCCCGGATCCTGTTTATCCCGGATCCTGTTTATCCCGGATCCTGTTTATCCCAGATCCTGTTTATCCCGGATCCTGTTTATCCCGGATCCTGTTTATCCCGGATCCTGTTTATCCCGGATCCTGTTTATCCCGGATCCTGTTTATCCCGGATCCTGTTTATCCCGGATCCCGTTTATCCCGGGTCCTGTTTATCCCGGGTCCTGTTTATCCCGGATCCTGTTTATCCCGGATCCCGTTTATCCCGGGTCCTGCTTATCCCGGGTCCTGTTTATCCCGGATCCCGTTTATCCCGGGTCCTGTTTATCCCGGATCCTGTTTATCCCGGATCCTGTTTATCCCGGATCCTGTTTATCCCGGATCCTGTTTATCCCGGATCCTGTTTATCCCGGATCCTGTTTATCCCCGGGTGCCGGGAATTGTCCCCACCGGGCTCCACGTCTCCTCCCCAGGGAAGCGGCCGGGACAGGGCCGGGATCCTGTGGGAATCTGGGAATACAGGGATCTGGGATCCTATGAGTATCTGGGAATGCTGGGATCCAGGATCTTGTGGGAATATGGGAAGGCGGGAATGTGGGGATCTGGGATCCTGTGGGATTCCAGGAATCCGGGAATGCCGGGATCCGGGAATGTGGGAATTCCATGTGGGAATGCGGGAATTCCGTGTGGGAATGTGGGAATTCCATGTGGGAATGTGGGAATTCCATGTGGGAATTCTGGCGGGCGGGATCGTTTCCCACCGCCCGCGGGGTTTGGGGCGGCTCCTGCTGGGAAGGAAAACGGCAAAAAAAGAGGCGGAAATGGGGGAAAAGGGAGGAAAAAGGGGGGAAATTGGGAAAAAAAGGGAAAAAGGGGAAAATGGGGGGGAAAGGCCAAAAAAAAGAGAGAAAAATTGGGGAAAATGGGAGAGGAAAGTGGGAAAGGAGAAAAAAAAAGGAGGGGGGGGGAATCAGGGAAAAGACAAAAAAAAAAAAAAGGAGAGGAAGGGGTGACCCCAAATCCCAGGGAACCCCGGTCTGGATCCAGGGGGGATTTTTGCCATTTTTGGGTTAAAAAATCCCAATTTTCCGCACTTTTTTAGCACCGGGGATGCTCCCAGTGATGGGAATGTGGGAGGGGGACGGAGCGAGAATTCCATAAAAATTCCCGGCCGCGGATTTTGGGGTGATCCAACCCTGGAAGGAGCGGGAGGAAAAAATCCGGGATGGGAAAATCCCGGGAAAGAGAGAGGGGAAAAAAACCGGGCTGAGATAAAACTGGGCCGCTGCTTTTCCCGTTCCAGGCCTCGTTCCAAACCGGGAGGGGAACGGGAGCCCGGAGCAGCTCCCGGCCCGCCCCGGTAATTTGGGATGGCCCGAGCCCAAAAAACAAAAAAAAAAGGGAAAAAAAACTGGGAAAAGGATGTGCCAGCACGCCGGGATCTCAGAGAGGATTTTTTTGGGATATTCCTGCCTCTCACAGCATCCCAAAATCCCTAAAAACCCCACAGGGAAGCGGGAGGAGATTTTGGGATTTTGGGAGGATTTTTGGGGATTTTCTGGGGATTATTCCATCCCTTCCCCCCTGGGATAAGGAGTTGGAAAGGACCTTGGGAAGTCGCTTTTATTTTTAATTTTTTTTTTTTTAATTTCTTTGAAAGAATGGAAAATGTAATGACAGGCTCTGAATGAAAAGGATAAAAGGAAGCAGCTGGGAAGGCCCAAAATAGAGAAAAACCCGCAAAAAAACCCCCAAAACAACAATAAAAACAAATTTTAAAGGGTGAGAGGGAACAGGGGGTGAAAAGGGGAAGGGGAAATTTGGGATCTCCTTTCCCAGCCCCACTGAGGGGTTTGGGGCGGCCTCAGGAATGGGAAAAGGGGGAAAATGAGCCCCAAAATTGTCCCCTGGGCCCCCTCCCTGTCCCCAAATCCCAAAATCCCAGGGGAAATTCAGGGGATCCTGAGCGGCTCCAAAGATCCCAAATCGGGGCTGTCCTGGGGACCCCAAAATTGAGAATTCCAAGGGATTCAGGGAAACCCTGGGGACCCCAAATTTGGGCTGTCCTGGAGGCCCCAAAACTGAGAATTCCAAGGGATCCAGGGAAACCCTGGGGACCCCAAATTTGGGATGTCCTGGAGGCCCCAAAACTGAACATCCCAGGGGATCCAGAGCAGCTCCAAAATCCCAAATCGGGGCTGTCCTGGAGACCCCAAAACTGAGCATCCCTGGGGATCGAGAGAATCCCTGGGAACCCCCAAATTTGAGCTTTTCTGGGGACCCCAAAATTGAAAATTCCAGGGGATCCAGAGCGATTCCAAAGATCCCAAATTCGAGGTTTCCTGGGGACCCGGAGCATCCCTGGGGACCCCAAATTTGGGCTGTCCTGGGGATCCCAAAACCGAGCACCCCAGGGGATCCAGAGCAGCTCCAAAAATCCCAAATTCGAGCTTTCCTGGAGACCCCAAAACTGAACATCCCTGGGGACCCCAAATCGGGGCTGTCCTGGGGATCCAGAGAACACCTGGGGACCCCAAATGGGAGTTGGGGACCCCAAAACTGAACGTCCCTGGGGATCCCAGATCAGAGGATCCCGGGAGCATTTTGGGGAACCCCAAATGGGGAATTCCTGGGAATCCCGAACTGGGTCATCCCTGGGGACCCCAAATTGGAACCTGCGGGGATCCCAAACCTGAACATTCCCGGGGATCCAAAACATTCCCGGGGATCCCAAACATTCCCGGGGATCCAAAACATTCCCGGGGATCCCAAAACATTCCCGGGGATCCCAACCCGGAGCAGCCCCGGGAGAGGGAAAACAGGAGGGGCGGAATTCCAGCCGGGATCCAGCTGTGGAATTTGGATCCAGATGTGGAATTCCAACTCTGGGATCCAGCTGTGGAATTTGGATCGAGATCCAGCTGTGGAATTCCAGCTGTGGAATTCCAGCTGTGGAATTCCAGCTGTGGAATTCCAGCCAGATCCAGATGTGGAATTCGAGTCAGGATCCAGATGTGGAATTCCAGCTGTGGAATTTCAGCCCCGGATCCAGCTGTGGAATTCCAACCTGGGTTATGATGCAGAATTCCAGCTGGGATCCAGCTGTGCAATTCCAGCTGTGGAATTCCAGCTGTGCGATTCCAGCTGTGCAATTCCAGCTGTGCAATTCCAGCTGTGCGATTCCAGCTGTGCGATTCCAGCTGTGCAATTCCAGCTGTGCAATTCCAGCTGTGCGATTCCAGCTGTGCAATTCCAGCTGTGCAATTCCAGCCTGGCCAGGAGGAGCCGCTGCTCTCCCTCCGTTCCCTCTGGAAACCCCCCCGGGAGCCTGGAAAAACCCCAAAAATCCCCCAAATCCCAGACTCCCACCCTTCCCCTTGGGAAAAGCTCCACCAGGAATTGGGAATTTTTGGGGACAACCTGCAGGGAGCAGGAAAAAAACCCCGATCCCAAAAATCCGAAATTTCCACCTTTTTTCCTGGAAAAACCAATCCCCAGGAATTTTTGGGGGGACATCGGTTTTTTTGGGGAGAGCAGGGGAAAAAAATCCCAATCCCAAAAATCCTGCACAGCCGAGGGTTTTCCCTTGGGAAAAGAACCAGGAATTTTTCGGGACCAGCCCGAGGCGCTGTGAGATCACCGATAATTTTATTTTTATTTTTAATTTTTATTTTTATTTTTATTTTTATTTTTAATTTTAATTTTAATTTTAATTTTAATTTTAATTTTAATTTTAATTTTTTTTAAATTTAACTTTGATTTTAATTTTAATTTTTATTTTTATTTTTATTTTTATTTTTATTTTTATTTTTAATTTTATTTTTAATTTTAATTTAATTTTAATTTTAATTTTAATTTAATTTTAATTTTAATTTAATTTTAATTTTAATTTTAATTTTAATTTTAATAATTTTAATTTTAATTCAGACACGGAATTCCTCCCCTCTCTTTCCCAACACATTCGTGCTTTTTTTTTCCCCGAGGTATTTTTAATTTTTATTTTCGCATCCCGAAAAGTTCAGGCCCAGGCGCTTCTGGAAAAAACATCCCGGTGTTTTTCATTTTTTTTTTTTTTTTCCAGCTATTTTTGAACTTTTTTCTTGGCTCCCTCTCCCCCTCCGGGGCTGCTGCCCATAAATAATAATAACAACAACATTTTTAAAGCCTTTTCGCTGACGCTTTCCCGGCCCTGCCAGAGCCTTTTCATTCTCCAGATGGCGAAAATCCGCCTCAAAATAATAATAATAAAAATTAAAAAAAAAGGAGAAGAAATCCCTAAAAAAAGCCTGGAAGTTTTGGTAAATATTTGGTGTTTTTCTCACTTTTTTTCCCCTTTTTTAAAATTTTTATTTTTTTATTCTGTCACATGAAGGAGAAAAAGTCCTAAAAGTGGAGCAGATATTTGGGGATGGGGAGGGAGGGCTCCGTGCTCGGTTTGGGGCCCCCCCGGGTTTTGGGGTGAGGGGAAACCCCAAATCCCGCCTGTTTTATAGGCCAGGCACCCCATAAGAGAATATTTTAATTCCAAATATTTCAGGTATCCCTGATCCCAAATATCCCCCATAACCCAAACCCCCCTTCCCTGAGCATCCTGATCCCAAATATCCGATAACCCAAATATCCCCCACACCCCAAATCCCCATTCCCTGAGCACCCTGATCCCAAATACCCCATAACCCAAATCCCCCATTCCCTGAGCACCCCAGATCCCAAATATCCCGTGCCCCAAATCCCCCATAACCCAAATCCCCCATTCATTGAGTACCCCGATCCCAAATCCCCCACACCCCAAATCCCCCATTCCCTGAGCACCCCAGATCCCAAATATCCCATACCCCAAATATCCCATTCCCTGAGTTCTCCAGATCCCAAATCCCCCATAACCCAAATCCCCCATTCCCTGAGCACCCCAGATCCCAAATATCCCGTGCCCCAAATCCCCCATAACCCAAATCCCCCACACCCCAAATCCCCCATTCCCTGAGCATCCTGATCCCAAATATCCCATAACCCAAATATCCCATTCCCTGAGTTCTCCAGATCCCAAATCCCCCATAACCCAAATCCCCCATTCCCAGAGTACCCCGATCCCAAATCCCCCACACCCCTGATTCCCCATTCCCTGAGCACCGTGATCCCAAATATCCCATACCCCAAATCCCCCATTCCCTGACCCCCCTCACCCCAGGTACCCCGTGCCCCAAACCCCCCAAACCCCAAATCCCCGATAACCCAGGGACCCCACACCCCAAATCCCCCAAACCCCAAGCTCCAGACACCGCACACCCCGAATACCCCACACCCCAAATCCCCCAGATCCCAAATACCCCATAACCCAGGGACCCCGTACCCCAAATCCCCAGTACCCCAAACTCCAGGCACCCCACACCCCAAATCCCAAATACTCCAAACCCCAAACTCCAGGCACCCCGTACCCCAAATCTGGGGTACCCTGAGTATCGCTGATCCCAAATATCCCATAACCCAAATCTTGCATAACCCAAATCCCCCACACCCCAAATCCCCCATTCCCTGAGCACCCCAGATCCCAAGTACCCCGTGCCCCAAATCCCCCAGACCCCATTCTCTGGGTACCCCATATCCCCCATACCCTGAATATCCCGAATCCCCCAAACCCCACACACCCCAAACCCCAGGCACCCCACGCCCCAAACCCCCCACATCCCAAATACCCCATAACCCAGGGACCCCAAACTCCAAATCCCCAGTACCCCAAACTCCAGGCACCCCATACCCCAAATCCCAAATACTCCAAACCCCAAACTCCAGGCACTGCACACCCCAAATCTGGGGTACCCTCAGCACCCCAATCCCAAATATCCCATAACCCAAATCTTGCATAACCCAAATATCCCATACCCCAAATCCCCCATAACCCAAATCCCCATTCCCTGAGTACCCCCGATCCCAAATACCCCAAATCCCCATTCCCTGAATATCCCTGATCCCAAATACCCCATAAAATTCACTTTTAAATTAATGTCCCCAAACCGGGCCGGACAATGACCCCAAACCCGGCCCGGAGTTCCCGATTGGGGATTTTGGGGGTCACGTGATTTCTCAGGAAATCCCAAATTTTTTTGTTGTTTCGGAGAATCGAAAGCGCCGAATTCTGAGCGCGGAACTCCCGGAGCGATTCCCGATGGAGAAAGGATTTGTCCCCGGAAAAAACCCCGGGCTGGGGCCGGGAGGGTGGTGGCAGCTGTGGCCGTGCTGGTGGCAGCGCTGGTGGCGGTGGCGGTCGCTGTCCCCTCCCTGCTGTGCCACCCGCGGGGGGACGGGAACAGGACGGAGGTGTTGGAGAGGGCGCTGGATGTCACCAACAGGTCCCTGGCAGAGTCCCGCGGGAGGTGGCAGCGCTGCAGGGAGGAGCTGGTGGGTGTTTTGGGGACATTTGGGGACATTTGGGGACATTTGGGGACATTTAGGGACATCTGGGGAGGGGACAGCCCGAGGTGTCACCGTGTCCCCCCCGCCCGCAGGGAGAGCTGCGGGGGAAAGCGGCGGAGCTGGAGCGGGCGCTGGCCGATGTCACCCGGCTGGACGGTGAGTGGCGCGGGGGGTGGCACTGTCACCTGGGCCACCCTGGGACTGTCCCCTGGGTCACACTGAAACTGTCAGCTGGGCCACCCTGGCTGCTGTCCCCTTGGCCACCCTGTCCCCTGGGTCTCCATGTCACCTGGGCCACCCTGGGACTGTCCCCTGGGTCACACTGTCCCCTGGGCCACCCTGAAACTGTCACCTGGGCCACCCTGGCTGCTGTCCCCTTGGCCACCCTGTCCGCCGGGCCACCCTGTCCCCTGGGTCTCCATGTCCCCTGGGCCACCCTGGGCACTGTCCCATGAGCCTCTCTGTCCCCTGGGCCACCCTGATCTCTGTCCCCTGGGTCACACTGAAACTGTCCCCTGGGCCACCCTGTCCCCTGGGTCACCCTGGAACTGTCCCCTTGGTCACATTGTCCCCCACGCCACCCTCGGCACTGTCCCCTGGGCCACCCTGATCCTTGTCCCCCGTCTTGTCCTGTCCCCTGTCCCCTTGGCCACCCTCATCCCTGTCCCCTGGGTGCCACCCTGTCCCCTGGGTGCCACCCTGTCCCGTGTCCCCCCGCAGAGCAGAACCGCGCTCTGGTGACGGAGGTGACGCAGCTGCGGGAGCAGCTGGAGGAGGAGCAGAGCCTGACGTGAGCCCCGCCCCCAGCCCCGCCCCCACTGCCACCCCTGTCCCTGTCACCCCTGCCACCCCCTGTCCCTGTCCCCACTGTCCCCACTGCCCCCCTGTCCTTGTCCTCGTGTCCCTGTCCACCCGTCCCTGTCCCTGTCCCCATCCCTGTCCCCCTGTCCCCGTGTCCCTGTCGCTGTCCCTGTCCCTGTGTCACTGTCCCTGTCCCTGTCCCTGTGTCACTGTCCCTGTCCCTGTCCCTGTCGCTGTCCCTGTGTCACTGTCCCTGTCCCCGTGTCCCTGTCCCTGTCCCTGTGTCACTGTCCCTGTCCCTGTGTCACTGTCCCTGTCCCCGTGTCCCTGTCGCTGTCGCTGTCCCTGTGTCACTGTCGCTGTCCCCGCAGGTCGCAGCTCCAGCTGCAGGCGCTGCGGCTGCAGGAGCAGCTGCGGGACGAGAGGAGCCAGCGCTCGGCAGGGGACAGGCCCGCGGTGTCCCCCGGTGTCACCAAGCTTCTCCTCCTCCTCCTCACCCTCCTCCTCCTCAACCTGTGACCCGGAGCGCCCCGGGGTCCCCCTGTCCCCGCTGTGGGGTGACAAGGGACTGTCCCCACCCTGCCTGGGGGTGGCCTCAGGGTGCCCTGTCCCCTCTCTCAGGTGACCGGGGACAGTCCCCACTCGGCCTGGAGGTGGCCTCAGAGTCCCCTGTCCCCTCTGTGGGGTGACAAGAGACTGTCCCCACCCGGCCTGGGGATGGCAGTGGCCTTGGAGTCCCCAGTGCGGGGTGACAAGGGACTGTCCCCACTCTCTCTGGAGGCGACAGCGGCCTCAGGGTCCCCTCTCTCGGATGACAAGGGACAGTCCCCACCTCACCTGGGGGTGGCTTTAGGGTCCCCCTGTCCCCGCTATGGTGTGACCAAGGCCTGTCCCCACCCGGCTTGGGGGTGGCCTCAGAGTCCCCTGTCCCCTCTGTGGGGTGACCAGGGACTGTCCCCACCCGGCCTGGGGGTGGCCTCAGAGTCCCCAGTGATGGGTGACCCGGGACTGTCCCCTCCGGCCACCACGGGGAGGGAGGGGACAGGGACAGGGACAGGGACAGGGACAGGGACAGGGACACCCCACCGCCGCCCGGACCCGCAGACATTCCCCAACCCCTCCTTTTTTACCCCAATTCCCGACAAATAAAACCCCACAAACCCCAACATTTCCTCGCTCCGTGGTTGGGGACACACCAGCGGTGTCACCGAGGCCACCGCGCCTTGTCCCCGCAGCTGCGACAGCGCCCTGTCCCCTGTCCCAACCCGAACCTATTCCGGGCTCTGCCCCGCCACAAACCTCAACCCACGCGCGACAATTACGGGGCCGCCAGCAGCGCCACCGCCACACCCCGGCACCGCCACCGCCGCGCCGGGTGTCCCCTGCTGCTGTCCCCTCCGCCTGTCCCCTGGTGCTGTCCCCTGGTGCTGTCCCCTCCTGCTGTCCCCTGCTGCTGTCCCCTGTTGCTGTCACCTCCTGCTGTCTCCTGCTGCTGTCCCCTTCTGCTGTCCCCCACTGCTGTCCCCTCCTGCTGTCCCCTTCCTGCTGTCCCCTGGTGCTGTCCCCTGCTGCTGTCCCCTGGTGCTGTCCCCTCCTGCTGTCCCATCCTGCTGTCCCCTCCTGCTGTCCCCTCCTGTTGTCCCCCGCTGCTGTCCTCTCCTGCTGTCCCCCGCTGCTGTCCCCCGCTGCTGTCCCCCACTGCTGTCCCCTTCTGCTGTCCCCCACTGCTGTCCCACTCCTGCTGTCCCCTCCTGCTGTCCCCTCCGCCTGTCCCCTGGTGCTGTCACCTCCTGCTGTCTCCTGCTGCTGTCCCCTCCTGCTGTCCCCTGCTGCTGTCCCCTCCTGCTGTCCCCTGGTGCTGTCCCCTCCTGCTGTCCCCTGCTGCTGTCCCCTCCTGCTGTCCCCCGCTGCTGTCCCCTCCTGCTGTCCCCCGCTGCTGTCCCCTCCTGCTGTCCCCTCCGCCTGTCCCCTGGTGCTGTCACCTCCTGCTGTCTCCTGCTGCTGTCCCCTCCTGCTGTCCCCTGCTGCTGTCCCCTTCCTGGTGTCCCCTGCTGCTGTCCCCTGGTGCTGTCCCCTGCTGCTGTCACCTCCTGCTGTCCCCTCCTGCTGTCCCCTCCTGCTGTCCCCTCCTGCTGTCCCCTCCGGCATGGACCCCGCGGTCCCCAGAGCCACCCTGAAGGTGCTGGGGCTGTGCGCGGCGCTGCTGGCGCTGGTGGCCGCGGTGACAGTGGCGGTGGCGGTGATGGGGTGGCGCTCCGAGGCGCTGGGGAAGCTGCGGGGCTGCCGGGAGCGGGCGGCCAACGAGAGCCGGGAGCTCGGGGGGCGCCTGGAGGAACTCGGGGGGCGCCTGGAGGAGCTCGGGGGGCACCTGGAGGAGCTGCGGCGACAGCGCGACACCCTGGAGAGGGACAGGGACCGGCTGCGGGGACAGCGCGACACCCTGGAGAGGGACAGGGACCGGCTGCGCCGCGAGCTGGCGCGGGCACGAGGGGACAGCGGCGAGGGCAACGCCAGCCTGGCGGCCTGCAGGGAGCGGGCGGTAGGTGGCCGAGGGATGGGGACAAGGGTGGTGGCTTTGGGGACCCTGTCCCCTCACCGCTGTCCCCGTGGGTGGCCGAGGGATGGGGACAAGGGTGGTGGCTTTGGGGTGGGGACAACACGCCCTGTCCTCCACCGCTGTCCCCGTGGGTGGCCGGAGAGATGGGGACACCGAGGAGGGGCTTGGTGGCTTTTGGGATGGGGACAAGCCCTGTCCCCTCACCCAGTCCCTCACGCCATCCCCAGTCCCGGTGGGTGACAGAGGGATGGGGACAGGGTGGTCCTTGGTCACTTTGGGATGGGGACAACACCCCCTGTCCCCTCAGGGAGCCCCTCACTGTCCCCGGAGGTGGCCGAGGGGTGGGGACAAGAAGGGGTTTGGTGGCTTTGGGATGGCGACAACACCCCCTGTCCCCTCACCTCTATCCCCTGTCCCTCCCTGTCCCTCGCAAACCCCGGGATGTTTCCGGCTCCATCCTGGGGGGCACAGCTGCCACCTCCCTGCAGGGGACACTGTGACACCCCAAAAACGAACCTGTGATGCTCCCGGGGGGCGCAGCCTGCAGGGGACACCCCCAAACCGATCCCTGGGCGCTCCAGGGTGGGCACAGCCCGCAGGGGACAATGTGACACCCCCAAACCGATCCCGGGGTGGGCACAGCCCGCAGGGGACAATGTGACACCCCCAAACCGATCCCGGGGTGGGCACAGCCCGCAGGGGACAATGTGACACCCCCAAACCGATCCCTGGGCGCTCCAGGGTGGGCACAGCCCGCAGGGACACCCCCAAACCGATCCCCGGGCGCTCCCGGCCCCGTCCCGCCCCCCGCTCCAGCCCTCCCCGGCCGTGCCCGGCCCGTGCCCGGCCCTGTAATTGCCCGGTCCCCGCCGCTCCCGGTTTGTCCTTCCCGGGTATTTTTAGCTGCGGTTGCAGCCGGGAAAGGGCCCGGAGGAAGAGCCGGGTCCCGCCGCTGCTCTCGGGCTCATCCGGCTGAACAATGGCCCGGAGAGGCTGGAAAACGTCCCCGCTTCCCGGGGCCGGCGCCGGGGGCCGGGCAGGGCCGGGAGGGCTCCTGTCCCCTCCCTGGCACCGGCGGCGTCACCCGCGGGGTCACCCCGGCCTGCCGGGACAGGTCACATCGCCCCGGGGTGGGCGGGGCTGCAGGGGAACGGGGATTGTCCCCAAATCCGTGTCCCCAAATCCGTGTCCCCAAATCTGTGTCCCCAAATCCGTGTCCCCAAATCGGTGTCACCAAATCCGTGTCCCCAAATCCGTGTCCCCAAATCCGTGTCACCAAATCCGTGTCCCCAAACCCGTGTCCCCAAATCGGTGTCTCCAAATCTGTGTCCCCAAATCCGTGTCCCCAAATCCGTGTCCCCAAATCGGTGTCACCAAATCTGTGTCCCCAAATCCGTGTCCCCAAATCCGTGTCCCCAAATCGGTGTCACCAAATCTGTGTCCCCAAATCCGTGTCCCCAAATCTGTGTCCCCAAATCCGTGTCCCCAAATCCGTGTCCCCAAATCTGTGTCCCCAAATCTGTGTCCCCAAATCTGTGTCACCAAATCCATGTCCCCAAATCCGTGTCCCCAAATCCGTGTCACGAAAACCGTGTCCCCAAATTGGTGTCCCCAAGCCTTGGTGGGAGTGGGACAGGAAGCCAAGGCCACCAGGGCATGGGGACAGCTTGGGGACATCGGTGACCTGGGGCTCTCCTGTGCCATCCCCATGCTCAGGACAAGCCATCCCTCCAGGAAACAGGGATTGTCCCCAAATCCGTGTCCCCAAACCCGTGTCCCCAAATCTGTGTCCCCAAATCCGTGTCACCAAATCGGTGTCCCCAGGCCTTGGTGGGAGGGGGACAGGAAGCCAAGGCCACCAGGGCATGGGGACAGCTTGGGGACATCGGTGACCTGGGAGTCCTGTGTGATCCCCATGCTCAGGCTGATTCAGGGATTTCAGGATTGTCCCCAAATCTGTGTCCCCAAGCCTTGGTGGGAGGGGGACAGGGAGCCAAGGTCAGCAGGAGCGTGGGGACAGCTTGGGGACATTGGTGACCTGGGGCTCCTGTGCCATCCCCACGCTCAGGACGAGCCATCCCTCCAGGGAAAAGGGATTGTCCCCAAATCTGTGTCCCCAGATCCGTGTCCCCAAATCCGTGTCCCCAAATCTGTGTCCCCACCCTTTCGAGGAAGATGAAAGGGGCACCCAAAGCCACCAGGAGCCTGGGGACAGCTTGGGGACATCTCGGGGACACGGGGTGACAGCGAGGCAGAGGAGCAGCGGATGAAGAGCCGGGGGTGGGGGACACTGCCCAGCGCTGTCCCCACGTGTCCCCTGTCCCCAGGCCGGGCTGGACGCCAATGTCACCGCGCTGGGGGACGAGCTGGTGGCGCTGCGGCGCGAGCGGGCCGAGCTGGCCGGTGACAAAGCGACACTGCAAGGTGAGCCCTGTCCCCCGCGCGGGGAGCCCACGGGGACACCCTGGGGTGACGCCGGTGTCGCCGCTGTCCCCAGAGGAGGTGGCGCGGGGCGCGGGGCAGGCGCGGGAGCTGCGGCGGCGGCTGCAGGAGGCGCTGGAGCAGCAGCGGCAGCAGCGGGAGCTGCGGGAACGCTGCGAGGGGCGACAGCGACAGCTGCAGGACACCCTGTAAGGTCACTGTGCCCCGGGGACATCTCCCTGTGAGGTCCTTGTCACCCGGGGACAGCCCTCTGTCCCTCGGGGACATCCCCTGTTCCTTGGGGACACCTCCCTGTCCCCCGGGGACATCTCCCTGTGAGGTCCCTGACACCCGGGGACATCCCTCTGTCCCTCGGGGACATCTCCTGTAAGGTCCCTGTCCCCCGGGGACATCCCCCTGTGAGGTCCTTGTCACCCGGGGACATCTCCCTGTGAGGTCCTTGTCACCCGGGGACATCTCCCTGTGAGGTCCTTGTCACCCGGGGACATCCCTCTGTCCCTCGGGGACATCCCCCTGTCCCTCGGGGACATCTCCCTGTGAGGTCCTTGTCACCCGGGGACATCCCCCTGTCCCTCGGGGACACCTCCCTGTCCCCCGGGGACATCCCATGTAAGGTCATTGTCCCCGGGGACATCCCCTTGTCCCTCGGGGACATCTCCCTGTGAGGTCCTTGTCACCCGGGGACAGCCCCCTGTCCCTCGGGGACATCCCCTGTTCCTTGGGGACACCTCCCTGTCCCTCGGAGACATCCCCCTGTGCCCCGGGGACATCTCCCTGTAAGGTCCCTGTCCCCCGAGGACATCCCCCTGTCCCTCGGGGACATCCCCCTGTGAGGTCCTTGTCACCCTCCGCCGTGGGCCACCCCCTTGTGACACCCTTGTGACATCCTGCCCTGTCCCTCCCTCCCCATGGGGAGCCCTAAGGTGTCCCCTCAGTCTCGCCCTCCCTGTCCCTGTCCCCATCCCTGTCCCTGTCCCATCCCTGTCCCTGTCCCCCCCTCCTGCCCTGTCCCTCCCCTTGGGGACCCCCCGTGTCCCCCCCCTGTGACAAGGCCACCCCCCCACGTGACTCCGCTGTCCCCACAGCCGGGACTACGCGGCCGAGCTGGAGGCGCTGCGGCGGCGCGGCGGGGACAGGGACAGGAACAGGGACAGGGACAGGGACAGAGGCAGCGGGCGCAGGTGTCCCCCGAACCGGTACCGGAGGGGACCCGGGGGTGGGGACAGTGCGGGGTGAGGGGACAGTGCGGGGGAGAGGGGACAGCTTGAGGGGGACATCCCGGAGAGAGGGGACAGCCCGGAGGGGACATCTCGGAGAGAGGGGACAGCCCGGAGGGGACAACCCGGAGAGAGGGGACAGCCCGGCAAGGTGGCGCAGCCCTGAGAGGGGGACATCCTGGGCAGAGGGGACATCCTGGGAAGCGGGGACATCTCGGGGAGGTGGCACAGCCCAGGGGACTGGGGAATCCTGCAAGGGGGGGGGGGACATTCTGGGCAGAGGGGACATCCCGAGGAGGTGGCACAGCCCTGGGAGTGGGACACCCCAAGGAGAGGGGACACCCTGAGGGGAGGGGACACCCTGAGGGGTGGGGACACCCCAAGGAGAGGGGACACCCCAAGGAGAGGGGACACCCTGAGGGGAAGGGACACCCTGAGGGGTGGGGACACCCCAAGGAGAGGGGACACCCTGAGGGGAGGGGACACCCTGAGGGGTGGGGACACCCCAAGGAGAGGGGACACCCCAAGGAGAGGGGACACCCTGAGGAGAGGGGACATCCCGAGGGGTGGGGACATCCCGAGGAGAGGGGACACCCTGAAGGGAGGGGACACCCCAAGGCGCGGGCACAGCCAGGAGTGGCGGTCTCACTGCCACTGTCCCCCGTGTCCCCCGTGTCCCCAGGGCGGGACTCACCCCCTGTCCCCCCCAGCAGGAAGGGCTGAGGCCGCACCGCCCCCGGCCCCGCCCCCGAGGTGACATCCCCGGCCCCGCGGTGTCCCCGGCGCTGCCACCGGCGGGGCTCGGCCCGGAGCAGCCCGGGAGCGATGGGGGCGGGACAGGGGTCCTGAGCCCCCCCAGGGGATTCCTGAGCCCCCCCAGGGGATTCCTGAGCCCCCCCAGGTGAATCCTGAGACCTCCCAGGGGATTCCTGATCCCATCGATTCCTGATCCCAGCGCGATTCCTGACCCCATAGTGACCCTGAGCCCCCCCAGGGGATTCCTGAGCCCCCCAGGGGATTCCTGAGCCCCCCGGGGGATTCCTGAGCCCATTGATCCTAATCCCATCCCGTGCCCTGATCCCATTGACTCCCGACCCCATTTTGATTCCTGATCCCACTGATTCCCAATCCCACTGTGATTCCCGATCCCACTGGATCCTCATCCCTTCCTGTCCCAATCCCATTCCGTGTCCTGCTCCCATCCCGTGTCCCGATCCCGCCGTGTCCCGATCCTGATCCCGATCCCTTCGTGTGTCCCGATCCCGCCGTGTCGCGATCCCGCGGTGTGTCCCGATCCCGCCGTGCCCCAGTCCTGATCCCGATCCCGCCATGTCGCGATCCCTCGGTGTGTCCCAGTCCTGATCCCGGTCCCTCCGTGTTTCCCGATCCCGCCATGTCGCGATCCCTCCGTGTCCCAATCCTGATCCCGGTCCCTCCGTGTTTCCCGATCCCGTCGTGTCGCGATCCCTCCGTGTGTCCCGATCCCGCGGTGTCCCTGTCCTGATCCCGACCCCACCGCGTGTCCCCATCCCGCCCTGTCCCTGTGTCCATCCCTCCATGTCCCGGTCCCGCCCTGTCCCGACCCCTCCGTGTCGCGATCCCTCCATGTGGCGATGCCCCCACGCCCTCCGTGCTGCCACCCGGTGTCGCTGTCCCGCGGTGTCCCGGTCCCGTTCCGCAGCCCGGGGGCTCTGGGGTTCCCCTCCCGGTTTTACCGGGGGCTCCGGGCACGGATTTCCCTGGGATCCGCTCCGGGTGGATCCGCGGCGCTCCGGGAAATCGGGAACACCGGGAATTTGGGGAATTTGGGGAATTTGGGGAATTTGGGGAATTTCGGGAATTAAAGCTGCCCCGGGACCTCCCCCTGTGCCACCGGCCGCTGTCCCCTGTCCCCAACTGTCCCAAACCCAACCCCAAATGGCCCCCCCAGAGCTCCAGGGGTTTCTCCCACCCCGGATCCCAACGGCGCCGCCAGGGACCCCAAAACACCCCCGGGGGACAAGGGACACAGAGCCACCCCGGGGGGACAAGGTGACCCCAAAACACCCTGGGGGGACCCCAACACATCCCCAGGGGGACTGGGGGACACAGAGCCACCCCCAGGGGATACTGGGAGACCCCAAAACACCGTGGAGGGGACAAGAGGACCCCAAAACACGCCCAGGGGGGACACAGAGCCACCCCGGGGGGACACTGGGGGACCCCAAAATACCCCGAAGGGGACAAGGGGACACAGAGCCACCCCCCCAGTGTCACTGGGGCCACTCGCGGTTTGTCCCCCCGCGGGGACATCGCGGCCCCGCCGGCTCCGCCCAGAGCCGGGGTTGGCACCGTGTCCCCATCCCGGTCCCTGGGGACACCCTGGGGACACGGAGGGGACTCCGCGCAGGGACATGGGCGGCGTTTGGGTGACATGGCCGAGGTGGCACTTTGTCCCTCAGTGCCACCCCCAAACGGGCGTCCGGGGGGTCCGGGGGTGTCCAGGGGTGTCCGGGGTGTCCGGAGGGGTCTGGGGGTGTCCGGGTCCTGCTCACGGCCACTGTCACCCTGGCCCCTTCCCGGGGGGACCGGGCCGTGTGACCCCGGTCCTGCCACCGCCACTGTCACTTGTCCCCTTCCTGGGGATGTCGCGACCCCCCAGGCCTGCAGGATGTCCGGGGGTGTCCGGGGGTGTCCAGGAGTGTCCGGGGTGTCCGGGGGTGTCCAGGAGGGTCTGGGGGTGTCCGGGGGTGTCCGAGAGGTCCGGGGATGTCCGGGGGCTCCGGGGGGTGTCCGGGGGTGTCCTGGTGTGTCCGGGGGTGTCCGGGGGTGTCCAGGGGGGTCCAGGGGTGTCCGGGGGTGTCCGGGGTGTTCGGGGGTGACCGGGGGTGTCCGGGGGTGTCCTGGGGTGTCCGGGGGTGTCCGGGGGGCTCCGGGGGTGTCCGGGGGTGTCCAGGGGGGTCCGGGGTGTCCGGGGGTGTCCGGGGGCTCCGGGGGTGCCCGGGGCTGTCCGGGGGGCCGGGCCGCGGGTCCCGCCGGCCGCTGACCCCTGGCCGGTGGCCATTTCCTGGCCCGGCCGCCGCGCGTCCCTTGGGACAGGGAGGTGTCAGCGGTGGCCGCCCGGTGTCGCTGCCGGAGCCGCTCTGAGCTACCGCGGCTTCCCTTTCCGGAGCCACAAATAACCGTGAGTCACCCCCGAGGGGACAGAGACACCCCGAGGGGACAGGGACACCCTGAGGGACAAGGACAGCCCCGAGGGGACAGGGACACCCCTGAGGGGACAGGGACAGCCCTGAGTGGGGACAGGGACAGCCCGAGGGGACAGGGACAGCCCCGAGGGGACAGGGACAGTCCTGAGGGGACAGGGACACCCCCGAGGGGACAGGGACACCCCCGAGGGGACAGGGACAGCCCCGAGGGGGGACAGGGACACCCCCGAGGGACAGGACACAGCCCGAGGGGGGACAGGACACCCCTGACACCCCCTGAGGACAAGACTCTG